>JAPMOR010116577.1:0-36350 GCA_026543865.1 Argiope aurantia
AATATCTTTGAGAATATTCATAAATTATTAGAAAGTGTAATATTTTTGTATATTATTATTATTATTGTTAGATAATTATTAAGCACATTTTCAATATCTTAAATTCGCAAAATTTTGAATTAGAATTAAATATAAATAAAATAATTCATTACTTAACTGCAACAAGTAGATTTAAAAATCTGCTTAAATTCAAAATCATGAATTTCATGTAATTAAAAAATCTCATAAAATTAATACTTTTTTAAAGATATCGAAATGAAGTTAATATTTTTGAAAGTATTTTTTAGTCATTAGCATATGTAATATTTTTTTTGTAAATTTTTAAATTTTATTAGATAATTATGTTTGTTTTTTTCTATCCTAAATTTACAAATTTTTGATTTTTTTTCCCTTTGAAATTTAATTAAAAAATTAAATGTCAAAGGAAATGTTAATCAACAAAACCTTAACAGTTCACGATAATTAATTTTTTTGTAATTAAAAATGCATTGGCTTGAATCTTATAATAAATCATTTTTAAAGTATAATATATTTATTAAGGATTACTAAAATCTCATTTAGTAATCTGGCGAAAACAAACAATTTCAAACAAATAAAATAACATCTTATTTAAGTAATTAAAAAATAAATCAACAATAAAATAATTCAAAAAATAGTGGAAAAGGCGGTTAAAGTTAAGCCTTAAATAAAATATCTATACTTAATATGGTAATATCTGCAAATAATGAATATACAGACAGAGTAAATGCAAGTAATTACCGTCTAAAATATTATTTTTAATGCCAAAGGGATTATTTACAGCATTTTGAATAGCAATTTTACGAACTTTTTCCTTGTGGAAGATTAGAATTATTAATTTAACGAGAAATACACAGGGAAATATTTGTAAATAATATTTTTTTGGTAATTGCTACTTTATTAACCTCCCTTAAGAAGTAATATATAATTTTAATTATGCTTTAACTCCATTCGTTTAATCTTTTATATATAATTATATCGAAATGGGTGAGGGGCACTTAGTTTAAATATCGCCTGATAATAACCATGAATTACATAGGATTTAGTATATTAGTCTAAATAAGAAGGCTTTTTAAAGGATTTTAGTTTATTTTTCAGCTAATAACTTAAATTAAAATAATATGAAACTGAATTAATAGGAATTATTCTCTTGACAGATTTGAAAATTCATTTATTGTTCTCTTTTTGCATTTCTATTAAATAATGATGCAATAAGCAATCGTGTTTGCAAGCGGATTTTAATCTCTTGCATATAAAATAATACAATACACTAAATTAATTGCTTGCTGAAAAGGGAAAATAAACAAGGATATAAGAAAGTTGCTTATGTTATTTGATCATTGAGAAAATTGCTGATAAAATATTTCAAAAATGACTATTGTTTTATTTCGCTTGTATTTATAGACATTATGTACTCAATCTATGTTAAATATCTTTGAGATTTGACCAATTCATGATTTAGAATATCTGCACTGCATTTTACAAAAATTATTAACTATTTTATGCGAAATGGAATATTTATCGAATTTTTAAAATAATTTTTCTTTCAAGAGTCCTATGTATAAAAAAAAGTGTCATAGTCAAAAAATTCCAAGGGAATTTGACGGATCTCACGTTTCAGACATCACTAAGTATTTGAAAAATATATTTTCGGAATTATATATTTTTCTTTGTTTATCTGGCTGAACACGATCACGATAAATCAAAAATACTTCGAGCTCGATTGATAAAATTTGGTTTATGGTTTCTATATCAAATTTGTAGATTATTAGAAAAAAAATGCTTTCAGGAGCAATTTGTCTGATCGGCTGTCTAGATATATAATTTAACACGATAAATACAAAAGAAAGGGTAATGTATAGAGTTTGGTTAAAATATTTATCTTTTAAAATGTATGTCAATTTAAAACTATATTCCTTAAAATATTGGCCATTTGTCAAATTTACTTTAGCATGCAAGTCCGATAACTCAACAACACATTGATTAAAAATATATTTGATATGTGAATAGGTATACTATAGCTGTGGTTCTAGGCTATCATTTGAATTGAATCGGTTGAAAAAAAAAGCCTTCCAAAATACACATTCTGTTTTCTGACACTTTTGTATTAATCGTATTCTAGTAATTTCATAATGTGAACGTCAAAAATTGCAGATGATCCGTTGACAGCTATCTGCTTCGTGACTAATGTTCGCCAATTTCATAATCTTTAGGATATATAATTATTTCAGATTATGTGAAATTTTTTTGGAAATCTACGTCTTTTGAGTAACGGCTAATTTCGTCAAAAAAATATTACATTATGAAAATTTTAAGGAAAATCATTTAAGACTATTCCATGATAATATGACGCACAAATGCAATGAAAGACGTGCAAGATATATACTTCAAGAATATCTGACAGCATTTCAGGAATACAAAAAGGTTTAGCCCTTGATGGAATGTTTGAAGATTTTTGAAGAATTTTAGGGTCAAACCCCTTTCTACTAATTTTTTCTCCTATTTCTAAACCTCATAAAGCGAAAAATGATTTCGAGGGCCAAAATTATCTCAATATTTTGACATAAAAGACTGGAAAAAGGATGTAAAATCAAGTGCCGTTCTTATTATCTGACCAAGTTTCAAGGTTTGAGGTTCACGCTAAAATAAGTTCTGATTGCTTAACATTGGAAAGTTAATATATTTATAAAAAAATCATATGAAAATATCAAATACGTCATTAATAATTCTGTTAGGGCTTTATTATTAGGGGATTATTTTTATTAGTTTATAATTCATATACAATTATTTTGTTTTGTTAAATGATAGTTGTTAGATGAGCATATAATGTGCAGAAGCAGAGACGCTTTGTTTATAAGAAATAAGTTATTTCGCTTTATTTTCATGCAGATAACTATTATCTCTGCAATAACAAATAAGGACAAGTGAACAAAAATATAATTACAATCAAAATTACTTAAAATTGAATGAAATATTTTCCTCTAAATAAACTTGTCTTATAATAGAATTTGTTCAACAAGGAATAAAATTTTAACAATATTTGAAATAAGTATTTCGTTATACTGATTCTCTTTTTTATTGAAAACAATAAAAAATCATTCATTCCAAACGATATTTCACTGAATTGTCAGAATAAATCTCGCAATGAGGAAAACAGTAAAATGATTACTTTAATGAATTTAACATTTTAAGAACTTTATCTCTGGGAAAATTCTTAAAATAGCTAAATTTATATCGACTTTAAGCAAAGCTTTTAATGAAATTAAACGTAAAAGAGACTGCTATAAGATGAATTTACGACATTTACATACATTACTGAAAGAATAATTTCAAAATTTAAACGAAAAAAAAAACTTTGACGAATCTATTTCGAAATATATTTCACATCCGAAAGAAAGACATTTTTCAACTTCAATTTCCTTAATTTGAAATTGCAAAAATGAGTAAGTATGGTCAAAATTAATCTGATTTTTTTAAAGTTTTTAAATATTTCTTTGCAATAGTGTACAAAATTATTGTTTTTTTTAAAGTTACAGAAATTTGAGGCATTTACATTACTTTCTTAGATTATGTTTCATAAAACTTTTATTGTTGAAGTCGGAGTGTATGCATTTTTGTTTTCATCTTTACATTTAAAATAAGTATTTGTAAATAGATTTTTCTTCGCAATAATATATGCAATTTCATAATATTTTCAACACATAAATGTGTTTTAGATCCAAAATGCTTTAAGATGGGACAGAATGTATATCACAAGCTATCTTAGCATTGTTTGCTGTATATTTTTAACAATAGAAATTCGTAATCTTAAAAAAATATATAGAAACCTTTCGCCAGATAGTCCATTTTCAACTAAATGTATATTTTTGTTAAATTGCAGAGAGATTGTAAAATTTATACAACATTATATTAAAAAAAAATATAAACATACTATTTTCGTACGTTTGTACAAATGCATTTACAGTTCTTATGACGTTTGTAGATTTCTCCATATATAATTGAGTTTATTTTCAGATGCGAGATTAAATCAAAAAGTAAAAGGACTTTTGTAATTTCTCTTTCCAGGGTTTGGTAACACTACCTGTATCTAGGGCTGATTAGTATAATCAGCAATCTCCTATGCACCGTATCACTCTTATTCCTGAGTTAGTCGTTTAAGGGTAGCAGACCGTTAAATATGGCAGCACCACTATTGATCTGAACCAAGGAGGAAATTATAGCAATGATCCGCGTTTTGTTTGTGGAAAAGTGTTAAACTTGCAGAAATTATTTCACGAATGCAAGAGCAGTATGATGACAGTTCTTTATATTGTAGCAAAACATATGAAGGGATAGAGCACTTCAAACAGGAAATAACTACCTTATGTGACGATGACAGATTGGACAGGCCAATGGCGTCAACCACTGAGGAAAATTCGATCTGTTTGTGATGTGTTATATTACGGAATGTTGTTTGTGATGGACTGCGCATTAAATTAGAACCTGCAATCAGATCCAGATGGCGTGGTAAACTGTGAAAAGTTGTCATCCTGTTAGAAAGACAACGCTCAGTCACATTCTGCCCAACGGACGTCCGAAACAATAAAAGAATTAATATTCGAAGTAAAGGAATACAGTTTCAAAATCGAAGAACTATATTCTCTGACAGATTTTATCATGTGAGAACATAATGTTGTTTTGGCTATGGGGTTTTGAAGCTCGAAACCGCGTACTCGAAACTGCGTTTTTAATAGATTGACGTAGAGCTATGGCATCATAGCTGTTATATTTTATCTCAAAATCGGTCGAGCTCCACAACTTTCTTTGCCAACTAGAAAAACTAAAAATGAAAGTTCAAAAAAATTATATTTATATATATATATATATATATATATATATATATAGAGAGAGAGAGAGAGAGAGAGAGAGAGAGACCGATAAAGAAGTCTAGTGATTGTTTCAAACCTGTTTAAACTGGTTAATGACTTAATTAAGACAAAAAATGACTTAACAATAATAATGTTCTCAAGGGTCATTTGAAATTTGCGATCGTAGATTTAATTTTTTTTTTGATGTTGTTGCTTTTCATATTACATAAAAAAAATGCTTAACCTATAGAATTAACGATTAAGTATTATATAAAACAATGTACAATATTTCAATTTTTAGGGCATTATTGCGGAAAATTAGACATCTTAGAAAAATGCAAATAATTGTTAAAAATTTTCATGTTCATTTAATTGTTATTATTACAATTTTAAATTTTAATTTCGAAAAAGTTTAATATTTATTTTTGTGCACTATTTCTTTTGGAATTTAGTGTTAAAAAACAGCAAAATTCAACTGAACTTTAAGTTAATTAAAAATTTATAAAATTAGTTCGTCGGTACCTGTGCCCTTCTAATGCAGATCAGATCCGTGGCATCATAGCCGTATTAAAAATGTAATTTTGCTATTCATCTATCTTCTAAATTTTGCAATATTATGACTTCACTTTTTTTATATTTGTTTTATAAACTAAATATATTAAATAAGTTCCTTTTCCATTAGCTTTCATTAAGGCAAGAAAATCAAGCTATTAAATATTTGATAAAACAATGACAATGTTTTATATTTCTGGACAATAATGTTTTGTTGGAAATTAGGCAAATTTTAAAACAAAAATGACAGAATTCGTTAAAATTTTACATGATTATAAAATGAGCTAAAATTTTACATGATTATAAAATGGGCATAATTGTAATTTTTAATATTGAAACAACAGCGTGATATTTATTTCCGTGCACTATTTCTTTTGGAACTTATTGCTAAAACAGCAAAATTCCACTCAAAATTTTTATTAATTAAATTTCAATTTAAAAAAGGGCATTTCGAGGTGCACATTCCTATCCTCCAATTCAAAAATGTGCCAAATCAGCGTTCTAAAAATATTACCAGTAACCAGGATTGATAGACGCTATAAACAATAACGATATACCTCCCACTTCTTTTCTTCCCCTTCGAAAACAAATAATCCCTAAGTACACACAAAGTGATATCTTCTTACCTCAAAATGATACGTGTCGCTTTTAACCTTCATCAATCGCGTATGAATAATGGATGAGGGGAAACAAGAACCGGCCATTAGATTTGAAAAAGCTTTTCCCATTCCACAAGATATATTCCTCAGCAGAAATTTGTCCAGGCATTGTGAACTTGACCGATCGTGGAATTTTATCCTGAGAGAGCGAAGTAAGGAGCAGATATAAGCTGAGGCCAAGGATATCCCAGAACATGAATTAGTGGGTAGTAGGGGAAAGAAGAAAAAAAGGAAGGTCCAAGTGAAATGCTTCTTTTACACCAGTCGTTGATTTAATGCTCTCTCCCCCTCTTGCCTCATTCTGGTTGGTAAAGACCTCAGAGGTGCAAAATGCGTTATTTCTTGGAATGAATCGTCCGCAGTGGAGGTTTAACTTGCAATACGACTGCATTTGAGAAACTCGAAAGTTGAAACATTCTAACTTTTTGAAAAATTGTAGACAAACAGGGAAGACAATAGAAACTTGGATAGTATTTGCTTCATTTCTTTTTAGCTCGAAGGTGAAATTAGTGTACCAAAGCAATAATTGTTTTTGAAAAGATCTTATAGATGAAAATAAGACTCCCCCCGCTTCTATTCTGCTTGTATTGCATGAATTTTATTTCAGAAGTACTGTATTTAATGATAGAGGTTTTCAGATTAGAAATATTTTGTTACTTTTAAATGGAATAAAAATTGATAAAACTGAAATAAGATCCTTTATATCTTTTAATTCATTTGTATGCATTAACTTCTTTACTTTTTAAATATATTAAATTACATTTTTAAAGTAATTTATAAATAAAATAATTTATACGTTGGATCTAATCATATGTTTATAAAAAATTAGAATTACTTTTTAAAGTACTTCTTTGAAGTTGAAAGATATTTTATTTTATTTCTCTGGCAACTGAAATGAAATTAAAAAGTTAAAATTTGAGAGATTTTCTTGAATTTTATATTCATCGTGTTGATAAAAAAAAGAACATACCTATAAGAATCAATAAATAAACTTAAAATACTAACTGAATAATATGAAAATAAATATTCGTCGATAGAAAATGCAAATAAAAAATAAACGTCCGTTAACATTTTTATAAAAACAATACTGCAGCAAAAAATAATAAAGTTTAAAAATTACATATTTTCTTCGAATAAAATCCTCTATATACATTTTCAAAACAGAAATAATATTTAAAGATATTTTTCTTTGTTATAAAATAACAAAAAATGATGTACCATAAATATTGACCCAAACATCAAAATTTCGCTTACAAGCATTGAAAAAAAATATAATTGATCACTTGAATTCTATTTCATATTGATATTCATCATATGAAATTATCTATGACGATGCATTTCGCATATATGATAACATACATATGACATGACTTCAACATGTCATTAAAATTTAAAAGAAAAAATGAAAAAAAGTATAAAAAATGTTAAGTAAAAATATAATTCCACTAAGAAAATGAATCAGGTGATTCAGTTTAATCCCGATTATTGTTTATGAATTTTAATAAATTTTTACTGACACAATTCGCATTGAAAAAAACATTTTAGAAGATATAATTTATGAAATTTTGAATTAAATCAAATACAGTATAACTTATGATTTCTCAATCTAAAAAACTGAATATTTAGTAAATATAACCCTGCAATTTTAATACTATCGCACTTTTTGAGAGATTTCACAAAAATGATTGACTTTTGAGACTATTGCACTTTTCAACTGCAACCATTGAATGATGTGTTCATAAAAAATTATATTTAGGCAGTGTATTACATAAATTTACAGTTCCTATTTCTTCCTTCCGTGTATCCATGCATGTGAACTTATTCAGAATACACACGGAAGCACACCTGCATTCTAGTTCGCCGTTTAAACTCTACATCTTAATTTTTTCTAAATTTTCTGGGAAGTTAAATCTTTAAAGGTTTAAAGCTACAGCAATTCTTTCTCTGTTTTTAAATGATAACATTTTTTAAAACGAATAATTTAATAAGCTGAAAGTAGAAAAATCTCGCAAGTATTTTAAAGCAAATTTTAAACGCATATTCTCAAATGTTTCGAAGTACTTTTAGTATAACTTAAAATAGTTATGAAAAACTAATTAAAAAATAAACTTAAAATGTTTTTCTTCATGTCATCCTGAAATTTTCCGATTTTCCTCTAAAACTACAACAAAGCTTCAAACTCTAAACTTTTGAAGATTTAATAGGAGTATCAAAAATGAAATCATTTAACCTGTAGTCAGTTGGTGCTGCTATATAAATAATGAATATTCATATATTGAATAATTATTTAGTGATCATATAATTTTTTTTTATATTCAGAGATTCTTTGGTAATTTGAAACATTTTTAAATGCCTAATGTTTTGTTCATATTCATAATTAAAATTATGCTATATTTAATTATCTGATATATTATTTATTTGTGATGTGACATTGATGAAAGAGAATGTTACACCAGAGACTTTTTTAGAATACATATATTTATCAATTTTTGCCCTTTTTCCGATCAGTTCACTGAATATAGACTTTTATAGAAATTTTAATAAGGTCTTTATAAATACAAAGATAAAAATAATGCTATTATAAAATACAAAGATTCTAAACTACTACTGCAACTGCATATAAGCCGAACATAAACAATTATTCCCTCAATATATTTCGAAAAATAAAAAAAATAAACTTTTTTAAGCAGTAAATAACAGTCATTGCATTTCAAAAATATTATTGTCGCTGTTATAATTATGCCCTTACAACAGTAACGCAAGTTGAAATATATCACATTTTACATTATGATTGACATAAAAAAATCGAACCAAATGTTTCATTCATAGCATTTTCCCAGTATTTACAAGAATGGAAAGCATCCAACAGCTCTTTAATAAAATACCATGAAAAAAAGACCAAGAAAAGGCAATGGCTTGATATTCATTTCATCAAAACATTCATTAAAAGATTTAATTTGAATTTAAATATTTCAAGAAAAACTTTCAAGTTCATTTCTTTCTGCATACTTATTTCCAGAAAGTCCAATATCGAAAAAAGTGTCCAACATAAGGACCTTAATTTGAGAGTCAATATAAAGGGTTATTGCAAATGATTGATCCGATTTTTTTAAACAAATCCTATTTTCGAAATTATTGCATATATTACAGTAAGTGATATATGAATTTAAAGTGAAATATATCACGTTTTTCTTTTTCACTTACAAATGTCCGATACGCCACTCTTGTTATACAGCAGGCAGCTCATCTATAATCCAATTCGTTCCAAACATTTTGTAGTATTTTTTTTTCTCTGTTGTTTTTGATAAACTCCACAAAACGAAATCATTGTGACAAGGCATTGTTTATTTACCATAAATGACGAAAACACTACCAGAACTTAAAGAACGCATTTGCGCAGCATTCAGAACCATTGGCTGAGTTACGTTACAAAATGTTTGGAACCAACTATATTACAGATTCTACGTATGCCATGTAACAAGAGTCCCACATCAAGCATTTGCAACTGAAAAAAACCCCCTTGGTTTATATATTTTTTAATTTCTGCATCATTTATTATAATATATGCAGTAATTTCGAAAATATTATTTTTTTAAAAAATCGGGTCCTTCATTTGTACTCAGCTTGTAAATTATTTCCAGATTTAATATCTGACCAAATTGAAAGAAAAATGTGCAATGTTTGCAGTAAAATTGTAGGCCTCAGCTTAGCTTCATTTCTGAAAAGAATATTAAACATGACTTTATGGTCAATATCGTGAGTTTTACCCTAGATAAATAAAGTGCTGGACAATTTCTTGAAAGTTCTTATTGTACTCTTTCTTCCCCTACTGCATTGATTAGAACTAGCGTGTTATTGACACTGTAAAAGATTCCTAAGGCTATTTTGCACTGTTACTCTCCTGAAAAAATAAAATGCGTTTTGGATAAAATCTGAAATACTTTCTGTTTTTAAGAATTTCAGAGAATTCTACGCAAATATTTTATTTTGCAGAGAGCTTAGATTTGAGATTTAGGGATTTTTTTTTTAATCTTGGGATTTTTTTTTAATCTTGGGATTTTTTTTTTAATCTTGGGATTTTTTTCTAAAGCTGAGATGTATTTATTCAAGTTGGTATTTTTCGTATTTGTCGCCAGCGTGCTGAAAAAAAGATAGACAAATTTGGGGAGAACTTGAAGTTCTTAAGACATGTGTGAAATTTCGCACCGTCAAAAATCTATTTTTCAATTTTGAGCCTCTAAAAGCATTGAACGTTTCATAGAGGGCAGAATTTTGTTAACTTATTAATAAATTTTTAAAGAGCCAAAGATGAATGGATTTAAAGTTATCTATCTGACCCATAAAACAATATCGTTTTCTTAATTTTTTTAACTTTTTTTTACTAAATTCTCGAAATGAAAATATAATGTTCTTTATACTGATATTCATTTGGAATTTTTTAATATTTATTAACATTCTTACGCCTGTTAAACATTTTTATTTATAGAAGAAGAATTTTGTATTTGTTATGAATGGAGTGGAAGATCGGATACTAGATGAATCGAGCTTTATTAATGATAGAAAAATGAAGCAAACATGACTAAATAAAAGACAAACACTTTATACCTAATGTATGGACCTTTACTGAAAGATAGAGCGATTAATTGCATTATGGAAAACAAAGGAACACTTTATTATTAGGGCGAACACACTTTTAGAACTTGAAAAGTACAAATCCATAGTTATTATTCTTTTGCATTCTTCACAGAGTAAATACAGGCAGATATATATGTTGTGTCAGAATTTAGTAGATCAACATATTAGTAGATGGTTGTCATGGAATCCTGATTAAATAGCTGTGAATATAGATGTCAAGAGTAGTCAGTGCATTATCACATTATATATCAAACATTTCTGATAATTCTATTAGTATAAGAAGTACTTGAATATTGATCTCAAAAATAAATTATTCCTTTAAAACTGCCAGCCACTATATATAATACTTGATTACCATACAACTCATCATGTTAGTTACGTCGCAAGTTATATAATTTGTTTTTATCGCAAAGATAAAATGCATCGTTTTTCTTCAATATGATAAGGACACAAGATGTACAATAATGACACAAGATGTACGAAAATGTATAATAATGGCATAAGGTTGATGTTTTTCTCGATAAAAAATTCATGAAATTATTCATTGATAAATTAAGAAAATAGTTTCTAATATAATAATGACTTTCAAATTCCGATAGCTAAACTCATCAGGAATTCGCATTCTTCATTAGTAATTTCAGAATCAATGGGGATTATTTAAGAACCAAAATCAATAATCATGGTGAAAATTAAATATTTACTATAATGTGTTAGAAATACTTGATACATTTACTGGAACCAGTCAGGAGCTTCCTCCATTTATGAATTGAAATGTACAATAATATATTAAACTACTGAATAATGAAACAATAAGTGTTAAGTAAAAAAAAGTCATTTTTTTACCATAAACATCGTTTATTAATCTTCTAGAACTTGCATCAGAAATCAAATCAAAATCTGAATAAAAATAATTGAATGAATTTAAAATAAAATTAGAAGGATGGATTTATAGTAACTTTTCGCCTTTCACCAAAAATTCACACTACTCAGTGGTCATAATATTCTTATGAATTATGCTCTTAAAATTATTATTTTTATCTAAATTTTTTCGTTTATGTCTCTTATCTCTATTATCATAAGCTAAAAACCAAAACTATATCAAGATATATATATTTTTTAAAATTTACTTTCTGGGCAATTATGATGTAAGATATTTCATTAGAGACATTTTTGTCATACAAATGCATTTTCTTAAGTTCGCCCAATTTTTCTTGAAAAATATTTCAACTTTCCTTTATGCATTATTCATTAAAGTTAGTGCTTATATCTAAAAGATTTTATATAATATATAAATTTCGATATGATAGAATATAAGGAGTTTATGAAGGAATCAACACATTTATGCAGATTGTTTTTATAGAAATTTTTAACAAAATTTCAAAGTTAACAAAAAATGAATTAACAATTTAATACAAAACAATTATTTAATTTCTATAGGTATTTGAATTATGTGATTATATATTAAAAAGACATTGATATGCATAGTATATTTCTAAATTGTATGAAAGACTAAATTTTTCTGAGGATAATTTTGTCTTCACTTTTCTACTACTAGATTTGTTTGCATAATTAACAGTATTTTATTTATAAATACTATTTATTTTTCATTATTTTTAAATCATTTATGTCATTTAGGTTTTTTGCGGATATTTGTATTTCTGTTTATAATTTTTTTTTTCATTTATATTACCTGACCACTCATGGTGGGGTGAGTGAAGTTGGCAAATTATTTTCTTCTTGTAAAGATCTACACCTTTAAGTTCAATTTTGAGCAGTTGGCACATACATTTTTAAAAGGGACACAATTATATTCATATTGAAAATATTTTGTGCACATATTTATCATTTGAAATATAAATAATTATCAAATTTGGAATCAAATTATTCAAGGAGAGACCTGCACTTTAACAACCATGTAACTCAAAATTAATTACTTGAATATATGAAATTCGGTCTCCGATTTTGGGATACAGTTTTAATTTTATGTCGAATTTTAATTTGAACATCATAATTCATGATATTAACCCCAAGAAATGTTGCAAGCATTAAAAATCCCATCAAATGATTGAAGTAAAAAACAAGTTCTAAAAACACTCAGTTTTTGCTTCTTGAGATAGATATATCGAAATTCCCTATTTTGTTTTCAATTTCATATTATAAAATATAATAAATTTCATATAATATATTCTTCTCTTACACATTTTTATGAAAAAACGTTCAACATATCATTAGGTTGAAAAGATATTTTTTATTATTAGGAGAAAGTTATTTAACTATTTGTTTCTACAAGTTTAATGATTAGTATATAAATTGTCTAATCTTGCAAATTTGTCCACATTTTCAATACTTTTTCATATCTTCAACTGCATCGTATTAAGCAATACAATTCCATTTCTATCTCGTTCAAGTTTTGCAAATATTCATTGACGGAAAACGAATTTGGACAAGCATTTAGTCTACATTATATCTATATCTATATATATATTCAAATTAAATGTTTATATTTGTAATATTTAAGCAGCATGAAATATGTCATATTCAGCAAGTCATTGGTTATAAAATTCTTTCCAAAATGAATATTTAAATTTTTAATATTTGAAACATCGTAAACGCTATAAAATTCAGTAAATCATTGGTTATACAAGTTTTTTCAAAATAAATATTTATATTTGTATTATTTTAAGCATCATAAAAGCATAAAAGCGGTTAAATGCAGTAAATCAATGGAAAATTGTTAGAAAATTAAGAAACTAAATTATAATTTGAATGACTTTGCGTATTGTGAAGAATAAGTGCAGGGAATATCGTTTACTTAAAATTTTTACATTTTCAAAAATAGTTGAGTTATTATATTCGTTTATTAAATAGAACGTAAGAAACAAATTTTGTGTATTAAATATTTTAAAATAAATAAACGTATCAAGTTTTTTTAAAAAATATATATATATAAAATTGAAGTTTTGGAATATACATTAATATTTTATCCTCATACAATATGAGGAAAGGGGGTATCACCAAAAAAGAAAATATTTTTCAAGCTTATTTCATCAAAGATTTTCAATAAATGCAGGTTATCCCCATAGATAAATATGCGAAAAGCCTTTAGAAAACCCTACTTCCTACACATTTCGAGAATTATTTCCATGCAGTAACAATTCTAACGTGTTATCAATACAATGCAAGCCCCGATATGAAAAAAAAAAATAATTTGCAGCCTTCATAGTTGCCGAGATTCAAAGGCAGACATATTATATCTGCAGTAAAACTGTATCTCTCAACGCAGTCCAATTTGTGACGAGAGGAATTATTGGAAGGAAAGAGTAAACATGATTTTATGGTCAGTCGAGTTTGCTTTTGCTATTGGAAAATATCCCGAGAAATTGTTTTGTATCTTATTTTATCGTTTCTTATTTTCCATTCTGCATTGGTTGATTTCGCATGTTACTGATACTGGTCCTCAGGCCGTTGTGTTTTGTTTCTATGTTTTCAATAAAATCAGTTTTTTTTTTCCTGTTGTTTTGTTCAAGTATCTTAAAACACCTATTTTATTTACTTTTCTAGAGTGCTTTTATTTAAGATTTAGATATATTTTGTACGTTCACTGAGTAAATAGAAAAATATTATTCCGATAATTTATTTTTTTCTTGTTTGATGCCAGATTGTTAAAAGAAAGACAAATATATCAGAATGTTGAACAGTATATAAAGGATTTATGTATATACTTTATATAGCTTAAATTATCGAATAAAATCACGTCGTTTTTAAAAAATGGATTATATAGAAGTTGACATATAAACACAAATAGCATGCACTTTTAAAGGCTCTTTTTTTCTCGCAAGTATGTCATTGTCGCAATTATTTGTAGCTTTCAACAGCACATTACTGAAAATGTAATTTGTTTTATTGCATTTTGTTTTATTAAATAATATTTTACTTTATTAAAATACCAATTAAAATTATTTTGGTATTTCTGATTAAATAAAAAATACATTAAAAACGAATTTCGGTCGGACTTCTTTTCTGTAAATGCATGTTTCATAGGAGGACATATTTAGATAGGAATCGCATACTGATTACATACGGATATTTTTCAATCTTGCTTACATATGAATTGATCATTTCAATAAAAAAATTAAAGAACTTAATTTAGCATTTAATTCGAGCTTTAGCTGAATAATAAAATTAAATCAAATCAAACGTTTCCTAGGCATTGTAAAGTATACAGGTTGGTAACAAATATACATTATAAATAAACGGTATGAGTTCCTTGGAAACCAAAGACATACATATCCAACATTGATTTGATGCCCAAATTTGGTAATGTTGTACGACAAATTCATTGGGTGACACAATAAATGTATTGCTGCTGGTGGACGTGAGCCGAACATTTTCTCATTCATATAATGTCATAGTTCCATCTCACGAAATTGAGATATCAGTAGGTTATCCTACGGCAACAATTCAAGTACTATAGAAATTTATGAGACGACGCTATATAACAGTGTCAGCATGAGAGAAAATAGAAAAAGGCTTTAATAGCTAAAAAAAATTGAGGCTTTTGTGTGTAAAATCTCATTTTTTTAGGAACTACTCCACATAGATTCATTTAAAAAGCAAAACTTTATCCAAATATAAAAGTTGATCCAAATACTTAGAGTCATTTCCGTCATACAAGAAATAAATTTTTGTATATACAAGAATTGCTCGTTTGAAGTTATAAGATAGTAAACTTCATAAAACAGATATAAAATAAAAAGACTGTTTTGGTTATTGTACTTTGGAAATGAGTTTTGAAATCCAGTGAATATAAAACTCTATAATGTGTAATATATAAATAGGAAGTTCCTATCAATTCTCATATTATTCATCATTATGTATACCGACTATTTTAACTTTTTATCTCCTTGGTCCTTCCACACCAACTCCAGATTTAATAATAAATTATTAAAGTTATTGTTTTTGTCCTAATATCAAAAAAGTATCGAATCAATTTTGAGAATGAGGATGCACAAGAATTTTGTTACCTAAATTTAATCAGGAATATTTCATACTTAATAAAATAAATGCAAAGAACGAAAAGAGTTTCATCACAGCATAAAAAAATATTTTTAAGTAAGACTACCTTGAAAATTCACTGCCTCTTAAATCTGAGGTATGTCTAGCCGAGATTCTATATAACCCTACGGAAATAAATAGTATAATGTTCTTTTAGAATAAAGAAAAATCAATTTGTTCATATTTCACCTCAAACGATTTTTACTCTGTAATCTTATACCTATAAATATATCATATGTTAGGAATATCAATTATAAGTATTCAGGGACATTTAAAAAAATTACCTACTAATTATAAAATAGGGTTAACTTTCCATCGTAAACTCAAATAAATCATTTCTTTTTTTTAAATATAATATCTTTTTCTCACATAATATGCGTGTTAAATTGCATGGACAGAAATTGATTCCAGAAAGAAAGGTAAAATATTTAAAGAATTAATAGTCTAAGATAAATGAATTATTCGAAGGACAATTGAATTCGAATGACAATTCTAAGACAAATGAATTAAATGCAGCATTCACATAAGAATGAAAAGCAACTATTTCTGATACATTATTAAGATTATATAATGTATCTGCATGTAATAACTCACTGAAATTTCATATAAGAATATTTACGAATTAAAGAATTAAGAATTTTAAGAATATAACATTCTTTTGGAAAATACTTTCCTTTAAGTGTGGATATATGGTTAGGTAAACATTTAGTAAAATAAACAATTTTTGATAAAATATCTGAATTTTTTTCAAAGTATTTTTTCCTATTAAAAGTAGAACATAATACAGAAACATTTATCATACGAATCATTCATAATAAACTTATAAGTTCAAGCATCTTAAAATAGATATAAGCTAATGGATTTTTTGTTTTACCAAATCAAGGGAAAATAAAATCGCTGGTTAATTTTGGTTATTGCTATTTATCTTAATATTACCGTCTCTACACACACATACGCACACACACACACACACACACAAGAACAATGACTTAGTACCGTTGATACAGCAACAGATTAAAGAAAATCGCCATGCAAAATTTATAGTAAAAACAAAATATGATAAAAAAAATCTGACATGTGATAGAAGAAACTTCTAAAAGAATAAAAAAAGTATGATTTCAATTCAGTTATAAATTAGTACATAATTGTCATTGATAGCAAAGATGATAAGTAATGTTTTTATAAGTACTTCTAGATAATATTCGCTGCTTTTTTAAAATAATTTTGTATAATGTTATTCTTCATTTGACAAAGTTGCAAAGAAATAGTTCCTCATTTTATATCAAATATCTTTAAATAAGCGTTTTTCGTCGTTTTACCAATGATATATATATATATATATATATATATATAAAGGGAATTATCTGTTAACTTTTCATTATTCTATTGTCCATTCTGTATGAATTGAACTCCATTTCATTGATCCTGAACAATCAATTTATTGAGCATTGTTCCTACATTTTTGATAAAATACAAATGTTTCCACTTTTTTATCCTTCACGGCAGCTTTAAGCAATACTTTGTTATTTTAGTTATTTTTTATAATTTTTTTATTTGAGATTTACTTATATTTTATGTGTATGTCCAGTCTTTCTTCGGAAACTTCAGATTTCATTTTTTTTTCCTTTCTAGACTAATAAAAAAGGAGAGAGAATGATTCAAATGTCCTTAAAATATGTTTAAGATTTCTTGGGGAGAATTTTCACTATCTGTCTTTGCATTATGTTAATTAGTAGTGAATTTCTTAGAACTAGATTTAAAGATCTGATTTAGATGTAGAATATAATTATAAAGCGGAATACAGAGAATTACTCCATATTCATAAAACTTATGATTATATATTGTTTCCTTCGTTACATGTTTATCTCAGTTCTTCTTCTATACTTATAATAAAGCTCAATGTGTGTGTGTGTGTTGGCGCTCTACAGACCAGACCATTCAACCTACAGCTACCAAATTTGGCACGTGTATACCTTGGAGGCCGAGAATGTGCACCTGGGGGTTATTTTTTCGAATTTTTAACTAGAATTTTATTTATTTAAAAATTAAGCGAAATTTTGACGTGTTTTTGCTATAACTGCCAAAAATATTACCGCACAAAAAAGATTTTTACATGAAGTTAAAGATAAAAAAATTATCTTTTAAATGATACTACTGTTTTAATCTTAAAATTAAAATTCTATTTTTAATGAATTTTTAAATAAATATTTTAACTATGTTTTTCAATAATTTTTTTTCGTCAAAAATAAAAATGAGGATTAAGCACGTTTCGCATTCATGAGAAAAAAATAGCTTTTTTCAAAGTGTTGCCATCACATTGATTAAAGCTCTAACTGAAAATAAATTAAATCTTTTTGGAAATGAAATCTGCAAAATTATAATTTTCGGCAAGTGTCTGTAAGAAATGAAACAAATATGAAATATTTTTTCTAAAAATTAGATTCAAGAAAAATTATTTTATGATCTTTTACACTCTCTATACAGGGTGTTTATTCAGTTCCCGATCCATTTTGATATTTAATGACTCATAAAATAATGAAGATGTAAACAAACTTATGGCATTTATTCATGGAATAACTCATATATTTTCCTTCTTAGGTTTGAATATTTTTACTTTTGTAAATATCGTCTGCGCGTGTTTTTAATTTCAGATAATTTCATTTTCCAGTCTAAATATCTGTACTTTTCTAAATATCGTCTGCTTATTAATTGCATTTTTCTCTCTTTTGTTTTTGGCAACTATTGAAATGTTATGTTTACTTTTAATGTGTTTCTTCTATGTAGTACTTTTGTATGTGATGTTTTATTCGATCGGATATTAAGGAGAATGCATACACCACAAGAGAAAGCACAAATTTTATGGTGGTCATAGAGTTGAATTCCAATCAACTAAATCACTGACTTTTAAGAGTTAATTTCAAATCACTTAAACTGAACGATTTATGAAGATTTGAATATCACTATTCAATAAAAAAAGGATAATTTTAGATTTTTCATCGATCGTTTCAAAGAAAATACGCCAATAAGCGCGCAGGTTTCTGAAGATTAATTGTCCTAAGATTATGAAAATGGTGAGTTTTTCTAAATTTTTAACATTTAAAACTTCATAAATAAGTCTTAGTTGATCGTGGATAATAGAAACATTCATTCATTTATTTAAAATTTGGTGTGTCCAGAATATTTATCAGAATATGATACCTTACTGCATTAAATTTAGACTTCATAATTTTTGAAATATGTTTATAAGCAGGAACAAAATATTATTATTGATTTCATTTCAATCCTTTTGAAAGCAAAACTAAAAACTGAATTTTATACTGAATCTCAGAAATTTTTGTTCAGTTATTGTTTGAGATATTACATAAACTATGAAAAATATTTTGTAGTTAACATAAGACTTAAACACTGAGCGATTCTGTTTGCAATACTCATATTGAATAATAATAATAATTAATAAATAACAATAAAGATGATTAATAAAATAAAACGCTTGGTTTTATTAAAAAATATCTTAATATTAATTGCAATTTCGTCATTTACATTTTTAATTAAAGTTGAAGTTTTACCGGAGATGGCAAATTAGCAAAATATATATAGTAAATTGAACGAAACGATCTAAACAATATAAGTTTGGTATGACTATTAAAATTTGAAGATTAAAAATGTTTTGTTTGAGAATCCTTTAAGAGACCAGTTACTTAAAATATTTAATTGAAAATTGTAGCTAGCGGTAACACTGTCGAACCGGCTGGTCGCCAAAGGCGGCTAGTATATAAATAAAAAGATCATATAATATGTATATGGATATTTTATATGTAATTTCTATTAAGTATGTTAACGTTCATTGTTGAACTATGACGGATTCATAGTTAAAATAATTTTTTTAATGAATATTAGGGTAAATAAATATATTAACTTACATAAATTACTTACTTACAAAAATTGATGGCTATATTTTCCAAAATCGTTTTATGATAAAAATTTCTTTCGGCCTTAATTAAAATTTAAAAAATCTTTTATTAATATTTCTTTTCTGTACATAGTTTTTTTAAAATTTTTTATATTTTTAAATGTAATACAAAAAAATTAAAAATTAATTTTAACTATTATGAAATTTTAACTCATTTATTATGGCATCTGATCGCCTGAGTTTTGCCAATGTTAATGCAGGCAGTATTTTAAAATTGTTTTCTTTAGGCTTTAATGCGGAAGTAACATTTACACTTACACTTTATTTCTTAAGTATGAATATAATTTTATTTGCATGGGTTATAATTTGCTTTGACTTACACAATTGTATTCATCTTTTTGGATATTGTATCAACAAACGAGGTGAAATTATTTATATATTTCATATTAATATTAAACAACCTAAAAAGTCAATAATCTGGACGAATTACCTAATCGCTATAGCATTTAATTTCATTAAACATATGCTGTGTATTTAATCTTTAAAAAAATTGTATATAAATGGATAAAAAACTATCTAACTATCGAAATCGGTCTTTCCTACCCCATTAAGTTATTATTTTACATTTTTATTGGTAGAAAAAATGTTTTTATTTTTAGGGTTTATCACTCGCCTCAAATCTAGTTTAATTGCAGACGGTAGTTTTTCAAAATGAAGAAGGTTTTATATTTGATATTTAAAAAATTGCTTTATATTTAATATTGTTAAAAGCTAAATATAGATCAAAAATTTTGAAATTATTTAGCTAAAACCTAAATTAACAAATGTATTTGTTTGAATAATTTTCATTAAAAAGACTAATATAAGTATTGAGGATTAATTTTGCCTGAAATTTAACTTCTAATTTTCTAATTCTCATCTTAAATAGGTGTAAAAAATGTTAATGCATAGAAACACTTTTAACTTTCTTATGACTATTTGCCTCATTTCATTTTAGACATAAAATTATTCTGTGGATGTATTTTGTTTTAAAACCAATTTTATAATAGTTTTTTAATTCTTTTATCCGGTGACTAAAAATCAATAAATATTTTCCATATCATTTAGAATTAAAATGACAAAATCAATTTACAAACATTCGAGTATTCATCGTCCAAATGATAAATAAAATGTTTTTTTTTAATTCTGAATACAAAAGCTTATTTCAAAAACCTTTTATCGAAGATTTTCATTCCTTGTTTCATAACATTAAATTTCAAGAACTAATTTCAATAAAGTTACGGAAACAAACTGAGAAAAATATTATCATTGCTAAACGAAACATTCAAGAAATACTTCATATCATTTTTAAGCACAATATTCTTTCTTAGAAAATAAGTTTTCGTTTTTCAGAATTTATGGAATAACTTTTAGATGATTCTCTCAAATGAATATTTATGAATGTTTTTTTTTATTTAAACCTAATAAAATGAATACTTATATTTTTCTGAAATATAACAAGATAACTGATGTTTACATAATGCAGATACTGTATGATCTAAAGCACAAGTTATTTTATATATAATATTCTTGTTTAAACTAAAAAAAAATAGAAAAAATGTATTTGTCAAACTCTTAGCTTAATTTAAATTGCAAATGAAAGTCAAGTACTATTTACAAAAAATGAGAAAGAAGTATTTTTACTGTTTCTGTAACTAAATATTTATTTCACGATGATTTTGAAAGATGATACCTACTTACTTTTCTGAAACATGAAACCATTTTATAAGTGCCGATTTTCTTTAATACTTTCAAATTTGGTTCCAAGAAATATGTTTTTATCTATTTTAACTAAAATAACTTTGATGAGAGTTCATCACAGAATATTTAAATTGAAAAAAAATGCCGAAAATTTCATATTAATCTCTATCTGTGCAAATTCAGTTTGAATTTCACTTGATAGCTTCAAGATAAATAAAAATACTTAAGCATATTTGAAATTATTTCCTATTTTTTAAGCAATAAATTTAGAGAAAAGTTAAAGAAAATTGTAACAAAAACACTTATTGAGCTATATAAATTAATCCAGTTTTATCAAAATGTGATAAATATTACAACTACATCAACTATTTATAGAAATGCATGTAATAGTTTTCGTATGCATTCATAATGCTTCCCTGTCAAAAATATTGTAAAAACCATTTTATTATAACACAATTTATTAACATCCAAGATGTTAGAGATTATAAAATAATTTTATTTATAAATATGCACAATGCTATTATTCTTATAAATAAAAGTGTACACTATACAAATTATCATTTCGTCAATGAATACTTAAAAAAATATTAAGTTATGTTATATATATTTTTAAATACTTGATTTATGTGTAAAATGAATTACAAAAATCATTAGTGCAAATTTTCTGTTAAATATTCAGATCATATTGTTTTATTATGTATATCTAAAAGTATCGCTGTACTGATATTAAGATGTTGCGAATGTCTGTACGGAATTGGACGCACAATTCCACTACAGACATTAAAATAATGAATCACAATGAAATCATGCAACCACATTTATCCACTAACTTGCAATTAATATCATTAAGATGTTGCGAAGCTCTGTATAGAACTGGACACATCATCCCTTTACATACATTATTAATGAATCACAACCAATGTAAGCAACCACATTTATCCACTACTTTGCTAATCCTATCATTAAAATCTTGCTAAGCTCTGTATTGAAACTAGACAGACTATCCCACTGCAGATATTAATAATGAATTACATTCAAATTAAGCAACCACATTTATTCACTTCTTTGCAATTCTTATCATTAAGATGTTGCAAAGCTCTGTATGGAATTGGGCACACTATCCCATTACAGACATTATTAATGAATTACAATCAGTGAGAAACCACATTTATCCACTACTTTGCAATTTCTTTCAGGATTGGAGAAGCTCTATATGGAACAGGTCACACTATCCCACTACAGACATTAATAATGAATCGCAATTTAAAGTAATTAACCACATTTATCCACTACTTTGCAATTTCTAATATAAGAATTGCATTATGTGTAAAACCTATTTTTTACTTTTAATAAAAAGGACTTTCCCGTTTCAAGAACTCTTCACTTGGATATAAATAATGGGAAAAATAAGCAAATACAAAACATTTGACTTGTGAAAGTACAATCCTAAATATATTCACAAAAGAAAGGATAAGGTTTGAAATCTGAAATTGACAGATTGCAAATTTTTATCTAAGAAAGAAAAGGAAGATAGAATAGAATCCGGTTAAAGCTAATGACATCACTAAACATGAATAAGAAGAAAGAAGAGAGGAAATCTAAAAAATTAAATGTAACATATAAACATTAGCTAATCATGTTTTATCCCATCTCAATCAGCCTTCCATGTTTTGTATAATTTAGACCAAATCCTTGTGGTAGAGAAAATTTGTTTGTCTGGATATTTGATCCTTGTGTGTGGACATTAGTTCACTCATTCAATCATTTTCAATGGAGGATTATACTTTCAATACCACTTCATTTAGCGGGTTTACTAGAGAAACTTATGGGAGTTGGCCAGAAATTACTAGCGGAAGGGAGAAAGGAAAATGATGTAACTTTTTGGGAATTTACGAATGAAAATAAATTACGAGAAAGATTTTGCAGCATAACATAATTTACCATGCATTTACGGAAGGAAATAGAAAAACATTTAGGGGGTTCTACCTTTTCGATCTCATTGGTTATTAATAGATGAATTGTTTAACATTAATATTGCAGTAAGTCAAGATGAATATTTCTGAAGTGATTAAATATATACTATAATGTGTCAGAAATACTTGATATATTTGATGGAACCAGTATCAGGAGCTTCCTCGATTTGTGGATTGAATTATACAATAAATAATAATCTAAAGAAATAATTTAGGTATAAAATCCTAGTATAATGTGCCCCTTATTTCGCAAAGTATATCCACAGTACTTAGGTGTTAATGAAGATTCATGGCCTTGTAAACATAACTGTGAAATAATTAGTTACAGAACATTTTTATTAAAATAAGGAGAAATATTTATTACGATTGTTTTACCAAAGAATACTTCTTTTTGAACATTTATGGGTCACAATTGCTGTATCACCTTTAAATTTCGAAATAAAGAACTTTTGCAAACCAGCTACACCGCTCTGTACTTTATACAATAAAGGACAGAATTTGTTAACTTAAAACTAGTTATACCATAAGTTGGCGTATACCGAAAGGGGTCTTTTTGACCCCTTTTGGCATTTAATTAGAAAAAATATAAATTGACCCATCTATTATAAAGTTAAAATAGAAAAAATTTTTATATTTTAAATATATTTATTGACGTGTGGTGTGATGAAAAGTAAAATCCTCTGTTTATTTTCTAACCCAGAACTTTAAGACCATATATTCTTCTACAAAAACACTTATTCGCTCGTTTTTTTACTAACAACCTATAACAGCTTCTGTCTGACTTTTTGCTTCTTCTTGCTTCTTATATACACAGATATTACTGACATACTTATTTCTATATTTATCCTATATATACGTCCATCCTTATCAAACCCTTACATATTTAAATACAAATGTTTATATTCTCAACAATATTTATTCGAATGGTCAAAATGAACCTTCTATAAAAGTAGGTATATTATATACATTCTTCCAAAACTAAAAAGTGAACAGAAACGATTTGTGATTATATGTCTTATAAATGTAAGTAAAAATTAATTAAAATAATATCATACTATACGGCAATAATTTTCTTTAAGAAAATTAACGAAAAGTGTTCTGAGAGGGAACAAAATGACTAATTGGTTAACCTATTAACCTTTAAAAAACATCCTACGGCTTCGCTGGCAGCGAGAACTGGAAACTAGTAGCTTCGCTTGCACATGAGAAATAAGGATTCTGAGAATAATAAGAAACAAATGAAAGCATCCGTTCTTAGTGGCTTCGTTACTAGAAACTGGTACATTTCTTAAGAAGAAATCTGATGGAATAAATACATTTACTTGGTTCAACTTATTGTTCATTTGAGCAGGGAACAATTTCTCGAAAGAAACAGCGGAACTTTTCAGTGATACAAACGTCGTGCTGTCGGTGCCATATATATTCAGAAATATAGATATAGTATTCCAAATACAATATACATCATAATATTTGTAATTATATCAATCATCAGACATAGGGTTATTGAGCATTCAAAAACTTACTGAATATTCAAGGAAAATCCAAGAAAAAAAATCAAAAAGAATTCTGTTGAAATGGTAAAATATTAAAATTAAAAACTGTAAAATAAAAAAAACGATTCAAAAAGCTCGATCAGCTATTTTTTTTCATTTTCTGTTCTGATAAAATTTGTAAACAGACGATTTTAAATATAATAACAATAAAATAGCAAAATGATAAAAAACATCTGTTCATATTTTACTTTAAAAATAACGTTGAATGTTTTATTTTAAGCAATAATACTTTCAATAATAAAAAGTAATTGAATTGAATTCTTTAATGAATGTTTATTTGTCGATTATTTTTAATGTTTATTTAGAAAATTGCCGTCGTAGATGTACAGCTCAACAAGTGAAAAAAAATTATAAACAAATGAATATAAAGGTTACTAGGAAAATTATTCATCTTACTTTTTTTGCTTACCATATTGACGACAATATTCGGGGCACACTAAACAAGGATTCAATCATAATTTATTTTATGTAGTCCATTTATGCTAAATATTTGGAAGAGCTTACAAATCCATCAAGCAGCAATATCCCCTTTTTTTATTTTGTTAAATATGTTTCTTTGTTCGTATTACAATTTATCATCATCTAAAAAAGCCAAATTTTCGCATGCTTTCGGCAAATAGAATTATTTAATTTCCAAGTTTCATAGGTATAAGAATGGGTTTCAAATTTTCGCATGTTATGGAACAAACTTACTATTAATTACAACGTGCGTATTTTGTTTAAATCAAATATCAAAAGTAATTTCTTAAAAATCAATATACGATTATTTTCTATCAAAATAGAAACAAATAAACCCATCAAACACTCATTGAGGAAATAATTTCAGTACGTCAAAAATGTCTTTAAGTTTCATAATATGGGAATATTTTTATAGTCATCAAAACTATCTGAAATCAAATAAAATTTGATTAATTTTTCAGTCCTCAGGAAAAAGACTGAAAAAGGGAAGGAAAATTCTACTGTTTTCGCAAATCATTCAAATCTAGTCAGAACTTTTATATCTTACATTATTTATAATTTATTAAAAAAAATGTAAGTTTCCTGACGGTAAAAGAACAAAACCTAATCAACTTTTCATGTATATCAAATCAAGATTTTAAATTTTCATTCTTTATTTTTTTGTATTTTTCGTAGAAGTTAATTTTTCAGATAAAATACAGTTTCTTCATGCTGATGGCGGATAAAATATTTATTATAAACAATAATACTAATACTATAACAATAACAATAATACTCAAATAATCTGATAGAATTCTTTTTTATTCTAAAAATGATATTAATTGATATTTCATCCTAAAAAAATGTAATTAAATATAGTTGTAAAAAAGGCAAATAGAAATAGCACTCTATATCTGCAAACGATAATCATGGACAACCTATATTTTAACTAATTATTTATAATTTTAAAGATTTTATATGCTAACAAATGATATAAAATTAAATATGCAATTTACAAAAAATATTTAAAATTTAGTAAGATTTTTGTCACAAACATAATTACTTCAAAATGAAATACGTTGATTTCTCCATTATTATAATCAATGCAAATCTAATTTGCAAACGATAATATCATAAATTTATTTTAACTTGAATTATGCAATCATTAAAAAATTTCATATATCATCAGTTTATGTTTAATATTACGTTTAAAATATTAGAAATAAAAGACACATTTTATAGATTGTGGTTTCTTTATATAAAGTTCAATTGCACTTTATTTTAACAAACAAATATAATAAATAATATCGAAATATGGCAATTCTAGCTTCGAAAGCAATAGAATGACATTTCTTTCTTCAATAAACATTAAAATGTCGTGCATATCTCAGGAATTAGTGTTTGTAAAAGATTATTTTCCATGCATTCTAATCGATGCAAACGACGATATTTTCATCATCATTTATTAAGTCGGAAACCGGCGAAGTAAATTTACGAAAATGCATCCGATTCTGCAAATTGAATCATTTATTGCCTTAATATTTTTCTTCAGTTTAATCTTACAGATGAGTTTCGAGTTCAAGTGAAAAGCTATTAAAATTCATAGTTGATCGGTCGTTTGAAAATCATTATTCGAGACACTCTTTTAGAAGATCGATTTATTCCATCGGCATTCATTCATTCCTCCAGAAATTTCCAAATGCAAATGAAGCAGTTGGAAATTCATCAGTCAAGGGACTCGAATGAAAGCCAAATATAACAAATTATTAAATTTTTAAAACCTAAGATTAGTAATTCCAATTTGGATTTTTTTTTCTAAATTTGAATGTTCTGGTATCAAAATTCGAGTATAAAGACCAGTTTTAAAATTTATTTGCCCAGAAAAAAGTTTCACATTTTTAGTTAATAGTCTGAAGAGTATTTGTATATTTATTTTCGGTAACCGTATTAGAAATTTTCGAGGTTGAACTCTTTAAAAAAATTTATATATGTTTTATAGAAATTAGATTTCCCATTTTAAGTTATAGCAATTTTTTATAATTTTAATAATATAAAATTTAATGTTAAATAATATAAATAATAAAATTCCAAACTCTAAAAGCCATTAAAATAAAACTAAAGTTATTTTGAAAATTCTACATAGACTCATTACACTGTAAACTAGAAAGAACTTTCTTTATCAACAGTTATGTATACTTATAGAATATCTAGCATTTTGTGTTTAAATTCACAATATATTCAGATAGAATAAATATAAAAATTACATCTACTTCTTTTAGACTTTTATAAGAAGTATCGTTTCATATGAAAGCAGTTCTAGGAATTGAATAATCACATATTAATTTGCTTTGGTAAAATGTTTGTTCCAAAAGAATTATCGCTTTTGTAAATTTTTAAACTCGTCTAAATTTTTTTTTTCAATGCAATAGTCTGAATACCTTTCCAACAGATTATGCTTTAACAATGTGCTTGTAAAAATTGTGTACTTGATATGTATAGAAATTATTTTATCTTTTTTAGTATGTAAAGGATTTCTTGATTATGTATATGAATGATATATATTAGTAGGAGTTAAGACTCAAATCAGTCGTTAAAATGTTTTAAAACTTTAACCAACATCATGACATTTTCAGTATATTATATATATACATTCATTATAGTAATTCTGCAAAATTAGAACATTTCCCTTTGAACTTTTGGTGACCAATATATTTGTTATTATTTTAAAATTATTTATTTAGTAATATTAACCAACCTTGATAAGTATATCGAATTATAATAAAAAGAAAACACATAAAATAAAACACATAACACACAAAACATATAAGACAATAAAATATTGTGGTGATATATCTGTGCTAGTAATGTTGTAAAACAACTTTGGAAAAGTTTATTTTGTGATACTTCTCGGAAATAGCGAATAATGTCAGTGCGAGGACATGGGATTGTTGGTGATGATGTATCTAAGGATCATATGAAATAAAAATAGGTGAAATTATTATAATAGTTGCATCCGGAGAGATAATTCGATTCTTCTTTCTCGTAGAGTACATTTTAATTTGATAAAAGGATTGACATTGCTGAAATATTTAGGTCAAATGAGCACATAAATTCCAGATATCAAACTATTAATTATAGAAGTAGGATTTGATTCTGTAGTGTTATGAATTACTTTAAATGCATTTTCACATTTCTTATTTTGTACTGCTCAAATATATTCAAAATATTTAAAATCATTATATTCTCAAATGTTCTTAGATAATATTTTCCTTATAAAATGAAATAAAAAAAAATGTACTTACTGCAAAACTCAATTATTCTGACTTTCCCACACATAGCATAAACACTGATGGTTCGAATACAAATTTCATTCAATAACTTGCCATATTTTAATGTTTTTATATGAAATTTGATGATATTTCAGCAGTCTTTGTTATTTTTCAATCCAAAATGCAATAGCTATGGAGTTTATAAAATAATGTTATAACCATTTATAAAACGCACATAACATAAAAGGAAAATGTTTATCGTGAGCACATATTATGCATGCCCACAGACTTCTCTTCAAAATTACAAAATCTTATCAAGAAGTTACAGTTATAAAACAAAATATATTCGAATGAATCATATCGCCACAACACTACCGCACTGGAGTTTTGCTTGAACCCCGATTATTGAAAATATTATGTAAAGAATGATAAGACAATACGCAAAAACAGAAAAAAATTCTCCAATTTTGATTTTGCATTGAAAAATAAGGCATCTTCTTCTAAACAACGGTACATATAACAATTTCGAAACCCAGCAATACCGTAGAACAGACATGTAAATGGGTTTTGTGCACATTTTATCCGTCGGATTCACATATTTTTCCACTGGTATGCTGTGGATGTTTTATAGAGGGAGTGCCATTAAGGCGTCGTTCTAATCATCTGACCACGGTTGAAAATTACAAGGTGCTTCCCACAATATATAAAACAATACAGCGACTTTTAGAAAAACAAAACCTGGATTTAACTTCACAAAAAAGGAAAAAAATCAAGTAAAATTTAAAAATTATAATTAGTAGTATTTCTCAAGTACTGGAAAAAAATATTATGTTCTGGCCGGCCAGTTGACATAGTGGGTAATGGTTGTCAATGCGTTTAGCTAGCATAGTAGGTGGTAGCCAATAGCCATACTTGTTTATTTAATAGCTGGATTTTCAAATCTACCATGAAAATATCAGATTTCTTGTATTTTTTTTTTCTAATTTAAATTGCATTTGGTACTACAAATAAATCTTTAAAATGGTGAAGATATGAAAAATTGTGTTTTCTTTTTTGAAACTTATCTCCCTAACAGATGTACATTGCATCCAAATAGCAATTACTTGCTGAAAGACTAGTAAAACATTGCACAATATTGGGAAAAATAATGCTATTAAAAAAGTATAAGTGAAAATAAATAGCAATTAGCATTAAATATTTACCTTTTCAATACCAGATATTTCTTTTCCAAAATTAAGATAAATTAGGGCTCTAATGAGTCAAATAAAGTATAAATAGCTATATCCTGCTAAAATAAAAACAAAAATTAACTATAGGTGGGAATTTTTGATGTGGTTCATATGTATCCTAATGGTCTTTATAAATGGAACACATGCTTCCCATTGGGGTTGAAGCGACCATATGAAATATAGTGAAAAGTTGAGTCTCTGGTTTTTATAATATTTTAAAGCAATTTAATTACTAGAAAACTCTTAACAATTACATATCCAACATTATTCATGATATTTCTATGTATGGTACAATGCAAAACAGTTTTTGCAGAGTGCAATTTTACTCATGGCACATACAGTTTTCGTTCTAGTTTCTTTATTCTACTTTATTACTAAGATGTAATTAAAAATTACACTAACATATGAATATAATCACAGAAAAACATTAATACATGCATTTCAATAAGCATTACAATTGTCAAGATCTATTTATTGGCATGGAAACTGAAAAAACTAAGAATTTTGATATATCATAAAATAGTGTAGTTCTACCGATTTTTCATATCACTATAATTGGCACGTACGATCATACTAGATTTATTTTAATGAATTAGAACTAAATGCTAAGTGCAGTGTAATTTTATTCTTGAATATCGAACTTTTATTTATATTTTAAAAATATTCTACTTTTTTCCATTTAGCCTTTAAGCAAAATAAACTAAGGAAAATGAAAACTTAATACATAGTTTCCCTCGAACTAAATAAAAGAAAGTACAGAAATAAAGCTCTTCTCTAGGTAAAGCTTTGTGAAAACCCTTTTTTCTTCTCTTTATCGAAAGAATGTACTGAAATCTGAATAGCGTTCTCCAGCATTGATAGCATTTCCAAACCAAGAACCCTAAGATTAATATTAAAAAGAAGGTCGAAAAAAATTGGTAGCTTCTTTTATCGATAAGGCAAGAGCATGTTAATGCTCAAAAAATGTTTCTTTATTCTTTCAATAGTTGCAGTCTTCACCAAATATATTTCTTTCAAGATTATTATTTTAGTGATAAAATTATGCAAAACAAAAATGCGCTTATATCTGTCTTTGAATCTGGGCAACTATCAAATCCTGAAGTAATTTTTGTTGAATATCATAACGAATCTTTCATTGCAGCGATAATGTGATGAAAATGCTTCTAGTAGATGCTATAGATTCTTGAAATTACTAAAAAGGAAAAATTGAGGTTGAAGTAAAGTTTTAACATTTAACAGGGGAGTACGGTATCTCAGACCGCTAAGGATGGACTTTCTGTCATTCTTATTCTATTTTTAGCTCAATAAAATAGATTGGCAATATAGCTTCTTGTTTCGTAACATTCACAATACCTGTACTTTTTCAACCCAGTTTCAGCGAATGCTTTTTTTTTAATATTTCACCTATTTCTTTCCACAACGTCTGTCGTACCACTCCTCTTTTTTGGCATTCCAGTAAAATACAAGGCTTATTAGATGGCTCTAAAACTTGGTCCTCGAAATACCAGTCAACCTACTGATACTCGTTATGAAGCAGAGCTCCACAGACTTTTAAACGGCGCAGAAAGTGATTTTAGTGCTGAGGATAACTATACAGAAGAATTTTTCGATGTAAATTCGCATTCTACAGATTTTGATATGTACTTTCAAATAGAATTAATTTTTCAATTGATAATGTATTTTTAAAAATTTCTTAAATATATTAACATACCAAGAGAAATATCTACAGAATTTACTGGCACATTTTTATACTAATATTTAACCCGTATATTTAAAATGTCCTTGAATGTTCACAGGCTTCAGCGTAGAAACGACGCTGAAAAAAAAAGTCAAATTTACCCATTGTCATTTTTTTCCATACAGTTGTCGATTTTTCCATTCATTGTTTTCTATATTACTTTGTATACTGTAATGATAAATATAATTTAAAAAATAAAAAGTAACATGTAAAGAAAGTAAAAGTTAAAAAAAAATATTTTCAGAATATATTGGCTGATTTTCATACTAATACTTTTATTTTAATTCGAGTGTAAAAAACATTCGGACTAGTATACAACACCTCCCCTGTTAAATCCTAAATATTCACCTCCCTAGTTAAGGGTGCAATTTATAAAGATCTATTAACTGAAGAATGTGTAGCAAAACATAAGAAAAATTCTAAAAGAATTAATTTTATGGTCAATATCTTGCCATCTGTATAAAAAACAATGCAGGAAAGATTTCTTGTAAGCAGTTCTTTGCTTTATCGCCCACGATCTGCATTCCCTGGCCCGAATCTATTGACTTAAAGATATTGATTGCGCAATGCCATTTTACTTTTGACAAAGTTGAAAAGAAATATTTCTTCATTCCTCTTCATGGAACTTTAAACAAGCTTTTGTCATTTTGCCAGTAGTAGAAAAAAAAATACAGGGCAATTTTCTGCTTGCCTTTTTATTGTTCTCTTTTTCCGGTTTTATATTGGCGAGCCCAGCATTTTTCTGATACTGAATCCTCAGGTTACTCTGTCCTGCTACTATATTTTCCAAAGAAATACGAAATGTTTCCTCTTTCTGATCTTTGAAGAGAAATTTAAGAAATCCTTTGATATTTTGTTTATCTTTCGATTGAGCTTTTATCTGAGATTTATAGATTTTGCTTTGCATATGTCTGGACTGTGAAAAAAATACCTCTTTCTGCACATTTATTCTTCATTTCTTTACTAGACTACTGAGAAAAGGGTAGAGAAAGATTTGAAAGTCTTTCACATTATGTATGTGGTCTTAAGGAATAGTGTTAAAAGCTACCAACGTTGAACTTCCGTTGTGTTAGACAAAAGTGGATTCTGCAGCGCGACATTTACAAAATGTTTTGGCATTGTAGAATAGATAAATAAATAAAAAAAATTAATACTTTTTTAAATTTGTTACACAAACGCAGAAAAATATCATGAGATGTATACTGTTGTTTCTTATCAAATAGTTTCGGTGAAGTATATTAAAACTTTTACATGAACAATCATTATAATAGAATTATTTTGAAATTTTATTGCTTAAAACGTTTAGCAGAAATAGTAGCGAAAAAGCTTAAAATCTAATATTAATATTTAATATTAATGTAGCGTAAATAATTCAATTCTTTTGAGGTACAATAACAATAATAAATATTCTCTCACTGACAAAGAAATTAGAATAATATGGATGATATGGATAGGAATAAAAATTATAATCCAGTACCCAGGGCGAACTCATAATAACCCTTATTACGATCAATCCATTTGTTATTCTCACCCAAATAACGAAACTGGAGTGTTGGTAACTCAACCCAACACCATTTAAGTTCGAGAACCAGCCACTGCTTTAGCAGCTATTTTCCACAGGTCTGATCTGATGATAAATCTGAAGTTATGGTAGGATATCTACATATGCAAACGATATCTTAATATTACCGAAAATTTTCAATAGATTCGATGGATTGTTAGACACTGCCCTTCGAAAATACAAGACTTCATCCACACTCAGTAATTTAAAATCTGTTTTTAATATTAAGAAATTACGGCTAATCTACAATTAAGCTAGAATCAAAATACATCTGAAGAATTTGAATTTTAGTGATAATAAATTATAAATGTGCAATAAGAAATAAATGAGTATTACGCTGTTACATTTTGAGAGATTTGTAAACTAATCACGATTTTTTAGTAAGTGAATCATGTTCAGAAATAAAAGAAATTATTAATTATATATTAAGATATTCAGAGGGATAATTTAAATGGTCTTGTACAAATTCTAGTTAATAAATATATCTTATAATTACGCATTATCGTGGCAAAATCGAAATGCAATTTGAAATATTAATCCTGGCTAATTAGAATATCTTTATATTATAGTCCCACCAGTAAATGCCGTAACATTTTTTGACGTTCAACTAATTTCTGTTTTAAGACAGTATGAAAAATAATTCATTTTTGTTCCACAGATAACATTCGATCAGCTTGTGTTTCAATCTGATTTTTGTGATTGATTTTTATTTGAGAGTTAATGAATATTATGTAGTCATCGGATAGATAACTTCAGATTATATATATATATATGTGTGTGTGTGTGTGTGTGTGTGTTTATGATTATTGTAGCAAAAATTAATAAGCTGAGATCTGTTGATTTATAATATTCTCACTTCAATTGACATTTATTGCTGAAATTTCATTTTATTATTTTTCTTGTTTTGTATTTTGCATTGCTTTTCTTTTGTAAAAGAATATAATATTATAATCCTTGGACGTGATTGATTTTCTCTTGTAAAATGTTCTGAAATATCTTTAATATCTCATTGTTTGCAAATATATTTTCTTTTTAATATTCATTTAATCATATTTATTTTATTTCACGAAGTTCGTACATGGTTAAAATCGTTATTTCTTGAAGATTCCTTCCTTTTCTAATCATGTGTCATGTCTGAGATCTTCTTGTTAGTGTTCCCTATACATTAATTAGTTTTTTTTATTAATTAATTTTGATATGAATGTTGATAAATATTATAGATAGTGAAAATACCACTGTACGAAAATAAAAATTTCAATTTTACTAATTTTACTACACGTCTAATTCTAAAGTAAGTTACAAACTATATATATATATATTAAAATCTAATTTAAACTTAATGAATTTCCAAATTTTCAGCTTAATTTAGCCCATGTTAACTTCATTCTAAATTTTTATCTTATTTCCTGATCCCATTCCACTTTTTCTATTTAATTACTGCAAAAGAAAGCTCTGTAAAAATGCTTTAGTCAGTTGTCCCCACGCTCCGGGTAAAGGAATAAAAAATTGCTAACCTAAAAAAAATCTTCTAAAATATACTTATATTCCCCTACCGAAATCAACACGTGTAAAGAAATCCCTATCAGTATCTCATAGTATTCAAACACTGAAGAAAATATTCTCTCTTCCGTTTACGTTTTTCTGCTCTTTTATCACTGGTGAGCGGACGCTAGTTCGCCTGCCCTGCTTGTACATAAGCCAGGGATAACGGAACCTGGGATAATGAAACGAAGTTAAAAATTCAGTGTATTTCCTGTCTTCGGGTCACGATTCTGTTTCAAAAAATTATATATATATATATATATATATATATATATATATATATATATATATATATATATAAACATTTCTTAAGCACCCTGCTGATATGCATGAGATTTTCTTTTACCACTTCCCTTTCTTAGTTAATCTGAATCAATACTACCTGAGATATTGGTAACATGTTAACAGCTTGATAAGATACCATCTGGAAGCGAATGTCTGTTAGTATTTAACGGATAATAGCTCATCTGTTATTAATATATTATATACATATCTTTCCCATTTAATATATTATATATATATATTTTCCCCATGGGTTATAACCAAGTTGCGCAACAGTTATCTTATCTCAACCCAAACATAACAAATGATAAGAAAAACTCACATAAAAAAATTAACTTTATGCTTCTCTTTGCTCTACCACCAAATATCGGCAACTCACAAAAGCTATCCTAGGTGAGTCCGGTAAATTGAGTGGCTTTGAAAGTATAATCCTCCAGCGGAGACGATTGATTGCGATCAGTAATGTCCTTTCTCCACCACTGGGGTTTGCTTTAAACCATTCATGACACAGAGGTCGATGGAGATGGAGTAAAAATCATTACATTAATGGCTTATATATATAATCTAAGAAATATTTTTTAGATTCTTCATTTCTCTACTGGTACCTACTAATTGATTTTCAGGAATGCCTTCAGCTTACTTCTCTTTTACTTCCATGAGTAAAGGTTTACAAATGGTCATGTTTCTGATTGCAAGCCATAATCCTACAAAAGAGTATATATATTTATTAAAGTATATATTTTCAAGTCTAATGTTTCATCCTGGTTTATCTTATCCCCTGCAGATTTGAGAATAATCAGTGTTTAAATGAAGGAATCGTCTCGTTTGCAAAGAGTTTAACATTGCGTACACTTAACAATTTATAGTTGTCTGGTATATATTATCACCACCTGAAAAAGATTTTTTATGAGGGCTCATAAAGTATTATAAAATTATAAACATTATAATCAGATGCTTTAAAATGTGATTGAGGCAGCTTGATAGCTCAGAAATACATCAAATCTATAATTAAATATCATTTATATTCGAAAATGGTAAATATGCCTAGCACTACTCGTTCACGATGTAAGGGTTTTCGTAGAGACATCAGGTTTTATTAACATTTGTCATTAAATTTTAACTCCTGTAAAAGTTTTCAGAAATGCAACACCATTGTGTTGTGTCCCTTATATCTACGACATTATAATATTTGATTCCCATTATGTGCCATTAAATTTATATAATTTAAATTAAACTTTCACTTTTAGAAATGAATGGAAACTGTTGATGCAGTTGGAATTACCTAAAATTCGGAATATTCCTGATAATGATTTTATACATATTTATATTTTATTTTTTATATATTTATG
>JAPMOR010116591.1:0-11126 GCA_026543865.1 Argiope aurantia
TATTTATTTCCTTTTCTACATTTACGTATTTCAGAAATTCCGCCACCTACTGCAAATCCAAAAGTCACTCAGCATTACGAAGTTTATTTACCCAGGTTGAGAGGTAAATATCACAAATATTGATTGTTTCATTTCTCTTTCAACATTTGGCAACACTCTTAATATTCCTTCCATACAGAGCTTTTAAAATATTCTATTCAAACAGTTATTTTAAATATTTTCTTAACAAGGAAAGGAATTAAGTTTTTGATTAGCTTTCTGAAATGATGGTAATTTAATTTAACCTATGAAATTATTCTATATGGAATTATTTTTTTCTGTTAGCTTTCAATTAAGTTAGAATATATATCTTTTATTTCTATGCATCCATTTCGGACTGAAATGGATTGATTGAACTAATTTGAAGATTTACAGAATCATATTTCATAAACAGAGGTTTTCAAAAGCAAATGGATAGAAGGTGGCAATTATTCTTCAAAAATTAATTCTGATGATTATATTTATTTAAAACAAAAATTAAGCTAGAATCTCTTTATTCAAAACATAAATAAACATCTTTAATCCTAACTTAAACTGTTATTTGATGGACTTAAATAATGTATTATATGAAAATAAATTTATAGATTTGATATATTTAGAGAAAAATGGTGATCTAATCGAATTAAAATTGAAATTCTAATTTTTGTTTCTAATTTCAATCTTAGTTTTTATTGGTAAAATTAAATAAAAAAAAAGTTGTGAAGTTGGAGGTTTATTTAGAAATATAATTAGAATGTGAATTAAATAGATACAAATTATATATTAAAGTCTTAATATAGAAATAAATTAATTTCTTTATAGATGCGGATTAAAGTCTAGAGAGACTAATTATTTTTACATCCTCATTATTTTTGTAAGCAAAAATAACTTAAATGGAAAATGCAAGAAAATATGAGAAATCAATTTTTGGCAAAATTAAAATTATTGTCTGTATGCTTCTGATGCGTTCGAAAATTCATAAAATTACTGATCAAAATGTAATTTTAAATGGTAGTTATCAATATTTAAAGTGATAAAATGAAAATAATATTTTATAGCAAAACTGATCCAACTCATGATTAGTAAGAGAAATCCAACATTTTCTTTTTAATTTATATTTAATTTCCTTTTCCTTTACACTGTTTAAAGTTGAATATATTTCTATTCGCTTACATGTTACATTGTTATATACTTTATATGTTTTGAATTGTTATATATTGTTTTATTCTTTCAATTAATTCAAACGATTTTATAGCAATAAATTTTAAATCATTCAGTTACTAAGAATATTATAGCAATACTTAGGAAACCTGGTTATATAATTGTCTTTCAGAGAGAGATTTATTGGCTGCCAAAAACAGTTTTTGATTTTTGTGTATAGAATGATACTGTAAGTGTGATAAGAGAAAATAGGGACAGCCTTTTTTCAAGAAGAGCGCCAGTGTCTACCATTTCTTTTTTGTGCTGAACATCAATGCATATAGACATTGTAGAATTATCTATTTGAGGTTATGAATTTTTCCCAAAATGTTCGATGAGAAGTGTCATATATGAAATTGAGAAAATTTTTCCTAATTAACTTGGATGGAATTTCGACCAGTCACTCTTCTGAAAGTTTTGTATGGAACAATTAAAAACTTCATTTGTCAGCAATTATATTGCATTTGAGAATTAAGTTCTACGTTTTGAATAAAATAAATTTACTTTACCTATGTTGTATATCCACCCGGGGAGGCACCTCGAAATGGAGATGAGGCTTTCGGGGGGGGGGGGTTCTAGCCACCCTAGTGAGTACACGAAAAGGTGGTGTCTGGCTCCTCCCATCGATGACGGGACGTACTTCCTTAGGGAAGAGTTGTACCGTGGCCTGTGATGGCCTTTAGGACTTAACCACAGTTCCCGCCAGTGTTGCTGTTGCGGTGGTCTGGTCATTCAGTTATTCTATCCTTGTGCCTTCGAGCGGGTTGGAGATTCATTGATATGACTTACGTATGTTGTATAAAATATATTGGAAGGGTTTCTCAAGTATTTTTTCCACTAGGCATTCATATTCGAAAAGCAAAATAATATGACATCATTGCGGTATCTCACGAAGTATCGCCTTAATCAAATGTGATCACAATATTTTTAAAAGTTCCTATACCTGATTAAATGCTCCAATGCCTTTCTTGAGAGTTATGAATTTTTAACTAGGCAGGCTAGGCTGCTGACTAATGCAATTAGGTTAAAGAAAGCCATAGATTAGTTAGTTAAATATACTTTTAACCTAAATGTCAAGTAAGATGCCAATATTGTTGGGAATATTATTTCTTGAATTAAAATATAATATATTTCCATCCAATAATTAAAATGATTTTCTAATAAATTTAAGTATTTAATATATTAGAATATTAATTATTTATTTAAATGTTTGTACCATATTCTATTTTTCAGGTTATACATAATAATAATTTTAGTGTTATAATTCTCAGAAATTTATTATGCTCATAAAAATTATCATACTTATTGAATGCTTTCATTTGTAAATAATTTATTAAATATTAGTTATGGCTAATTTTCAAGAATTTCTTACTTCATGAATTGGACAATTTAGCACTTCGCTTTGTTTTTGTATAGCTAGATGATAAAATTACTCACACACACTCATACACGTTTATAATAAGTAAATGAAAGGAAGAAAATAAATTTTTTACAGGGTAATTAACTTCAAAATGTGTACGAAACTGAAATATACAGTTATTAGAAGAGGGGCATCATAGTACATACTGCTTGTGGGAGTAAATGGAGAAAATCCTTTTATATCAATGTCTCTGAGTGCCATTGAGTGTCATATGATGAAGCCACGTGATAATAGATACATTATTGAAGATGTCCATTGAGTGATTTTGAATTGCCAAGTGTCTTCACTTATTTGAAAAATATAATAACTATAGTAGTCTTTCCAAAATTATTTAATTTAAATTATTTAGATAGAAATATTACTAAAATGAATAAATGCTCCAAAATTACGGAGAGACAGATTACTGTCTAATTAATTAATTTACTTAATGTCAATTAATTAACTTAATGTAATTAATTAATTACTGTCTAATTAATTAACTTAAATGTCAAATTGAAATCTAATTTTACTAATAAAAGGATTTAATTTTTATATTTAAATAATCAATTCTTATGTTTATTAATATTTATATGTAAATACTATAGGAGATATGAAATAAAATATTGAATTTTAATACTGTTTAATGTTAAAATCTAATAACTCTATAACTATAAATAATGGTGATTAATTCTCATTTTTGTGTTTTAGAACATCTGCACAGCAACAGCTCTGTACAGAGAAAAAATTCTCCGGCCTCTAATACCTTAATGGACGAATCCCAGGAATTCCTCTCAGGTGTGTACTCATTTTTCAAATTTAAAACACAGCATTTCGTGACATGTTGTTTCATCGGACATACTGATTGTGTTTAATTTTAATTGAATCCTAGATTCAGCCTCCTGAGTACCTGAAAAATATTTTTAAGTATCAAATTATGGCACACATTACAGGTGTGTAAATATAATAACGTTACACCTGCTCTATTTATTGTGTACATGAACATTCTTCATGGAGTCGAGTTCCAAGACATGGTATAATGCTAATAACATATAGATATCTTAAATAAGTATGATATCTAGGAACTGTGAAGCTATCTTGTCATTCTGCATTACCTTTCACAGTAGTTTAATTTTACTTTATTTTTCTTTCTGTAAACTGAGTGGACAATAGCAGAATATTTCTTCTTTAGCTTCAAGTAATCGGAAAAAATTAAGTGATTTAATATTTACTGAAACAATGAAAACAGCTTGAATATCATTGAAAGAATGGAAATTATTGTTAAAATTAATTAAAAAAGATATTTTTTAATAACTGCCAAAATTCTGAAAAATATTTCTCGATAATGTTTTTGTTATCAATGAAGAGGCAACGTTCTAAATTTTAAAATTGTGTAATATCATTTCTGTTCTGTAGTATTTTCAGAAGTTATCTCAGAAAAACCTTAAAATCACACTTAATTTATAATTAATTAAAATTATAATCAAAAATACTTTAAAATGTATATTTCAACTATATGTGTATCAAATTTGGTAGTAGAAAGTCAAATGTCTGGTAAAGCACAGCACATACACAAGTGCTTCTTTATTAGTGGTAGATATAGAGATAGTTAATTTTATTTTATCAGTCTTTATATCCTGTATGGTTATGCATTTTGAGCAAATTATAGAGAATATAGGCTGTCAAAATTATTTCTTTGACAAGTATCAGAAAATATAAAACAGTAACCAAACGCACTTCCTCCAAATATTATCTGAATGTATATATAATTCCAAACACAGTGGTGGAAACTAAACAAAATAATTAAAAATACAAATTTATTTATTTACAATTAAAAGTAGACGCACTTATGGAAATTAAACCGTTCAAAGGCTTTATTTATTCCTGAAAATTAATTCTCAGTTTGGAAAATTTATACGATGGAAAAATATTTTTTTTAAAAATTGTTTGTTTTTTAGATAAAACACTTCGGCCGTCTTCGTCCGAATCTGGTGCTGAGGATGAAACAATGCCAAGTAGGCCGTTACAGGGAAGTCCAAATAGTGGTGAGCCTTTATCGCTTAGCGATAGTGCATCTCTTTTAATAATAAAGATGAATGTGTGTGCTTACGTGCGTGCGTGAGTGTGTATTGACCCTCTGCTGAAAAGACCATTTTGACCTACAACTACCAAATTTAATACATACATACTTTGAAACGTGAAAATATGCATATTAAAGCGATTATTTCAATTTTAATTAATTAAAAGCGAAGCCAAACGTTTTAGTTTTCTCCCAACATCTCGCAAGATATTAGAACGAAAAAAATAACTTTTACACCAAAATCAAAAAAATTATCTGCCGGTTACATTATGTTTTGGGAAATTGGAAATATGCATCTTCGAACTTTTTTTTATTAATTAAAAATTAAGCCAGATTTGTTAGTTTTTCTCTAAATGTTTTAGCTCACATTTCACGAATCTATAATTACCAAAATTGGATTTCAGTATGAAATTGAATTTCGTCCATACCTATAAAACTGTCATCACAAAAGCTGCTTAATATCGAATTTACAATATAATTTATATAGTGGTGTAACTAGAATGGGACATGCCGGACACACGCCATGGTTATCATTATAAAAAGCTTAAAGTAGAGGAAATAACTGGTCACATCTAAGTAATAAGTACATTTTTATTTATTTATTTATATATATTTTTTTACTTGTTTGCCATATTCTTAAAAAGTAAATTTAAAAAAATTGTCTCATTTTAGTATTTAGTACTCGATATTTGTTAATCTTCGAATTTCCAAAATACAAAAAAAAAAAAAAACTATTTTAGTTTCTGCTTAAACTTTATCACTATTTCTTTGATTACAAAAGTATTATCCTATTTTTTTTTATTAATGAGTGAAGACTTATTATTGAATGAACATAAAATAAGCTTTTCGTGCGAGTAGCATTCAATAAAATTAGATGTTCCAGACTCCTTATTTAGTAATAAAGAGAAAAATCATCAACGCACTATCAGAACTTATAGAAATAAATCCTTTAGAGTATGTTTTTATTCACCAAATATTCCTATGAATCTTAAAAAGAAGTTTGCTTTTAATTCTACGAAATAAACTGAGAAGAATTAGACGGAACTTAATTTCCCTATAAATGAAAACAATAATCGAAGAAATTACAAACAATACAAATTTAACTGTGATGATGGATGGCGTGGATAGAATATTAAAAAATTATTCGGATTTTAACTTGTATTTATTATGACTACTTCTTGCATTCAATCACTTAAGTTCAAATCACTAAATAGTAAAGAAAATTAAATCTGGATATTTTTTTTCGTCTTCTTTCATAAAAAAAGAATTTTAGAGCAGCGATACTTCTATAGTGGAGATACTGATCTATACTAACTAACGGAATCAATTTCAGAAATAGTTATAGTAAAATGTATTTGATATATCGCTTAATAGCTGCACTGTATTGGACAACGAATGCTTAATAAAGCCCTTCTCTAGAACTACATAAGGTCACAGAATTTCAAAACAAAAACAAATGAATAGACTTCATAGATATTAGAAATATTTTAGGATTGAAATGAATCGTGGTATCTTTTCTTTGTTTATAAAATAAAAGCAGCATAAGAATTGCAGTAACAGGAAGAGAGAGAGGGCGCTTTTTTTATATTTGCCTTAGGCAACATTTTGTATGTGTATACCTACGAATTGGTTATATTGTTCAACACTGTACCATAGTATAAAATAATCAATTATTAATGAAAAAAAATTTGAATGCTGTGGAAACCAATCTGGCAGCAAATAAATTATTAAGCTAAAATTAAAATTTTTACATCATTAATTTTACAATAGCAATGTTTTTAAATCTTCGGTTCCGTTTCGAATGTTATAAGTCATTTTGCGATATTGCTGACACGTCATTTTGTGTTACAAGCTTTCTATATTCACAATATTGTTCAATATTGCAATATTGCTAATCACAATATTGTTCAATATTGCAATACTGCTAATCACAATATTGTTCAATATTGATTAAAAATATTATGAAACATTTTGATTTTAATGAATGTATTTATTTAATTTTCATCCTTTATGTCTATTTCACCTTTCTCTTATAAATAACTTTCATAATATAATTAAGTTTTGCTTTATTTCAGGAGGATTTCATGCAACATCGTTCAGTTGGTCCATATCCTCTATATTGGTTTTAATGGAACTGATGATGCAACTATAATTTTGAACAAAGTTTGGATAATATTTTTTTGCATTTGGGTTAATCTCAAGATTTACGATATTGTTGATAAAGGACAACAGACATTTTTGAGTGGAACATATCCGTACATCTTCCTCAACACTCGAATTCAATGTTTCGTTATTTCAGAGTTTACGTTCTATCAGCTCGGAAAGAACTAATCTATTATTTGAGATGCATTAACTACGTTACAGAGTGCTAATGTACATTTCTCCATGTATTCAAAGTAATACATTCTTGAAACAATGTATCTTGTCTGCTGACTTCCATTTCACTGACATAGAAGAAAGGACTGGATTAAAGATAGAGATTTTTATGAATTATGTGTTAAAATGCTATGACACGCCAATCTATTAACTCAAATTATTGTATTTAAAAATGCACTTATTCATTTCAACAAAATAAGAGGAAAGGAAACATTGTTATTTTTTTTTCCTTTTCTTAAAAATGGATAAATTAATTTAAAGTTATTTTTGTTCATATCGTTACTGATGTGATACCCCTGTTATCATAAAATATCTAATATTTGATATTTACATAAAAATTGTTGTAAAGTTTACTTGAAAGAAGTATATTAAATAGTGACTTCATGACAAAAGTTTAGTGTCTACAATGGACATTATTTTAATGAATTTTTTAACCAATATGAACTACTAGTAAATTAATAATTAAGGGGGAAAACGCTTGGAATTCAGTTTAAATGTAAATAATAAATTAAAGCAATTAAAAAAGATTTTCAGGGATTATTTTTGAATATTCGATTGAAGTCATTCATTATATTGTAAGGCTTTTGGAATAATTGAAAAACATTGTAGCGATGCATCAATTTTTTCTCTGATAGGAACATGAGTTTTCTATAATAATTCATGCTTTATTCTTAGGCACATAAATCCTACGTTGATTTATATTTATAATATCTTCTTAAACAATTATAAAGTCTTTCTGTTATTAGACTTTATTTCAAAACAATACATAAAATACTTGTTCTAAAAAAAATTAAATACTTAAAAAATACATATCTGTTCATGTATAATTACAGTTTATGAATCTAAATTGATACATATCATATTAAAATTTGTTGGTTTATTATTTGATGGTTTTACAAGGCATTCACATATCATAGATTAATATCTGTCCGTTTAATGCAAAGTTAATTTCAAAAAAGTCTACTAAATAGTGTCTTTGTAGATGAAATTTAATATCGATAATGAATATTATTTTAATGATTTTCTAATTAATATGAATTATTATTAATTATTAAGATGAAAAGCCTCAAAAGGATTTTGGAGGTAAATAATGAATCGAAACGATTACAAAGTAATATCTGAGTTATTTAAAAATGTTTGACTAAAGTCAGTCAGTCAGATTCTTATTTTTATTTATACTCTTTATTTTGCTCTCGAGTTTGTTTACGTATAAATATTTTACAGCAAAAAACAGTTTAAAATATGAATAAAACGGAATTTGGAAATAGGAAATTTGTTAATTCAGAATAACATCTTTTATTCTGAATTCACAAATCAAAAAGGATAATCAGTCATTAACAAATATATTTCTTTTTCGTTATTTATTTTAATATGTATAATTGCTAGTAAAAAATGAAAAAAATATCTGTCAGCAAATTATTTAATGATTGTTGTTAAATTAGAAGCTTCATATTTCGGAAATGAATAATTTTGAAAAAAATCAAATTACTAACTATAATTTTCTTTATTCTTTTGAATCAGAACTATGTTTTGTTTTCCATAAAATTGCAATTTATGGAAACATAATTAAAGATTATATATCTGAATTTAAACATATCCTATTGCGACGAGTTCTTTTAACAAATCAAATAATTGATGAAGAAATCCAGAAAAACGTTTACAAAATATGTAGTCACTTGGTTAGAAATTTTGCATTTAGAAACATCTATAGTAATACAGAAATGAATAAGTTTAGTACAAATGAAATTACTTAGAATTAATTACCCCTTTTCTGCATTTATCAAAATTATGTCTCTGTAATCCCATAATTGTATTATATATGTATGCGATGGTTTAATAAAACCTATATCTGTAAAAAGCAAAATCTGCAAAATCAAACTATTTAACGAAGAATTAAAAAACAAATACACCCATCAATAGTTGCAAAAAAATGTAGCTATAAATTGTAAATTTCTCTAAAAAAATACATATTAATAAAAAATTAATGAAATAAGGTTTGCATAATTTATAACTTATAACAAAATAACTAATTAATATAACTTTAAAGTGGGGAATATGTTGCATACAACCAGAATTTAGAAGCTTGTGAGCGGTTATGGAAATATCTATAAAAGAAAATTCTAAAGTTTGCAATAAATTTTTTTTAATAAATGATTCTTAGCAAAAATAATCAATCTTATTAAAACCATGATTTTACATTAAATTAGCTTTTGTATACTATAGTTAGATTTCAAATTCAGACAGGTAGTTAATGATTAAACCAGTTTATTACTAATAACATTAAATGATTGTCTTTTTAATATCCAATTTTTCAAATTTAAAGTAATATACCGATATAAATTAAATATCGAAACATTTCGTTTTTCTATATCGTTTCTTTCGTTTCTATTTCGTTTTCTATTTTTCGTTTTCGTTTTTCTATAACCATTTACATAATAACATTTCCATATAGTAACAAGCTGATAAATTTCGAAAGTGATTAATTAGCTATTATACTGTCGAGCGCAGCCTTAAATTAAAAGCAGACGGCGTTTCGCATTCAAAATTACGTCGCTTAACACCTTGATTAACGTAACACAGATTAGCAATTAAATTAACTCTGTAATCAGAGCTCATCGCAGGAACTTCACAATGTTGGCTAATATGTTTCGCTATAATTTAGACAGAATTAAAATATAATTAAAATATATTTGAAATATTTATTATTTATTCAAGTAACTAAAATAATATAAAAAGGATGTTGACAATAAGATGATATTTTTTTCTTAATAAATGTTAATAAAGATTATTATAAAGAAAAAAAAAACTTTTTAGGATTGAATTCAAAACAGTTCGCTTTCAAAAAAACTTTTGAATAAATGTTTTGATGTGTTGAAAAACTGTTTAATAAAATGACCAATAGTATAGAATCAGTTTTGACCGTTAAAAATATAAACTTATCATAAATTTATATTTGAAATCTCCCTGGTGTTATTTCAGTAGATAAAAAATATAAAACAAAAGAAAGAAGTTGATAAGAAGATCCTTATTTTCTTAATCAATGTTAATGAAGATTATTTAATCACTGAAATAAAATGAAATACAGAATTTCAAACATTAAAATGAATGATACTTCTCAGCAAGATGTATCCTTCATTTTACCTGAAAAGTTATATAACTTAATGATGTAATGCCCTCTTAGAGGCAATGGCAATCCCGTTGGCAAGTGCAACTGTCCCCCTCTTACCCCCCCCCCCCCCAATTTTTTATTGCACTTGTCACACCACAACAACAATAAGATGTAATGAGAATAACACAAAAACTGCATTTACTGAATTCAGTTATCTACAGTAATCAAACTGAATTCAATATATCATGATTTCTACATTCAGAACAATGTTCAAAATTCTCAGTACTTTTACGATAGATTTTTTTTTACCTATTATATATGTTTATGGATTTTTTTTCTGTTTTCTTCATGTAGTATTAAAAGTTAGTTCTTTTATAATAAAGTAGAGAATTATAATAAACACAATTCAGAATCGGAAATAATCATCCTTTGAATGAAAAACGTATCAATTATTTACTATTATGTGTTATAAAATAAAGTGCAAAAATTTTATATACTTTTATTTAACTTGATTTATTTCATATTTGTAAAGATATAAAGTTTAAATCGATTTTGCATACTTATATTTAAATAGATTCATATCATGTTTTTCTGTTTTAAAAATTAGTATGTTTCTAACAAAATAATGTTGTAATATTTACAAATTTTGCTATCAACATTAATATCTTAAGATATTAATAAGCATAATTTTGATTCCGTACGATAGAGAAAATTTCGGTTATGAATTTATCAAAAATTAATTTCATAATTCTGTAATTTCTATAATATTGTATCATAAATTAAAGACTGGAATTATGAATATGTCAAAGAAAAAATATATACTTTAAAACACTAATAATAGTGCATTTTAAAATTTGTTTCTAAAATTCACAATACAATTTATGTATTCCTCTTGCGTGTTATATGTAAAAATTCTATATATGAAATAAATATTAAAAACTTTTTCG
>JAPMOR010116592.1:0-42595 GCA_026543865.1 Argiope aurantia
TTTTTTGTTTGCTTAATTTTTAAATGTAGAAAAAAAATTGCATATCATTTTGAAGTGCAAGTTAAGGGCTTATACCGCATAATTTTCAAAACATTGCATTACCTTAATTTCAGTAAAATGTATTGATTTAAACACATGTAAATGTCCTGTGCACCACATAAGAATCGCCTAATAGTAATTTTACACAAGAGTTCCTAATGGTTAACTGACATTCATCAATTTTTTTTAAATGATTGGATATTTATGGCTACAAAAAAAAAAGGGATTATAAAAATAAAATAATTTATTTAATTTTTTTTTACTTAACTGGTTTCATCAAATATTTTAATTAAATAATCATATATTTATATTATATATGTTATCATATAATTATTTCTTCCAGATTATAAAGATCTTTGGGGGGAAGGATGAGGAGAGTCAATACCCATCCCTCTTGTATCTGCCTCTGCTTTGAAATTCTTAAATCAGGCTACAATGACTTTAATGAATGGAGACGAGTTCAAATAAAAGTGAACTGTATTAAATAATATTCTTTTATAAGATGTCTACACTTCCAACTAATGTTGTGATACAATTTCAATGTTTTTATGAATTTAATGAAATTAACATTTAGTATTTCTACATGGAAAGATGTTACAAATATTTGTACAGTTACTTTTGTCATATGAATGTGATGGCATGTATAAAATTTTAAAAAATAATTTCAATTTTATAAAATACAATTCATTTTAGCTAAAATTTTTCTTATTGAATTCTTGATACAGCCTTTGATTCCATGCTCATAATATGAGTTAACATTAACACACATTGTTAGCAACAGGTTTACCCCCAGTATTTGTAATATCTAATATATATACATGCATCTGCATCTGTAAGTGTCTAATACATTAAAGTTTGAATGTTTCTAAAATATAATATTCATTTGTATTCATATAAGGTAATATTAGAATAATTAAAGTATTAAAATTGATAATACATCATGAAACAGATTTCATATCTACTAAATAAATTGCAACCATTTAAGAAACAGATGGTTAATATATATTATTTAACATAATAAATAATTAAGAAGATGGCTCCAAAATATGAGAAAATAAGTGGGAAACCTATTGATTTTGATGGATGATACTTTAAGTATCTGCTTTTCAGTCACTTTTTTTTTAAAATTAGAGAAATTTATTTATTTAGCATCTTTAAATACATTAACATCAAAATTAAAGTTTCAAGAATTAATATAAGATTAATAAAATAAGAACTCTCTCTTTTTAAGATTAACATGCATTTTAAAGGAAGCTTTAAAATAACACTCTACTAATTTAATTTGAAAATTTTTGTTCTAATTTGATTTTTCCCCCATTAGCATAATAAGTATCCACCCACTCTCCAGGAATAAAAAATTAATTTTAATCAGCTTTTATGATAATACTAATCATATTTTAAAATTTTATTTTATGAATGTAATAAATATGCAAACAAATTCAAAAGCCATTTATAAAGACAGTATACAACAAGAATAAATAATTTTATTCTTTTTGCAAAACTTTTCCTAAATTATTTTCGATTGGATACTTTTAATAGGAATATAAGTTAAGCAATGAAAGTTTTTTAAAAAATCATTTGAAATTAGATGTAACTTTCTTTTTTACAACTAACTGTATGAAAGATAGCCTTAAATCATGTCTTATTTGAATGATAGCACTATTTATCATTAACTTTTATAATTAAAATCCCCATTCTTCTGTTTAACATTTATAAAATGAAATTTTGAAAAGTAAGATTTAGATATAATGGTAAAATTAGTAAAACTCAGCAATCTTTTTCATTTTCAAGCAATGAAAAAAGGATAATAATGCACTGGTAAAACAATGATTTTATTGATACTATTTTTAAACTCTTTTCATTTCTTTATTAAAAAAAATTACTTTGAAGTCTTTTGTACAGTTGTTTTAGAAAGAATTTTTTAGAAAGAAAAAATTTTAGGAAGAATTAGAATAATATTGGTTGAATGTTTAAAATTGGTGAATCTTTTACCTTGGACAAAAATGCTAGATAGTCATAAAACATATATTTTTAATTAAAAATAATTGGTATTTCTTTAATCCAGAAAATTTTTCAAAACAATTACATAAAAGATCCATGTAATTAAGAATGGATAAGAATTATCTTATTCATTCAAATCTTCCATTTTCAATGAAATTAAAACCTAAAGAAAAAACAGCTAGGGATATTTTTTTTACTTTCAAATGGTGTATTTAAAAAATTATATCTTTCTTCCAGATATAATCATTTGATTTTAAAAAAATTAATGGATATTTTATTCTAAGAAGATTGTCAGTGTTATGATCGAAAATGTTAAGAATATAATAATTTTTTATTCGTTTGTAATGAAGTTATTTATTTTAATTCGGATTAAGAAAATTTTTGGAGTAAAGCTGCATTAGTTTATACGAAAGGTCAATGCAATGTTAAAAAATCCGAGAAATTATAAATCCTTGATTAATACTAGCGAAACATTACGCGTGAAAATATTCGACATTTTGGAAACTTTTTTGGGTTATGTAAATTAAAAAAAAAAAAAATATCTTTACGTTCTGATTTCAAAATACAAACAAGGTAGTAAAACGTGGGAGTCTGAGGAAAGGAAAATTCCTTCCTATTTATTTTTTTAAAATGCTCGTAAAGAAGTGAAAGGCAATTCATCCAAATAAAGTGGTGTAAAGAGTTTCGTTAAAGTGTAATTATATCTTTATTCAATTCTGCACACTATTAAAACAATATAATTAAAAGCATAAATGTCGTTATGCAAATGTTCATTAATGATGGCTTCGACATGGATCGCTATTTATTTTATCATCGTAATATACACTCTGGAAAGAATAAGACTGCTTGAAGTCAATAACAGATACAGTACATGCACCTTTCAATTTAATTTAATTTGCATATCCAAATAACAATATTTGTCCCAGGCACGTACACAAAACAATAAATTATGCAAATAACGGAAACATGAAGCACATGTCAACCGCACGCTGCAGTTCTGGCGATACAAATTTAAAGAGATTGCACAAATCATTCAACTCGTAATGACATCAGATTACTTAAGAGCACTGCATCACTAATTACAATAATGTTATCTCCTACCAAGCGTCTTAGTACAAATCAACCTATCAGCAGGCAGCCGGCCCGAACACCTTCTTTCAACATGCATATTACTACAGATAAAGAACAATCAATTTATGAATTATAAATTATGATAAGCTTCAATATTAGGAAAGCCAAAATTTTTAGTAAAAGAAAAAAGTGAACTTACGCAATGCGATCGGTTATTTACAGGGAATCGCAATTATTACAGTTAAAAAAATGTTTCTAAAAATCGGCTCCCGCCAGCATTCATGGCCAAATGCTCAGTAAAGAGTCCATGCCCACTGCTCTATAAATTATGATAATATCCAATGTCTGACTAAAACCACACGCGCTTTCTGTTTACGTTGGAAAGCAAGAAATGAATGTGTTTTGTAGATCATTCAGTAGTATATATGAATTATGAGATATCATAACTTTTAAAAATAGTAAACATTTTTTTCTTTAGAGTAGCGTTACTTACCCTTTGTTGGGTTGTCCAGTCAGGGGAGAAAGTAAAAATTAACCACCGTTAGTTTCTTTTTTTTTTTTTACCGTTACATTGATTTATTGTTTCTGGCAGTTTAAGTTGTGTAAATATTTTCTTCAATAATGATAGTAGTATAGTTAACATATTAAACTGAAAAAAGCTCAAAATAATCTTGGAAATTCTTCAATGCATCAAGAAATCGGGTAATTTTAATTTGCATTTAGTTTATCATGTAAACAGCCCCTCAGGTGTATTTTCACAATATCATTCCGCGGATAGTAATAAGTTCTTCGAAAAATTATATTTAATTTATAATCATCTTGAGTTTTTGTTGATTTTAAACCAAGGCATAATCTCTCTTATTCTTCTTACTTAATTTTTTTTATTTTCTGGCCTTATAATTGATGTTCGTAACGAAAAATTATAATCATTACGGCAAGTCTTGCAGCATATGAAGGATACTGAATAGTAATGTAAACATTAGGGGTGGTGTCACATTTGGCTTGTGTGTGGTATGGAGGCAGACGATCTTGAAGGAAGCGCACAATTTAATGAGGTAGCATAAATTTATGCATTATTAGATTAATATTTGAGTGCGCAACTGTGGAAAGTTGTTTTGGAGTATTCTTCAAATTCTTCGTATTTGAATTAAAAAAGTAGTGCAACTAAAATCCTTATTTTTTTTGTATTATAATATTAAAAATTGTCATAATTTAATATTGTGTGGTGACAGATATTTAGAAATATGCCTAATATATTCAAAATTGATTTAGAAAAGAGAGTTAATAATCATTATATTAACCTAGCAGTGATACTTTTAAACTGTTTTTATTTTGTAAATTAACATATCTTTACAACAGTTTTGCCAGTAATCTATGTAATTCATAATTTAAAGAAATTATGATAAACGGAAATGATAAAATTTTAATTCTTGTTGTAATTTATTGTTTCTGTATATAAACGATTTATTTAATTTCGAATGATTTATATTTTAAAATACTTCTTTGAATTCATGAAAAGTAGTTATAATAAAATAAATATAATTGCGTACAGGAAATAGAAAAAAAGTTTAATTGTGTTTATGTTGTGAAAATTATGTTTGAATATTCTTATGTTTTAAAAATATTTAAATGCACACGCTTAATAAGAACATACATCACATTGTAAAGAACAGTGTAATTAAAAACAATAAATAAGTAGTAAAGTTAACACTGAAATTGAAGTCCATTAGATATTAATTCCGTAATTCGATATTAATTTCGTTTTAATATTATATCCTCTTTTTTTAACAAATCATTCTTGAGAGGACTTTTAAACTTCTGTAGTTACTTGTTCATTTAATTGCAAAAGAGTTATAATAATATAATTTTCTTTGAATAATAAAAATATTCAGCGAGGAGAATATAATATTCTCGCAAAATGTATTTATTCCATTTCTCGCCATTATAAAAAGTCGTAGTTAATATTTTTTTTATTTAAGAACATTTAGTTTTTCCTGTTTTAAATTCATAAAAGTATAGAGAATAGGCTTTGAAGATGTGCATGTATTAGAAATATGATCAAAATTTGATCTAAAACAATGAGCCTTTGCAAAATTTAAATGTTTCATTTATGATTCTTTTAAATAGTGACAAATTATTTCTTAACTGCTCATAACATTGGTATAGTATCATGTGCTTGGTATAATTTTTTCACTCTCTTGTCATATATGATATTAAAATTTGAAATAACTGTATTAATATTTTGCCATAAGGTCCCTTTAGAGACCAACACCTGAATATATATCCTTCTGCTCTTGTTCTGGTAGAATTATTATCCACGGTAATATTATTTTTTAGTTATCAAAAGAAATCTGGAATTAAAGGGAAAGGAATTTTTTTATAGAGAATGATAATTTATCTAAAACTGAAGCATTAGTTTGGGAAATGAGTAACAAAATAATAGGTTTGTGTTATTTCAAAATGACTAAAATGTATCGTACTTTCATTTTAAATAACATTGACCTTTCTAGCATTTTTGAAGAATATTTTCAAATTATGTAACCTTTAAAGGTTTTTTTTTTGTTTTGTTTTTTTAATTTTATGTTATAAATTGTAAATTTGAAAGAATTTTTGGTAGACACAAAATATTTATTCCTTTGAAGTGGTAGAAACCTTCAATGGAACATCAAAGAAATTTTGCTTCTAAATTTAATTGTAAACTGCTGAAATTAATCCTTAGTGTTTTGAATTTATCCATCAACTAGTTACTCTTTAGATTATAAAATATTATATATGCTTATGAATGTAATCATCCTACTTTATTACATAGTGACAGCCCTCCCAATTGACAGAACAGCTTTGTTTTTCCTTCTTAATGTCAGATTTAACTCCCATCTCAGTGTCTGAAACATTCCAGATAAAAGCTTAGAAAGTTTTGTCAATTCAATATATTTTTAGCATGATGCATGTAAGCTAGATAGTATCTGTAAATTACAATACAAGTTATGTAAGTTGCACGATATATAATTGTCCAAAATTCCTTAAAGGTATCAAATCTGTCACATAATCATGTGCTCATTTAAAAAAAAATTCCAAAATTTTAATTAAATTTGTATTTAGAAATTAATCAAAATATTTTTGTTTTGCTGCAATAATTTTAGAGGGCATTATTATTAAAAATCCATTTTTAAACCACTTTAAATTTTTCTTTGATGCTAATTTTTTTCTTTAATTTTGATAAAGTTTTAAGCATATTTTATAACCTTTCCTCTGTGTTATTAAGTTGAATTAATTTCAAATGTATTGTGGCAATGTTAGATGAATTTTTTATGAATACGTTATAATGAAGAATATATATTTTTAGATGAATGAATCAGAAGAAGAAAGTACTGATTCGGATGATACTGAAGAGGTATTTTAATTATAATGTTATATATAGAGAGATTTAGTCACTATTTAGATATTTTATATTCTAATATTATTTCTATATACTTAGAAATATTTTAAAATACTTTATAATTAAAATTGCATATTTTTACACTCAAATCTATTTATATACCTATTTTTGTTGATTGGGAAGGGATTGTATATCTTGGAAGATAGTGAAATTTTTGTTTGTCCTTTTCTTTTTTTTTTAAGTCAGAAAATTAGCTTTTTCCCTTCTATTTTAAACTTAAGTCATCATTAGTATCAAATTATATCAGAAAATATTGAAATTATATCAGAAAATATTTATATGCAAAAATATTTCACATTTTCATGCATGCATTCATTAAGGTTTGCTTCATTGCAGAATTTTAAATCTTGGTACCCATGGACCCAGAAACCTATGGCATGGCTGTTGGTTTCTTTCAGATTTTAAAAGTGTTTTTTTAGCTGATTGAGATAATTAATATTTGCAAAGAATTCATTCAGGTAAAAATTATTAAATAAAATGATGCAGGTTTGGACTTGGCACTTTCCAAATTCTTATGCCTTCTATTATTATGCCTTCTAATTCTACAAATAATCAGAGATTCCCTTATTGCTAAATGCAAATGTCTCCTTCTGTCATGTTTCCTCTCGCCCCTTTTTTGACGATATAAACAGTTCTTGATGCATATGAAAAAGTGTTGTGGGTTTCAGAATCTGGGAATGAACAGCAGTCATTGAGTTTCTTTCATAATTTCAATAATATATTTTTTTTATGAAAATATAATTTGGAACAGGAACTCTTGACTGTGAATTATATTTTCATTTAAGTGCAGAAAAATTGTGATAGTGAAAAATCTGTTGTACTTTTTTTCTATTCTTAAGTAAAAATAATTGAAATAACAATTTAATTTTTGTATATGAATTTAACAAAGAACTGCAGTAAAATATCTTTTGTTTATCTGTCTTAAATTAGTTATTTTAATTTTCTTTGGGTTTCTTCATATTAAAACAAGAAATAAAAAAAATTTGGTATGAAAATGAATTTGTGAGTGAAGAAAGTTTTAGGTGCTTGGTTTAAAACTTTTATGGTGTACTAAATAATATATTAATTTTTTTATAGGAAATTGAACCAAAACTTTGTTATGAAAGACTTTCAAATGATGTACCAAATATTCTTAAAAAGGATGCTGCTAGCTGTATTGCTGTCCATACAAAAGTAAATCAAATTCTCTCTTTAAATTTTTTTCAGTTATAAAAATTATCATAAATAGTTTTTTTAAAGTTCAGTTGTTAAAAAAACACTCTAGTATTAAGCTATATTTTTTCTCAGAAATATTATATAATTTGTCTGTTATTGAATAACAATCATTTTAATTTATTAAGTAAAAGGAGAAAAGATTTCAGGATTATTTGCTAGCATTTTTGTGTTGTTGTTGTTCATGTGAAATTCAAAGCAGAATAATTTTCTTATACAAACACACACACACACACACACAAAAAAAAATTAATGATCAAGATTTCTTGGTGAAATCTTCATTTTACATATGTTAATTGCATGAGAAGCTGGGGAAAAAATGTGACCATTTTAATTTTGAATGAAAAAGAAAACAGGTAAAATATATATTTATCACATAATTTATTTAAGAAGTTGTGGAAAAGGTTGCATTTTTGAAAGTACAGTAACTTTGTTCTTATAAGTTAATCAATTAGTTGAACCTACTGATATAATTTAAGTGGAATTTTAATTCCTTAAAAGGGGAGGGGATTAAGAGGCTGTGTATCAGGTTAAATCTATTGAACATTAATGCCAGGTTGTTTGCCATTATTAATATCTATATCATATATATGTGTGTGTAGAAACATGTGACTCTGGCTTGAAAAACAGGCCTCTAAATGAACTTGACGAGTGCTTTTACATGACTGAATTCTGCCGGCGGAAATCAAATGGTTTCATCTTGGCTATTGAGTAATGGCGCGAGAGCTGCCAGGATGACGCTCTGGACACTACAATATATATATATATATAATATATATATTACATTACAAAAATGTTATTGTCTTTGAAATGTTAAAATTTGTGAAGAATTGAAGTTAACTTCTTTGCGGCATATTAGATAAATTAAAAAAGCATTTTTATATACCCAGTAAACTTTTTTTTTTTGCTATATAATTTATATTCTCATTTATTTACTTTGTATTTGAGATGTTATTTTTCACACATTTAAATTTTATATTCTGATAATTGTATGTACTATTAACAAATGTATTATACAACTTTAGTTGATAATAAATGTAATGTAATAAATAAATTATAATTTATGTTTTGATTTACTAGCTATATAATTAATTATATCTACACTAAAAAAAATTTCAAATATTGGCGAAAAACTATTTTAAACTTGACTTTGAGGATAAACATTTAATTGTATGCCGTTCGCATCAAGAGTCATATTATTTGATCACTAATGAATTCTTTATAATATTGTTAAACAGCTAAATTTTATATATTTTTATAATAACTTCATTAAATGCATAAAACTAACTTCTTTTTTTTTTAAGAATTTGTAGAAGGTTTAAAAAAGTAATGTATATTGACAAAATATTTACAATATTCACTCTCCCTCCCTCTCCTTTTTTTACATTGTAAATACGAAGTATATTTTAATGAAATTTATATAAATTCTGAATTTATATTGACTTACATTTTCATTCCTTTTCTATTGTAAAGTTTTTGGCATTAGGAACTCATCTAGGTGTGATTCATATCCTTGACCATCAAGGAAATAATATAAGAAATAAAGAACTTCTTCTGGCAAGTATTTCTCTACTTATTTTAATAAATTTTTTTATAGTTTATTGATTTAAAAAATCTTAAATTTTAGATTTAGTAAACATACAGATAATAATAAAATATTGAGTGCTATTTAATTAAAATAAAAAAGATAAAGTAAGAATTTCTTTTGTATTCTACAGAAATGCAATTTTATAGATTTAGACACTATAAAAAGTTTGACTTATGGAAGGTATTAGTTTATTTAATTCTAATTATTGAAATTAATAATAAATTCAGAAATAATTCTGTTTCATGTTAAGAATGCATTTTAGATTGTAAACATATCCTAGATTGTTTTTTTAAACATTCCCTCTGTTTAATTTACTGCCTATACAATTTATAAATGTGATGTCTATAAAATTTATAGATAAGAATATCATCAAAATAGTACATCTGTATGAAATTATGTATTTAAAGAAATTGAACTAAAAAAATAACCTATTAATTTTTTAGCTACTTTCTGTTTTTTTTTTTTTTTTTTTTTTTTTTAGGTTAAGGGCATAGTGTACTAAATATAAGAAAGCCTAATTGTGATAACATATCATCAATTTAAAATCTTTGGCAAAAACATTTTCTTCATTTCCAAAATTATTTAGAATGTATGTTATTAGATAAAAAAAAAGGTGGGGTAATAGAAATCAAATTACTTATTTAGAACTGAAACTTTGACATTGGAGTTTAATCAGTGGGAAATATTCTAACATCACTATACATATTAAATAAAAGTGGAATTAATATGTTAGTAACAGAAGCCTATTGAGGTGAAAAATAGGAATTTAACTATGCACATTCTTTGTTATGATTTTTTTTTTGCTTCTTTATTAAAATTTAAATGTTTTTTTCCTCCTTTAGCATGTAACTACTGTTAATCAAATTAGTATTGAAGAAAAAGGAGATTACCTTGCATCTTGCTCTAACGATGGAAAAGTAATGGATTTAATTTTTGTTATTATTTTTAAGTGCTCCTTATTATCCCTATTTAGCCATATTTCCTCTCTTTTTCAGGTTGCTATTCATGGATTATATTCAACAGATCTTAATACTTCTCTAACTATTGAGCGTCCTGTTCGCTCTGTTGCATTAGATCCTAATTTTTCGAAGTCTAGTGCTAACCGAAGGTTCATCATAGGTGAAGATAAAGTAAGATTTTTAATGAATAGTAACCATAAAACTTCAATTTTTGCTTTTTGAAATGTCTAATTTAAAAAAAGCATATATGTAATAGGTTAGAATTTATCTTTTTTATATATTTTTTTCACTTAGTTGTTTGCTTTAGATATATTGCTATTATGCTGTAATAATGAATAGAAATATTTCTGATATTTGTCGTGTATTATAGGTTGTGTTATATGAACGCCAATTTTTAACTGGGTACAAACCTAATGTATTATACCAAGGAGAAGGAGCTATCAGGAATATCAAATGGAAAGATAGATTCGTAGTTTGGTCCAGCGATAAAGTATGTAATTCTTTGTGCAGACGAACATAATTTCTACACTTACGGAACTAGACTGTGTCTATTTTATTCAGCTATGTAGCTTGAATTAAATATTTTTAAAGAAACATTTCTATAAATAAATAAAAAAAATAATATATAGCTGTACATATTTGAATATTTATATCAAACAAAAATAGCTGATTATATATTATTTATCTTTTCTCTCTTGAATTGAACATTTGAGTACTATATAGTTGAAAATTATACTGTAAATAAATATTGGTTTCTCATGAAGTAATAGATGCTGTTTAGAAAATATGAATTTGGATTTCTATGTTCTGAAACAATGTATGCCAATATGTTTTGTAATTTATTTAAATTCAATTTTGTACACAGTTTCATTTTTTTCATTGCTATTTGTGCACAGTTTCATTTATATATATAATAACGTGAACTCATTTATTTTTTAATTTTCAGACTGTTCGAGTGTACGATATTGGTTCTAATAGAACAATTACAGTAATTCAAAGGGATCATGATCCAGCGTTAGTATTTTAAAAAATATTTTTTTATTTTATAAATAACTCACTGTCAATTTGTTTACATTCTTAATAGACAGTACAAAAAATTAGAGGTATTAAAATCTTTCTCTTTGATTTTTATCTTTAATATAGTAATATTATATGTGTTACAAGGTTGATATTAAAAAATTAATTTCTCATTCTCATAAAACAGATTGACACTGTTGTATATTTTAAATGTTACGAGTAAAATATATGCTTAATTCTAGTATTTTTGTTGTTTAGGAGTTGGGAAATTTAAAAAGATTCAAATCTCTTTTTAATTGGAAAAAAACATGGGCTTCTAAAAAAAAGTAGGAATTGCTCTTTACTATTATCTAAGTTTATAATTCCTAAATATAGCAGCAATGATTTTTTTTTTGTGTGTGAATTAAACTTTTTTTTATAATCATTATTTTTTATGACATATAAGGCATCAGTGTGTTTTGTCAACTCTTCTGAAAGCCTGGCAAGAAACTTAGTCACTAAGCAGGGAAGAGGGTGAGAGAAAAAAAGTAGTAAGAATTGTAATGAGAGAATCATGAGTTGCAGAAAAGTTAATTTTATATTGTTTGTGTGCTTGTATGTTATATTCCACTAACTAAATATGTAAAATAAATAATCTTGAAGCTAAAATTGTTTCCATATTTCTGATTCAGTTCATGTATTTATTAAAAGTCTAAGTAAAAAAAAAAAAACTTTTTTTACATAATATTTTGTGTTACAACAAAGTTATTATTGGAACAAGCATGATGTGAATTTAGTTATATACAGGGTATCTACACTAATTGCTTCTCAACGATGAATTTCTTCATTATTAAGAGGTATATATATACTTCATGTGGAATGAACTTTCACTGTTAGTTTAAATGTTAAATGTGTCAAAAAATTATTAAATCTGGCTAATAGAATCAGGAAATTGTATAAAAGTTTAGACTTTTTTTGAAAACTGCATTGCTTCAAAGAAATTAAAATAAATTCTTTAAAAAACGTATAAAATAAATTCTTAATGAATTCTTTATCCAATTGGAAATATATGTCTATCTATAATAATTTAGAAATTAGTAATTGTGCCACGATTAGAGAGGACACCATATTACATATCTGCTTTATATTGTAATACAATTAATCAAAGTAATTTCTTCGAAAGAATAAATAGTTGCATGTGTATAAAAAAATTGCTTCATTTTCTTTTCTCCTCTTATCAGGATTAAGCAATTTATTAAGATTTTGCCCAATTATGTATGTAATTTAATTTATTATTCTATTTTTATTAAATGCAGAAAATGATTTATTTTTCTTGTATAAATTATTTAAAAATTAAAATCAAATTAACTTAATTAATTTGTTTATTTAAAATTACTTTTCCTCTTTTCCCCCCTTTTTCTAAACAATAAAAATATTTAAAATTTTGCTAGAATTGTACTTTAATCGAAATTATTATATATTATTTATTGCCAAAATATTTTCAGAAATAATTGCTCTAATAAATGTACTTTTTTCAACTTAGCCTACGCAGTGATTTATATCGTTGCAATCTGTATTGGAAAGATAATTCTACCTTATTGATTGGCTGGGCTAATACTGTCAAAGTATGCCAAGTTGTACCATCAGAAGCACCTAAACCAACTGCCTTAACATCACTGAAAGATCAATCTGGTCCACCTAGATTTTATGTGAAAATTAGTAAGAAAAATTAGTATTATATATAAATTTCCTTTCACATATATTCTACGACTATTTATGCTTCCACTTTTTACCCATACCACAATTATTATTTCATTGTAAAAGGTTCTTTTGTTCTGAATATAAGCTCATTCATGTGTAAGCCAAGAGTATATTTCTTGAAACATTTACCCAAAATTCAAAACTAGTATATAAATTGAAGTAAAAGTTTTATGAAAATCTGTGACTTAAACTAGTTGCCATGAGCACAAAAATCAAGTAAAATGTGTGGAATATTTTCCAACAAAGTCTCTACAATGAAAGAATCAACTACAATAGTTTATGTAGCAACTCTATTGGAAGCTAGCACATTTTTTCATCTGCTGCCTTGAGTACAAACTGTTATTTATGTGCTAGCTTTATTTTCTGTGCTATTTTATTTATTTTTGTTTGAAAGATAAGCAGAAAGAGAAATTCTTATGTAATTAATTTATTTCAAATTACAGGTGATTGCATTTGGAAAAAATTCTATCTACTACATTTATGCTTAGCATTTCTCAATAAATTTTTTACTCAAGTAATAAACTACAAAACCTCAATTGCAATAAACTGCCAATAATACACAATTTTGAAAATAAAATGACTAAAAAAATTTAATTAAAAAAATATGAAATATAGAAATACAATGTGTTTTCTAGCGATATATAGCAATTTATCATTTATGTTCACCTAATCGAAAAGTACATACATTTTTTATGATATTACATATGCACTTTAGTGATCCATATGTAAGCTGACATCCATAATTTATCTTTAAAAAAATAAATTGTGGGAAAAAATGTTTCAAAAATTTCCAGCTTATATAAAGAAATATACAGTACCTGAAATATTTTTGCACTGATTGCTTTCTTTTAAACTTTTTAAGCTGAAGATTAAAAATTGCAAAGAAATGTGCATGTGTGTCCTCCCCACCCTTCATCTCTTATAAGAATACTTCCTTATTCTTTTTCAAACCAGCTGTAATTAACTTTTCTTCTCTGAAAATTTAAATAAAATATAAGTAATATATTGAAGTAGATAATTGCTGAACTAAGAGAATATTCTTTGGAAGGGTTATTCTTTTTAGAAGATATTTAATTTTGCTTGTGTAAAATTTAGTGTATTTTGTTGCTGTGAATTTTAATAAACATTATTTTTCAGTTTCCATTTTCAGTACAGACTTCTTCATTTGTGGAATTTCATCATTTGGTGCTGCTTTAGTGATCTTAACTGTTGCAAAAACTGCTGGTGTAAGTATCATTACTAACCATTTGATGATTTGTGACATAAACAGGATATATGTACAATTAACACAGCTATGATCAATAAAGTTTTTGTGAGTCAAAATATGTGATTAGAGGTAAAAAAAAAAATGATCATACTGTCAATGCTTTATGTACTGTAACTTTGAGTAATATCTTTTAGCATCTTGGTGATATTATATCCATAAAATATTTAATTATAGAAAGTTTATGCACACAAAAAGATTATTATGTGAATTACCTAGTTACAAATAGCAGGAACAAAAATGCACATTTATGCACTCTGATGAAATACTCGTAAAACTTTTAGCACATAAAGGAGATTTCTTTGAAAGAGTATGAGTGTTGCTTTTTAAAAGTACTCTCCATTTATTTCAGAGGAAATTCTGTTAGAAATTTCATCAATGTGCTTCGAATTTTAAGAAAGACCTAAATTAAATAACTAGAAGCCTAAATCATTTTCAAGGTGCAGCATTCTGATTCTGGATATTTATTTAATATGGGCTTTCTTACTTTATCACTCTAAACTGATTCACAGGAATGTGTAACTCCATGTTGACATGTATCTTCTGAATGTCTAATGTCAAGGTTTGTCAATGGCCAAACTGCTAGTAACCTTTTAGGATACCCAGTTTTTAAAAAATTATTATTGTTTGTGCTATATTGAATTAATCCATTAATGAATTCAGATTTTTTTTAAAATCGTTCTTAAAACATTAAATTTAAGATAATGACAATCAAATCTTCCTCTCCCCCTCCCGACAAAAAAATGGGGAGTAGCCTCATTTATTTTAGAAAAAAATATGAAAAATTTGGTTAAATAATTATTTAAAAAAAACTTTAAAGGTAAATAGTAATAATTTTTTTAAATAAAAAATAAAACTACAAAATAATGATTAGTTTTGAAGTACCTCAAAAATTAAAAAAAGAAAAAATTCAAATGATAATATTTTCATTTTAAAATCTGACTAAGAAGATATGTGCCAGTTGGTAACTGTTTAGAAGTTTGGGATTACATATTTAGTTCTTCGGACAAAGAATTACTAACATTTGAACCTGCTTAGTTAACCACAAACCTGAAATGTATTGTCCTATAAACAGGGTATAGTGTATTAATAAGTTAAATAGTTTTAAATTCAGAATTCAAACAGTATTTATAATTATTACTGTTTGCATATTGTTTTCATTCATTAAACATGATTCTCATCCTGTATTTATTTTAGGAGCCTGTAAGCATAGGTTCTAGACCTCAACTCAGAGTGATAGAAGCTCACGGAGAAGATTATTCATTGATTCTTAGTGATATACTCAGTATGCGGGGTTATCAAGCATATAGATGCAATGATTACCATCTAGGTATGAAACAGTTGCTTTGCTTTATATTTTTATTTTTAATTTTAATTGTCTATTAAATAGGAAAAAAATTATAATACTCTCAGTAATAATTTATTAATTAAAATTATTCTTTATATTCAAAAGTCAATTTTAAATAAATCCTGGTTTTTTAATTAATAAAATTTCTTTTTGTTATTTATTCTTTCTTGGTAAGATTTCAGTATGATAAGGTTTCAGTTTCGAAACTCTTTACTTAAGATCTGCCATGTGTGTATACCTGATGCACACTAAATCTGATATCATTGGTTAAATATCATCTCAACTGTCATCCTCACATTCTGATTATTGTTACAAATTATAAGGTCTGTTCTAACATAACTGTTTTGTTCCTTCAAAACAGAATGTTATTATATTTTCAGTTTAACTTAAATGAAATTAAATTAATGACAAAGTAAATGTTCTTATGGGAAAATCTTATCAAAGTGTAAACACATATCTATTTAATAATTCAAATACTAAATCATTTTTTAAATGTGATTCAAATAAGGAAAGATTTTCTTCACATTTTATGATATCCAGCCACAGAATTATTCATTGTCACTCAATACTTTTAAATTCTTATTATCTAATTGCATTGAAATGCAATCAAAATGTTCTTTAACTTTTTAAATTCTTAATTTTGTCAAAAATGTCAATAATTGTTACTCAGAGCTTGTGTAATTGCTTTTCATATCTTTTTATTTTTTCTGATAACATGATTCAATTTCTCCAGAAAAATCCTTCTCTTAACATTTTTCTGATCTATATAATTTTCTATCTAAGCATGTCAGACTTTAGTTATTAATTTTTTAAGAGATTAATTGCCTGAAATTGCAATTAAATTTTCAGGTATGTTTTATTGATAAATCATGTAAAATATTAATTTAACTTTCTTGCAGTAACTTTCACATCTAAGCAGAATTGCATTCAAGTAGATATTTTTTAGAATAATACAGTGAATCTTTCAATATGTTTATTATTTTCTAGATAGTTTAGCTGACGAAGGCTTATATTTTATTTTAAGTCTAAAAGATTTTGTGGTTGCAAAACCAAGAAATGAAGATGATCATATAACATGGTTACTTGAACATAAAAAACTAAAGGTATTCCCCCAATTTTAAAAATTTTTTTAATCTTTTGTCTCTTTTATCTTTATGATATAATTAAAAGCTTTGTTTGTATATATTTATAGGAAGCTGTTGATGCTGTTTCACAGAGTAAGAATTTAAGGAAATATACTCTTTTGGTAAGTTAATTTTTAAATGATATTTATGATCTACATTGTGGGCTTTGCATGCAAAACTGTGGTTTTGCATGTTTTTTCAAAGCATCTTTAATTTCTTTTGGTGTTGTTATCAAAGATTTTTTTTTTTTTTTTATTCTACTAATTGTGACTTTTTGAAAATTCAAGTCTTCAGATGTTTCATAATATGAAATAATTAAAAATGTATTTTTGGTTACTGTTTCATAAAGCTTATGATAGAATTCGATTTTAAAGTTTTTATCATAAATATTTTTGTTGTTGGCTCTAAATACCTCTGAATTCTGAAAATAATTGTGGTAATCATTTGTAATATTTTTTAAATGAAATCATTAAATACATATAGCAAGATTTTAGTTATAAAACACAAAAGTATTAAATATTGTAATAAATATTATGAAAATAAATAATGAAATTTATTTTTTTAACTTCACATGATAAGTCGCATAAAAATTAATAAAATAATAGTTGCATAAAAAATATTTTGATTTCTTTAAGGAAATTGAATTTTTCAACAAATATTAAATTTCAAAGGAATTTAAAAGCTTAAGAAGTTGGAAGTTCTAAAATAACCTTATAAACAAATTTTTAAAAATCAAAGAATGAAAAATAGTGTTGATTTTTCTGTGATATAAAAAAAAATTTGCTTTCTTTATTTAGGATGTTGGCAATAAATATTTGGAACATCTACTGGAATTAAAGCAATATAATGAAGCTGCTGCTCTGTGTGCAACTATATTTAAGGACAAAGAAGTGTGGGAAACAGGAATTTACAGATTTGCTGAAATTGGACAACTGCGTGCTATTTCACCTTTTGTCCCCATCAATGAAAATTTAGATCCAGCTGTGTATGAAATGATTTTAAATGAATTTCTACTACATGATCAGAAAGTATGCTATTTGTCCAACTTACGAATAATAAATAATTTAAATAAAAAAAGGATTTTATGAAAAGATATATTAACTTTAAAATTTTAAAATGCTTGTATTTCTTTGATTTCATGAAATGTTTTTTCCTTACATGTTCATAATACATCAAATTTATAAATTTTTTATTCATATGGTATTAAAATAGCATGTGAATTAAAAATTCATTAAAGCTGCATCATTCTAATATACAAATGTAAAATAAAATTATTTTGCATTTGGAAATCAATGGTTATCACTGAACTTCTTTTTTTAAAAAGTTTTCCTTTTGTGGTACATTTATACATAACATTGTTTGTAATTAAATAATTTATAACTGTATAACATATCTTAAGTAGATGTTTTCTCATGAAATAACAAGTGATTTTTTTAAATCAGTTTGTGTGCAAAATTACTTCTGTACAAAATAGCTCTAACTTTTGAAATCATTTGTAGAAAACGACTTTTGTCATCTCCTGCATTTTAATAACAATATGCATAAAATAAGTTTACTCATCTCCCGTTTAAGATGTGTTAACATTCTCAAAAATTACCTGATTAATCAATTTTATTGAGATTTGATATTATGTTGTGAAATCAGATGTTTAATTTATAAATTCTCATAAATTGAATTCTTTTATTCGACTCATTTTTCTTCAATAAATTGATACATTATCAATACCTTTCTGTTATTGCTTCAGCGAAATATTTTTCTAAAAGTACAACTAATTTAAAAGACAGAAATTAGGTTGAATGATATTTTTATTGAAAGTTGCAAGTTTTTGTTGGTAAAAATTGATTACCTTTTAACTATTCTGATATTACATTTTTGGACTCTTAACCAGTTTTTCTTATAGAAAATTTTGCATTAATGAAACAATTTATTCATTTTGTTTTTTCACCAATTTGTTAGTATCTTCTTGTAGTTGAAATGTGTAAAAACTTATTTTGCATAACTCAGTCATTAACTTTATTCTTTGACATTTTAATTAACTGCATCTATGCTTCTTTTTAACTTTTTGTATTTGTGACTTATTTGACTACAAATTTATCTTCTATCAATATATATATGTTCATGGCTCCAAGTAAGTAAGAAAATATAAGTTGCTTTCTTAATTATTCTAAGTAACAAATACTAAAGAATATGTCAAAAGCACTCTCTCTTAATATTTTTGCAATCCCAATATTGATCTTCCCTAAATTTAATTTGAGTAAGAACATATAGTTTCAAGTTGATTTGAATTAAATTAAAAAATAGCATACGTAAATCATTCAAAAAAATTTACATAAATTGAAGAAAAATTATAATATCTTTTATTGTCTTCTAGGGTTTTTTGGATCTTATTCGATCATGGCCAAGTTATCTCTACAGTGTGCCTACCATTATTAGTGTCGTATTGGAACAGTTAGTTTTATATCCTCAATCAAAACTGTTATTAGAAAGTTTGAGTGAACTATACATATATGATAAGAAGTTTGATAAGGCATTAAATGTTTTAATTGAGTAAGTATTTTAGTTCCTTATCTCACTCTTTAATAAATGATTTCCAGTATGTGTTCCACTCTTCATGGATGTCTTTACCTTTTTTATGCATGTAATATGCTTTACCAACAAGTTTTCTTTTTATGTATGAAACAAACTCTGTATTAATTAATGATTAGGTTTTATTTCACCTCTTAATTAATGTCTTTAATTACATATCGAATATTTTAATCATCAACACTATTCATTCCATGATTGATCAAGATCATGCACCTTATTTTTCAAATACTTAAAAAAAAAAGAAAGAAAAAAAATACTTCCTTGTTTCTTTATCAAAATTTCCTTCTTCAATCTTAAGCAAAAAGACTTAATCAAGCTAAAGATTTTGGTTTTCAAAGTATATAATTTGTTTTTAAGAATTCATATATATCATGTTAGTTATTATATAAGATTTCAGTTGTTATCAGGGAGAAATCATCTTAAATAAGAATTTTTGGTATTTTTTAACTTTAATTATATTGAAATAGTAACTATTGATCATCAGAGCTATTTTTCTTTCTAATATATTTTTATTTATACATAAATTCTAATTCATTATTGTATTTTAGAATTGGCAGCAAGGATAGAGTTTTTGAACTGATTGAAAATCATAATCAATTTGGTAATATTCATGATAAAGTGGACATACTTATGAGTCTGAATCCACCATTGGCCACAAGTATGTTTCTCAATAATGTTGAGAAAATCCCTGTTAATCTTGTTGTTTCTAAATTGAAAAATAAGAAAGACTTATTATATGAGGTGAGTCTCTTCAACATAATATAACTTCTAACTTCAACATTGCTTTTAAAATACTCATAATAAATCTTGTCCTTTTGATGAAAATTTATAGCTAGAAACAGATTTTAAACAGAATGAAATGTTTTGTTTTTAGTTAATTTTATTAAGTCAATGGGAATATTTTTTTAAAATTTGATATATCCTGAAGATGACTTATATTTATCTAGCTAGTGTTCTGAATATAGTATTGTTTTAGGATTGTCTTGTGATTTTACCATGATTGCTGTCACTTTCCACATATACTATTATCATCTATCTATAAAATTATTTTCTCTTCTGCTAATATTTCTGTATTTGTATGAGACATTTCTACCCAAAGAAATTGTTATCTCATCCTTTATTATCTCATTGCTAAATTTTAGAATTTTTTTCCTATTCTGCAACCAAAATCTTATTTCTTCACATGTATTCAGATCATTTTGTGTTTCATCTTAGTGTTTTAAAGTTGCTGCTTAAATTATAATTGCAATATGAAATAAATTTAATCTGACTAATTGTAGGTTTTCCTGTTTACAGAATATTTATTAGTTTTAATTTGACTTTTTTAATAGTATCTTCATAAAGCTTTCCTAAAAGATCCCACTTTTGGTGAAGAACATCATGGTCTTCTTGTGGAGCTCTATGCAGAGCATGCACCTGACCAATTACTACCATTTTTAAGAACTTCTAATAATTATTCTTTGGAACATGCTTTGGATGTGTGTCAGCAAAGAAGTCTCATAAGAGAAGTAGTATTTCTCTTAGGTAATATATAATCAGAAATTTTTAAATATTTATTGTTGTAAAATAACAGTAGCAGAAAGCATTATTCTTATTGACAAAAATGCATTTAAACCATTAAATCTATTTTCAAATTCTGGATACTATTACTGGATAAAAATACTATTTTTAGAATTGAATTGAATATTATATTAGCTAAAATAAATATTGAACATTTCAAAAAGACAATAGTTCATGAATTAGTGTTGTTCATTTTATTATACCATATGGAAATGTGAAGGAATATAGTAGACTATTAAATATAAATATCTAAAAATGTTTATATGTTGTTATTAATATCATAGAATGTTAAATTTAAATGTCTGAGAATGTTTAAAACATAACATCCTTATAATTATTTTTAATCTTGTTTTTATGTAAGATTATTATATATTAAAACGCATGCTACATTAAAATGAATGTCTTAAATACTCTATTAAATTTTATTAAATATTTTGAAACTTCTAATAGGAAGAATGGGTAATACAAGACAAGCTTTAGAACAGATTACTGAAGTACTTCAAGATATTAATCAAGCAATAGAATTTTGCAAAGAACATGATGATAAAGAATTATGGGAAGATTTAATAAATAGTTCACTTGATAAACCTGGTGAGTAAATCATCTTAAAATTTCTATTGACAGTAAATTCTAAGTCTCTTTATAATAATATAACTTTATATGCTTATTATTTTTGCCATTTACTAAGTATTGAATTGTGTATTTTTTGATATTTAATATAATAGGGCCAAAAAATCATTTTTCCAATAAGTAATAAAAATTTAATAGGATGGATTTATTGATATTAAATCATGTAAAAATTTTAACTAACTTTTTAAAAAAATCTGCATTTATTTCATGCTACTGTAAGTTAATAAAATTATTGAATTTACCATAATTAAGGCTTTTGAATATTTATTTTTAATAAAACATGCAGAAAAGTTTTTGAAAAATAATTCTTGTCTAAATTTGTATACAATATCAAACTCTTCCAGTTAAGATCTCTTTTCTATAATCTATCAAGTTTGCAATCATTTAATAGACATTATTACTTTTTGTTTCAAAATATGCAAAATGAAAGATCAGATTATGCAATCAGATAAGTTGATCTTATATTAGATGGCAAAACAGAAAATCTCTAAAGCAACTGAAATTGACAATATATATTATCTTCTGATGCCTCGAAGTAGGAGGAATGTATATTCTTATTTCTCAATTGAAATTTGCATCCTAAAGGAGATCTGTGAATTTTCTTGATATTGCATAAAATCTACAGAATTGTGAAACTTTTGCATTTAAACCTACTATTAAAATTTTGATTATCTTGCTTTATTTTAATGTCTCTTTGTTGACAAGAAATGAGTATATTTTCTTTCAATTTTAGGTTTTATTACTGTTCTTCTTCAAAATATTGGAACTCATGTTGACCCAATAATGCTTATTCAGAAAATACCAAATGGATTAGAAATACCTGGTTTGAGAGATTCTTTGGTTAAAATTCTACATGATTACACTTTGCAGGTATTTTTTTTTTAAATTTCTACTTCAAAATTAGTAGTTGATCAATATATAAATATATGCTATTAAAATATTTATTTTGTTTAAAAATTTAACATAAGACAGTTCAACAATTTAGAGGCTTTATCTTTTAAATATATATTTGGAAAATGGTGCTTTTTAATTAGATATATTACTTACTAGCCGCCGTTGGCGACCAGCCGGTTCTTCAGTATTACCGCTCGCTACAATTTTCAATTAAATATTTTAAGTAACTGGCCTCTTAATAGATTCTTAAACAAAGCATTTTTAATCTTCCAATTTTGATAGTCATTCCAAACTTATACTGTTGTTTAGATCATTTCGTTCAATATACTATATATATTTTGCTAATTTGTTGTCATTTCCGGTAAAACTTCAACATTAATTTAAAGTGGAAATGCTGAAATTGCAATTAATGTAAAGATATTTTCTATTGAAACCAAGCATGTTATTTTATTTATCATCTTTATCGTTATTTATTATTATTATTATTGAATATGAGTACTGCAAACAGAATCGCTCGGTATTTAAGTCTTATGTGAACTACAAAATATTTTTCATAATTTATGTAATATCTCAAAGAATAATTCAACAAAAATTTCTCAGATTCAGCATAAATTCAGTTTTTAGTTTTGCTTTCAAAAGGATTGAAATGAAATCAATAATAATATTTTGTTTCGGCCTATGAATATATTTCAAAAATTATGAAGTCTAAATTTAATGCAGTAAGGTATCCTATTCTGAGAAATATTCTGGACACACCAAATTTTAAATAAATGAATGAATGTTTCTATTTTCCACGATCAACTAAGACTTATTTATGAAGTTTTGAATGTTAAAAATTTAGAAAAGCTCAACATTTTCATAACCTTAGGTCAATTAATTTTGAGAAACCTGCGCGCTGATTGGCGTATTGTCATTGAAACGATCGATGAAAAATCTAAAAGTATCCTTTTTTTTTTATTGAATAGTGATATTCAAATTTTCATAAATCAGTCAGTTTAAGTGATTGATTTAGTTGATTGGAAATTAACTCTTTTTATTTAAAATATTAGTGTTTCAAGAACATTTTGTTAATCATGATTTCTACAGCAGAAACTTTATGTAAAATCAAAAATTCGTTATTTATTAGAGCATTTACTGAATCAAGTTACATAAAATATAATCATTTTCCATTTAGATTGTTTTAGAAGATCTGTCTTATTAAAGGTTTACAAATTAGCTGTGTGGGCCTGATTTGAATGGATATCCTGTTCATATTAAACAAAACTTGCCTTAAAATAAAGCTGATTTATTGGATTAATAATATAGAAAGTGTAAAAGATCATAAAATAATTTTTCTTGAATTTATTTTTTAGAAAAAATAATATTTCATATTTGTTTCATTTCCTACAGACACGTGCCGAAAATTTTATTTTTGCAGATTTCATTTCCAAAAAGATTTAATTTATTTTTAGTTGGAGCTTTAATCAATGTGATGGCAACACTTTGAAAAAAGCTAATTTTTTTCCCATGAATGCGAAACGTGCTCGTGCAGCTTAAATTTTATTTTAATTTTGTACGAAAAAAAATTGTTGAAAAATATAGTTAAAATATTTATTTAAAAATTCATTAAAAATAGATATTTAATTTTAAGGTTAAAACATTGGTATCATTTAAAAGATAAATTTTTGATCTTTAACTTGATGTAAAAATTTTTTTCTGCGGTAATATTTTTGGAAGTTATAGCAGAAACATGCCAAAATTTCACTTAATTTTTAAATAAATAACATTCTAATTAAAAATTCGAAAAAATAATCCCCAGGTGCACATTCCCGGCCTCCAAGGTATGCACGTGCCAAATTTGGTACCTGTAGGTTGAATGGTCTGGCCTGTGGAGCACCAACACACACATTGAGCTTTATTATAAGTATAGATGAAACCATTGCTCAGTTTAAAAAATAACATTATTTTGAAGTCTTATCAGTCACAGTGAACTTTTCTTCTTATAGATTTCATTACGAGAAGGTTGCAAGAAAATTCTTGTTTCAGATTGTTACAGTTTATTAGAAAAATTAAATAAGCTTCAAAAGAGAGGAATCTTAGTTAGTGGTAAGTCTTTGATATTTAATTTTTTATCTAAAATAGTGAATTACTTTTAGCAGATTCCCTAAATGAACCTAAATTAGTGCCTTCGTTTAAAAATTAAGAGGATTAAATGTCTATCAATATGTATAAATTCAGCAATAGAGCTGTTTCTTAAACAGTAAATTTTGTAGAAAGAAAGAATGACATTCTTTGTAATTTCATTTGCAGAAGATCAAGTTTGCCCTTTATGCGAAAGAAGACTACATACCAATGGTAAGAACACATAAAATTATTACATTTTTATTTTTGAGATGTAATAACCTCTTACTGTGTATACTTGCAAACATGCATTTTGATATAGATTAATTTGATATAGAATAATAAACAGCCACATGAATGACTGTTTATCTATTTATAAAAAAAAAAGCAGATTTTTATCTTTACAATATTTAAAGTGACTTTAAACTATTAATTTGAAGTCATCTTCATAATTTTGAGATAATGGAAATGTATTAATCCTTTCCACCATGCATTCTATTACAGCATGAATTGCCAATACTTTAAATCCGTAAAAATTTACCAATTCTCTAAGATTGTTAATTACTATCATTTTATTCTTTTATAGATTTCAGAGTGGGTGGTGACATAATGGTTTTCAACTGTAGGCATGTTTTCCATGAAGATTGTGTGCCTGTGTTTTCTAAAGAAACAGTAAGTACTCATTTTAATGATACAATTTAGGAAGGGAACTATCAATTATTATGCAAATGTTTTTTAAAAAAAGAAATGGGCATATTGAGTTTCTGCAATTGATCATGAATGAATTGACAAAGAACTGAAAAATATTAAGTAATTTGTTTCAGCTGTTTCCTTCCTCTGGACTGTATATCTAAAAAAATTACCTAACCAAAATATATGCTACCATAGAATCTTAAATTTTAACAAAAATCTTTATTTAACAAAAATCATAAAAAAACAATAACTAAAAATAATAGAGTGCTAACATCTTTTTATTACAATTAGGGAAAAAATGAAACCTTCAGTAACAGTTAAGCCTTATTAATTATTTAACAAACTTACCTTGACCTGGTATTAACAACAATCATGCAGCCTAAAAGGCTTGGTAAAATTAAAAATAATATTTTGAAATGAATAATTATTTTTTTCTATTTTAGGAAACATGTAGTATCTGCAGTGCACAAAAACGTGGAACTCCAGGGAACTCTTGAGTGGTTGTGTTACAAAATGCATGCCTCACAAATGTATATGCTAATTTAGTTTGTATTTTAATTGTTTTTTATGGATGTTAATAATTATTAAAAAGTTTTCTTTTTCAAATAAGAGCATTTGTAGCACTTTTTTTTAAATATTAGCTTCATTTAATTCACTTAAATATTAAACATCATCTAACAAAAATCACACGAAAGCAAAAGGTACAATATTTGCTTGAAAGACAAAACTCTCCAAAATTTTTTTTACCTATTAACTCTCAGAACTTTCCCGATACCATCATAGTGATATTTTAGTCTCGAGACAACATAGTTTAATTTCTTGATTTATCATAATGCAGTTACAATTATCCTTAACTGTGATTTAAGTAAAGATATACATATATTGTTGAGTTATATGTTTTAAGCTTATGGCTACTCGCATTTTCCAGTAGAGTGCTAAGGGTTAATAAGTGTATTCTTTTCTGATAGAAATAAGTTATTTTAAATTATAGAACCCTTTGTTTTTAAGTATATATTATATAATCACCCACCACCACCAAAAAAAACTTGTATAATATTGTGTGAAAGTCATTCTTCCTTTCTATTGTATCTATTAAAGAAAGTTCTATCACAATATATGAATTTGAATGTAAATACTTTTACTGCATACTTCAAAATTATTTTGTTCGATAAGCAATTAGACTTTATCAATTTCCTAGCTTATGCAAGATCAAGAGTTTTAACAATTAATGTAGCCGTTCTAAACCATTACTAATGTCAGACCTAACTTTTCATATTAACTCAACCTTTTCTTTGATGATATTTAAAAAATTTCTCCCCTTCCCCATCTACTTATTTTTCATTTATTATAAACATTCTGCACATATAGTAAAATCGGGTATATTAAAATTGTTGTCCCCAACAAGCATTGATTTGTTGCAAATATTAGACTAGTTCTCTTGGACAACCAACTATTATAACTTAGAGATATTAGTTATGCCCAATATACTAATACCTTGGGGATACTGTGTAAATTTTTCAATACATTGTCATGTCTATGATTCTGCAAATAATCAAGTATTAAAGCCCTGTCATTTAAATTGTTTTATATACACACTATACATTGCAAAAAGGAATCATTCTAATGAAAATTAGTCTTTCGACATCACAGCTCTATTAAAAACATAAATGCTTATTTCATCCATTTTTAGAGATATTGTAACAATTTTTTAATTATCTTGTAAATTAAACAGAAACCTTTAGTTTTCAATAATGGGAAAAGAAAATTGTGCTATTCAATATTTGATGAAATAATGAAAATAGTTTGAATTTCAGAGTTACAATATAATCTATTGTTGAAAATTGGACAAAAAGAACTTTAAAAATTTAGGGAAAATCCATATCATCAAATTAGAATAATCAAAACATTTTTTTGAATTTTTAGGTAACAAATGTTAATTTAGCACTGTAATATTTTCAAGTTACGACAGGAAAATGTCAAAATTTCACTTAATAAAAATTTTGAAACAAAAGAAAATGTACTTTCATCCCCACCTTCTAAAGTACATATGTGTCAAGTTTGGTAACTTGAGGTTAAATGCTATAGCCAGTTGAGTGCCAGCACACATATGCATTCTTCTTTATTATAGTATGTGTATTTTCTGTAGGTGGTTCAAGGTCACATTTTCTACCTCATAACCAGTTGCCTGCTTCACAACGCTGAGGCAGATAACTGCCACCCCTTTTTTTTAACACAGCTGTTATGGTATTCCTGAAACATACTGGCGTGAGAAAAAACAAGCTTTGTCAAAACCATGATAATGGAGAAAGAGAAAAGTGAAGAGTAAGGACAACGAGTGTCCTTAAAACACCTATAGAAATTGCATAGAGTACAGTAGTAGTTTAACCCTCTAAATAATAAGTTTTGTTTTAATGTTTCAAAATAAAACTCAAGAATATAAATGAAGGAACATATACATTACAGTAGTCTTGCATGTATAGAAATAGATGGAATCAACTGGATAACTATAGACCAGTTTACCATCTTATTGGTCTAATGTAAATATTCTTTAATAGAATAGAAACGATCTGCACATTATTTTTTAAAGAAATCAGTATAAAATACAATAAGCTTTAAAAAGCAGTTTGAAATTTCATTTTTAACAAAATTCTACTGCTTTCCTATTATGTTTCGCATTGAGTAGTCAAACATAAAAAGTTTCAATATTTGGAATGAATCCACAACTATTGGTGAAAATTGATTTCCTGATAAGCCTCGCTGACACAATTAGTTTGTATTTTTAAACTTTATTAAATTTGCTAATGTATTTACAAAATAAAAAGTAATTTTCTTTAAAATATGTTAAGAACCATAGCTATTTTAAGATAATTTAATGATAAAATTTAACTAATTTACTCAACAACTACATCATTATATTTTTTTCGATTTAAGCCAATATCCCAGCATATCTTATGACCGCATGTGTGAAATCCATTATGATCAAATATTAAATAAAGAAAAAAAAAACAGTTAAAATAATAATCCTTGTAACTGAAATTTATATATATTTTTTGTACTTATTAATTTATTTGTAGAAAAAGAAATTTAGCAAGATGAGAGAAAAAAAATTAACATGTAAATGCCAGTGAATTTTAAAACTTCTTAAGATGAGCACATTACAAAAGTTTTTACCATGTGGAATATTATATTGTTGCAAAAATTTCTACTTAATTGCTGCTAAACATGATACATGACAAAATCAGTTATTCATAAATATTTTCTTTAAAAAATTATGAAATCTTGAATGACTGTATATATAAATAGTAGAAAATATATCAATTTTATATATTTTTCCTTTGTAACTAAAGCCATCTTTTTTATAAGTAAATAAATTGTATTACTAATTTCGTTTCAATTTTTTTCCCATGTGCTATTTGATACTCTAAATCATTAATATTACAATTTTTAATCCCCAGCTTATATAGAATTTTTGAAGCGATATATAAAAAAATTAAGATGATTTAATTGTGATCATCTCAGTTGCGTAGCATTCAAAACACTTAATCCAAATTATACAATTATCTTCACCTACAGTCCCCAAGGGTTCCCTTGATTAAAACCCATGTGGGTAGCTGTTAGTAGATAATTTTCAGGTTCCACCATTTCACCAACGATGTGCTTCGTGCACGGTATTGGGGTGGAAACACCGTACCTTAATAAAGTCCCCAAGGGCTTTTATTCATTATGTCAAAACGGCCTTTTAACCTAATTTCTTAACTTCTAAAATTTTAAGCAGTTGGCAAATGGCTGCATACAACAACAAAATGTCATTAAACATGGAAATTAATGAAATTTTCAGAAAATTTTAAGTGCCAAGATTTAATTTTTTTTACTGTAATTAAAGATCTATTACAAGGTTTATCTTCACAATTATAATGTTATCATCCTAAATCATTTTAGGTTTTACTTTTATAGATTTAACAAAACTTTGATGCAAATTATTATTTTGTATATTACAAAGTAGGAAAAATATCAACCCACAAAGTTTTTACATGACTAATTGTAGGGAAGAAATGATAAATTTGAAATGTATCAATGCAAGACTTTCTTTTTCAAAATATGCACCAATTAATTTACAGTTTAGAGATAGAAAGCATAAATGTTAGTTGCAAAAATATTTTGCATAAAAAGCTGTATAATTAGTAAGTTGCTGATAATTACTTGGAATTAAAAAAAATGCCAGTAGCTTATTTTAAATCACAACACACACTAGTAACAATAACTCAGTTTAGGCTTAAAATTCAAATTATTAACACATTTACTTGACTACCATTATAATATTTAAAAGTAGTACAATATTATATGGAAGATTAGAATTTTAAAAAAGCCAAATTACATTTATAATTTCAGTTTATTCATAGTTTTAAAATAATTATTTTTTAATTACTTGAATACACTTTAATTTCTGTATTATACAGGTTTTTCTTTTTCCAAGCATACATATGCCAGAACCGAAATGCTATTAAATTCTCTTCCAAGACCGTTTTACAAATTTTATCACTGACCCATTTTCCCAATTTCTGCTTTCTAATCAAACGATGTCACTGCTTTATCATAGATTTAGCAAGGAACATTTTTCATATCATAAAGGCAACTAAAGAAGTAAATTTATTGCTGTAGATGTTAAAGATGTAGATTTATTGCTTGCTTGCTTTAATAGTAAATATATACCATATTACATATATATATGACTACCTTAAATATCTGTCTGAACTTTATAAATGAAACTTTTATAAATGTTAAACAAAATCATAAGGAATAGGGACAGAAAATCACGTACCTTTTAAATGATGCCAAATCAAAATTATTTGATAAATACCAAAATAAAAAGTTAAAAAAAATGTATGAAATAGATCGTAAGATATTACTGCCATGTATCTTCAACTCACTTAAATAGGACAAAAATCACCTACCTTTTATATGGATTGAAAGAGAAAAACTTATACTGGAAAAAAAAAACATAACATTTAATTTAGAATATTAATTTAATCAAATAATCAGGTAATGTTTTACATTACAGTTGTGGTTTAACCACAGTAGTTTTCTCAGAAACATAAATACCATCCAAAAATTTTCGAATATCTTTATTCTTGACCAATGTTGACTGATGGATTAAAGCTGCTGATCTTGATACTGCTTCGATTTCACTGCCTTCCAGGACAAGTTCATCTTTCTGTTGGGTGGAATTCGTGCAGGTTACCCCAGGTTGCATCTGAACACGTCGAATGATTTTCTCTCCAAGGAAATTTCGGATTTCAACCAATGAACCATCTTTGGAAGTAGTGACATTGATGGGAAAATGAGCATACACTGATCTCATTTTATACTGATAGCCAAGTGTCACGCCTTTTATCATGTTTTCAATATGAGTGCAAACGGTTCGGACAGTTGCCAATTCTTTACGAATTCCGAACCATTTTGTTACACTTAACTTGTCTTTTCCAAGAAGAGCGATATCAACTTGGGCATGCCGAAAGCTACGCTTACTATCGCCACGAGGTCCGCGAACAGTAACTATTCGGGATTTTACCTTTACCTGGACTCCTTTAGGAATTTTAACTGTTTGGGAGGAATGTAAGATTTTCATTTTGTGACTTTTTATTTCAAGTAGAATCTGCTACTTTAAATATGGTGAGAAAATATCACAATCCGTATTTCAGAAATCCACCTAAACCCGAATTTCACCTATTCGCGAATTTCAACACGTGGTGATACAGTTCCAGTTAATATGAGGAGCACTTCTATAACCACAGAGAAAGAGAATGTTTTGACAGTTATTTACCTTTGGATTGTTACCATTAGAACTCGGAAAAAATTAATAAATTGACCGTACTCTTGATGGAAAAATAATATTATAATGAGAAATTCGAGTTAATAAATTTTGTTTCTGTTTTAAATCAAGCTCATCACTGATGATGCTATGGAGGAAAATATATTCAAACTGCTGCAAGAATGATACATCAAAATATGCTTTCTTATAATATTTTATAATAATAAAGAAATTAAATTTTTACAAATATTTTACATTTAAACTTTGTTATTTTAGTTTCGTACAATCTTCATCAAAAAAAAAAAATCGTTGAAAGGCTTGGACGACAGCTATATATTAAGTAATTAAACTGAAGAAGATCAGTGACTGTCAGACTCCAGTTCTTGAATTTCATTCGCCTATTAGTCGTTGTCGAATTTCGTTCATTTTCCAGGTTGAAGAAGCTGGTTGTTGTAGTGTACGAAGTGTTTATTTGTTAGTTAGATAATTTATAGAATTTTTTTTGAACAATTTTTTTTTGAATCTGCGAGAAACAAATCTTATTTTGTTGATTTCCTCTCTAAATTACTCTGTGAAGTCAAAAGAATTGAGAGTTTTAAACTTTTTATTTTATGCTTTATTCAAGGCGTCACTTAGATATGGGAGACTTTTTTCAGAGTAAGTACTTTTGCATATTTACTGTTTTGAGTCTTTAATTTGTAATGAAGGGAATTAATTTGATCCAATTTGTCTTCTTAATCGTTTTAAATGTTTTTCCCTAAAAATTATATCTTTAATGAAAATTGAATTGGCATATTGCATTTCTAAATGATTTTTATATTAATATTCCTATTATTTAATCGCATTTTTAATAAAAGTATTTCTTACGAGTCCAGATGAATTATCGTGATATTCCATCAAAATATGCGCTAATATTAGTAGCCTAGATAGATTACAGGTTTTCCTCATTTTATTCGCTGCCATTTTGACAACGACGCTACGAGTTGTTTTCGTCCGCTAGGAATTTACGTAAGGTGAAATGAGCGTTTTGCTAAACATTTTTAAGAATTAGTGTTTGATGAGTATTTGCTTAACACTCAGAATTCATATGATCTTCTTTGGCATTTTGAAATATTATCAAAATATGACGTAGTTAGAATTCCAGATTATAGAATTCAAAACTGAACGTGAATTTTAACTTTTATTTTTCGTACCATATTTTCCATGAACTAGTGGGTATTTTGATTATTAATACTGACATTTCCATTTGTCATATGTATAAACTTCCGTAACATTTGACAAAATTATTTCAAAGCCATGATTTATGTTTCGCTTATTATACCTTTCATTTGTTTGTACCAATTTTTGTTGGAAAAATAAAGTTTTAGCATCTCCGAATTGTTTAAATAAATAAGTTAAAAATAAATGATTGTGAGAAATACGTTCGCCTTAAAAAGATCGGAAGTTATTTTGATGTCTACATATAACTCATTTTGTTTCAAAGTCGTGTAGTGTCTGGATTAAATCTATTCAATAATAAAGATACAAGGATACTATTTCGGATGTTCTTGTGAGGGCTGAATCTTGTTAGATTTTAATTGAATTCGATGGTCATCTTGGAAGTTAGAATTAATTTTATTATATATATATTTTAAATGTTTAAAGGAATTTCTTATGTTTTCATCTCGCAAATTATCATGGTTGTGAATTTAGACCAATATTTATCATTAGTTTACTTCCACCTTTCAAATGTTATAATAATAAGAAATTGATTTGCTCAAAGAATAATTGTAAGCACTATTGAATCAGTATAGGTTTAATTATTTAAATTTATTAGTCAAAATTCCAAAAAAAATTTTTTGTTTGTTATAAATATTAAGTATTCTTTTTCTTTATAGCTAGAACAAGCAAATGGGAAAACAGTTTTGTAAGTACATTTTGCATTATATTCAATTAGTTAACTACCTGATTAATGTTAAGTATTTTTTTTTTCTTTTTAAAAATTTATTTTGAAGTGAGAGTTTATTGGTTTTCTGATTTTAAAAAATCGATTATTTAAATTTTTTATTTGAGCTGTGTTTTCAACTGTGTTGAACTTTTTACTTCATTATTTCATGTTTTTTTTTAAGTATTGTGTATGAATCAATTTATGAAAGCAAATTAAATCATATATTAAAATATGGTATTGGGTATTTAAACTTTTTTTTTCCCATGTAGAAACTATTCTCTAAATTGTCTTGATTAAGGAAAAAGTTTAAATATATATGAGTAAGAGTTTGGTAAGTGATATTTATGGATGTTTTTAGTTTTTTTTTCTTCCATTCTTCACTGTATTAATTTTAATATTGTAAAAACTGTTGGTTTTAAATAGTTCTAATAATTTAGTATTATTATAATCTGCTTATTAAATGAATAATAAAGCTTACAATAGCCAAAATAGTAAATATAAAACTGTTATACAAAAGTACATATTCAGAAAAAATTTGCACTTGATTATAATTAATTTCTTCTAGTCTTATAGCCTTTTAATCCAAAATACTGATAAAAAGACAGCTATTTTGTTTAGAAATAGTTTACATAGGAATTTACCTACCGAGTTATGTATTATTTGATGCTTAAATGTTTCTGCTTATGCTGCAATGATGTGATGTAAAATTTTTGATATGCCTTATTGATCTTAATAGGATCTAAAAATTATGCAAGTTACTTAAGAAATTACTTTTCTTTTCCATTTTTTTATGAATATGCATTTGAATAGTTAGCATTCTTTTCAATGGAATTTCAGTAATAAGTATATTATTATGTGTTATTTAAATAGTTGTTTTAAAGAAGCTAGATAAAAGAGTGGTAACAAGTAGCTAAGAGTTGCTTTCTTTTCTTGGATAATGTAGATGGATTTTAAAAACTGTTGATTGATTATTTAATTAGAATTTTTAATTGGTCTATAATAATTTAAAGATTCATAAATCAGTTTCTAGTTAAATAAATTTATAAAATAGTTGACTGTTAAGAACTGTTTATTTCAAAGAAAATTTTTCATAACTAATTAGGCCTGTGATAATAAAAAAAAATGTATGATCCCATTATGTATCTTAATTTGGATATATGATAGGATAATGTTCAGGTTAAAACTAATTTATTTAACTTGAGAAATATGAGAAGGAAAAGGTTACACTTTTGAGTTTAAATGTAAAACTGACTTTTAGATTTCATTTCCAATTGCCCACAAGTAATTATTAGGCACTTTGTTATAATAAAATAACAATCCAGCTTTAAAAGAATTCTGAAAATTGTGGTAAAATTTTGGCTTGATGAAATATTTAACAATGGCATATACTTTTTCTTTGTTTAATCATAATGTACCTAACTGAATGATTTAAAAAGAAATTGGCAAATTAGTTCTTGAATTTTAATATATTAGTCCAGATTTAAAGTTAAATATTGATATTGGGAAAAAGTGACATATTTGCTTTAAAAAATAAAATGATAGATTTATGCACAATTATTTGATTAAAAGTTTAAGATTTAACTCTATAAGGAGAACTGAAATCAAAGCCCTTTGTATTAAATTATAAGAAACTTAAATAGTAATTGATAAATATGTTAAAATTAAGAGTGAAGAAGTAAAGATATCTAGTTTCAACTAGATATTTCAACAATTAAATTTTAATAATGTACATTTAAATATGAAGTGTCTCTAAACTTACCATGCCATATTTCATATATTAGAAAAAAGATGTATTATTTGTTATTTGTTTGTTTTTCTTAACTACATGTGATTGATGAACATTAGTTATGATATAGCTTATTAGTAAAATCAGTTTTTTTTTTTTTTTTTCCCTTCTTCCCTTAAGTTAACATGAAAGTATTTTTTTTCTTAAAAAATATATCTATTAAATACTATTATAAATTTTGTGTTGGTCATTTAAAATATGTTTGTAATGTAATTGAAATAAATGTAATGTTGTAATGTAAATATGTTGCAATTGAAATTTTAATTCGTGGATTTCTTTTCCTTCTATATTTGATTCATATAAAAAAGATATTTAGCAGATCATTTTTAAATGGATTATATTTATTGTATCTTTAATTCTTTTTTGCACTTTTCTTTAGGGTTCCCATTCACAAGGTAGTCCACCCCAAAACTCGTTACTTCTGTTTTGTGATTTGATTTTAAAGTATGAGAAATATAAAATTGATACAGATGTAAGTTGTATTTTTATTCTAAATTTATTTATCTTTGTATATAATCTTTCGATGTTGACTTGGAGTATGTTTCTTTAGTTTTAGTATTTATTTGCAATTAATTATATTACGTAGTTGAATACAGATTTTTTTCAAAATGCTCTTTAAAGTTTTTATTACCATTGAGACTTAAATATAAATACGAGATTTGTTATACTAGTAACAATGCTTTTTCTTTTTATAGTATTTGTTATTTTAGGTCTGGTATTCTGTTTTTAAAAAGTGAACATTGAATTTTAGAATATAATGAATTGGAAGCATTAGGCATTTTGGCTTTATTCATTTTAATTGAAAGATAATCAGAAAAAAAACTTAATTCATTAGCTAGTGTTACTTTTGTTTTTGATAACAGTGATTCTGTAATAAAATGCTTTGTGCCCCATGTGTTAATTAAAAGCTGCTGAAATGTTTGTTTTATTATCAGCCATTTTGTAATTTAAAAAAAATTAATGTAAACTTTTTGCATTTTTCGGCCTTGCTTCAGTTTTAGGAAATGCTCACCTTTTATTAGTTTCTTTTGGCAATGTTTTTGAAATTTTTCCGGTTATGTATTTTGATATTCAGTATGTTGTATAGTTTTGGTGAATGCAGTCATTTTTGGATAACCAAACATGTTTCCTTTTTGAAACTGTTCGTTAATTGTTTCTTTACATTGAACAGCAATCTTCTTCATCCAAGGAGCCCTGACTGCCACAGAACTTATCATGGTGGCCGTCAAGAAGAGTGGTATTTGCATCACCTTTCTAAATGGTGAATTATGTTTTCGGGAATGTTGTGCTTAGTTTGTGATCTATAATGGTAATAGTCATTTGAAAATGTGAATAATTTTTAATGTATTATTGAAAAATGCATTGCATTTAAATAGAAATTACTTATTGCCTTCAGCTATTCCAGTAGTTTCATCCTTATTTTATTGACTTTCAGGATGAGAGCTGATGAAGTAATTTTGTAATATGCACTTTCTTTTGATACTAGTGATTTTGTTGTACTTCCTGCTGGATATTGAATTTTATACATATCACTTCAAACATTTAAAAAAATACGAGAAATGAATTATTTATCCTATTTGAAATTTTCTAACATTCTTGATATCCTTCATTAGTAATTCATGTTTACTAATTCAGAGGAAAACTAGAAATTTTTATAGTGGAATTTACCTAAGTTTAATGATCAAATTGTTCAATTAAGTTTAAGCAAAATTAATTGAACACAATTTTGTTATATGTAATGCATTCTAGTATAACATTTTATAAATTCATGTAAATATAAATACCTCAGGCCATATACGAGTAAGATTTTGAAGTCGGTATGCTGCAATTTTTAAATTTGGGTGGGTGAGAAGATTTTATCTGGATCTAACAATAGGAAGAAATCATAATTTGGATATATCATATGAAGTTGCATTTATTGGTGCTTATTAACCTCAAACATTCTGTAACAAATAAGTGTACTGGGGATATTGAATTGTAAGTATACTGAGTGCAGTGTTATATTTATAGGATTAAAAAATATACAATGTTTTCTGGCTAACCATATTTTCTACCAAATAATTTAATATTTGAAAAATATTTTAGAAATGCTTTTTGTTATGATTGATTTAATTTTGTAAATTTTAATAAACTGTGTTGTGAATTATTGAATTTTTAGATCCATATATCTTAGCCATCTCAAAATTGAACCTTTTTAATTTAAGTTGCATCTCTTACTTAACTATATTAAAAGAAAATGTTTTGTGCAAAAACCTATTTTCAATTTATATTAAATTTTTGTATGGAAAAGAAATGCTTCATTTTAATTGAGAAATTAAGTTCAGTAATGTGTGTTGACAAATAATGCAACACTTGCCTCTAGGAAATATTTGAATGATTTTTTTTTATTTTTAATTATAGTCTTTATTTAGTTTCATTCACTATCGGACCCAGGAAATGTTTTTTATGTTTTAGCTGAAAATGTTGTTTTATTCATTTAGAAGGTAAAGAAAATAGCAGCTTGTTCCGGTTTGAAATTTTGCTAGGAAAAAATGTTGCATTTTATCCCAGGTACTACCCATAGCAATTAAAGAAAATCTGTTATCAAAGAGTACCTACTAGAATGTCTACTTTTTTTTTTTTTGAGTATATCTGAATATGAATTATTTCTAATCATACTTATTATCTTTCAACATAACCTTTTCTTCACATTTTTCACTTTTTAATTCTTTTATTATATAGCTAATACCTCTGTGAAACTTTCATTTTTTAAAAAAATCTCTATCTGCATGTATTTTTATATTTGTTGCTTTTTTTTCCTTTTTGTATGTAAAATAACTTATTATAATGTAAATGGTATGTTTTAGGAATTGGATGCTGAATCCTTTTCATCAGGTAGTTCTGACCGGACCAATGACAGCTTCTCTTCAGAAAATGAAAATAATGATGATAAATATTCAAATGATGATGGAAAGACAGATTCTGATCAAGGTATGTATCTTTTCATATTTTCCTGTTAAATAAGTATTAAATTTTCAAATTTTTCAATCAAATCAAATCAAAATTTTAAATAATTTGTATTTATAATCACCATTGAGTCATACCTATTTGAATAACATGACAATGTCTTGGAAAGGATTTTTTCAACTTAAGATCATTTTTAGAGATGTGGAATGCTATGTACAAAGCTTATGTAGTGTCTACCATTGTTTAATATTTCAGTGCTCTTGAACAAAAAGTATACCATTTGTCTTGGCTTTAGCTATTTTAATAAAGCTGCTTAATTATTAATATTTATTTTTAATGTTCAGTTTTCAACTTTAAAGAGAAAGTAGGGTTTTGAGGTTGTGAAACAAAAATCATTACTGGAAAAAGCTGCAAGAAGCATTAATCTGGTAAAGTTTCATGATTTTAGAGAGGAAAATGATCAATGTTTCTTTATATACAGTATATTTCACTAACTTTTTTTTTTTTTTTTTCTTTCTTAGATGATTCTTGGAATCTCATCACTTGCTATTGCATGAAGCCATTCAGAGGCCGTCCTATGATTGAATGCACTCTTTGTGGAACCTGGATACACATGTCTTGTGCTAAAATCAGGCCAAACAATGTGCCTGACATTTTCATTTGCCAGTTTTGTCGCAAACCGAAAGACACTAAACGACGCTCTGAGAGGATACGCAGTGAGGATAGGCGGTTTTCCTAACATGTATCTATGATACAAAAGTGTGTTCATAGCTATCAGTGTTATCTTTTTTTCCTTCCCCATTGTACATAGTTTTTAATTCATGCGCATATCATTTATTTGTCAGTGTAATATTTTACAACTGCCAACTGTTTATATAGTTTGTTTATAAAATAATCCTATGTTTTACCTTGTCTTCAATTTTAATGATTGCCAAATAAAGGATATTTTGATATCCAATATACTGTATACATTTTTCAGTGACTGGTGACAACTTTGTAGATATAATTTGGGTTTCAACTTGAAATAATCTATGAAGAATTGTTCTGAAAGAATTGGGTAAGATGGTGCTTAATTTTCATCAGCTATTGCAAAAAAAATCAAGGTGATGTTCCGGTGAATAAGTGGTCTTGTTTTTATATTGGAATATTAGGGTTCTTGTGATAAAGCTTTGGTTTTGATAACCATAAAATCATTTTTAAAAAATATCTTATAGTTTCTTAAATTATTCTATTATTTGAACTAATTTCCTTTTGTGCCATTTTAATACATATATAAAGATATGAAGGGTGTTTTACAAAAGAAAAAAAGTTAATTATATTCTGATATGCATAAATTGTATTTTCAGATATCTATGTATATCAGAGTAGGACCTTTGCTTTTAGTTTATATGCTCTGACCTGATTATAATTCTAAAAGAGGAAAAAATATATTAATCCTTTATACTCAGAGTTGTAAATAGAATTGAAATTTGCATGTTCTGTTGAATATAATATTCAAATGAAGACAAAATTATTGTTTCTTTATCCATGTTTGCATAATTGATGTTCAGGTGTGTGTATTTAAGAATTGGAGTGAATCATTTTGTTCCATTCTCATTTATCATTCTTTAATATTTCTTAAAGGGCTTCTATGATCATCTAATCATCAAATGTGAAAGTTTACAAACCAAATGTTTGCTATCTCCCCCTTTGTAAAGATTGTTCCAGTTCACTGGACACCCACCTTAATAAAGTGCAGTGTTTAAAATTTTCATTTGAGTAATTTAAATGGCTATAAGTCATTTGCATTTATAGTTTCAAATCACTTATAACAACATTGCTCGACATTATAAATTTCTATTTATAAAAATACAAGATTGTTTTGATTTTTTTTTTTTTTTTTTTTTTTTTTTTCATTTTTTGTTATCCCAGGGTGTTTTATTTAGTTTTATTGAACAAAATAAAATTTTCCAAATAAACATTTTTATTAAACTAAAATCTGCTTTTTTTTTTTTTTTTTTTTTATCCCTGGTTTATTGGAAAATTTGGATTATAGTTCCTTTTCTACAAAATGTCTAATTTTATTACACACCTTGTTATATTTCTTTTGTAGCGTAAGCTAGTATTTGTGAACAAAGGTTTTTTTTTATTATTTAAATGAATTTTAATTCCATATTTTAATGAATTTAAAATTTTGATAAATTATTGATGACTGAATTTATAAAATTAATTTTGAAAATTATGTTTCAGAAAATAAATTTTTAAACTTTTTTTTTCTCCCCCTTCCTGTATTTTAGAACTTGATAGGTATCTGCTATTCACTTGTTTAATCCAGCAAATTTATTTGTACAGAAAAAGAATATATAATGTATATATATAAATTTATATTATTAGTTGTGCTTATTTGTTTATAATTTTTTCTGTAAATTTTATTTCTCAGATTTTTGTTTATGGTTGTATGCTTTATTTTTAAAAAAAATTAAATTTATACCCTTGTTGAAAATTTGCCTTGTGAGCTTACAGTGTTTGTTGCTGTACATGTTACAACAAATTTTCTAACAAATGTTTTAAAATATATATAACATTTTTATTGATGACAGATTTATCAAAACTCCATACTTGTGTATCTTCTAAAATGTAATTAATTCTTTGGCTTACAAATTTAAATGCATCAGAAGCTGTTTAATGTCAGAAATGGAATATAACTATGTTTATATATTGTGTATGTGTGTAAAATTAACTTTGTTAAAGCCAATTTAACTTGCATGAAATTGACTGAGACAGCATCATTTATTATGGATTCAGGCATCGTGGGGGAAGGGGTTCTGAATGGTAACCCTTATAAGGAGGAAATCTCCCATTTCTCATTATAATTTAAATTAAACTGACTCCTTCTCCTTTCATGTCATTTTATATTAACATGTGTTTTTAGGTAGTTCACTCATGTAAATTATCTGAATTACAGCTGTATATAAGTATTGTTTTTACAAAGGTGTAAGTCATGAAATGTTCCTTTGTGATGAACAATTTCAAGAGTTGTGAAATGTTTTGGTGCGATTTGGTTTTGCTACCTAGTCGATAGTTATGCCTTTTCAATTTTTCTTTTTATTAACATGTTACTAGTATTTTTATCTGATGCTGTTACAGGTGCTGTATCAAGACATTAAATTCTTTCATGATTCTGGCTTCTTTCCTTTAACTTCCCCACTTGTCATTTCATGCCTTGGATACTTGTATTATAAATGCTATTCTGTTGCTACAATATATGTGTATTGATGTATTTGATGTTGTGGAATATAATTATAGATTTATATTATTACTTTAAAAGAAAATAGCACTTTAAAATTGAATTTTTTTTTCATGGCTTATGACTTTTTAACTGAAATTTCATAAATTGGTGTTGTTTTTGGCTGGTTATAATATGGCATGTGGTGCTGAGTATAAATTAGAAAATTGGAATTTTATTTTTTCTTTTTGTTGCTTGCTATCTATGAGATATTTATGTTAGATATATAACAATATTCTATGTTTACATTATTTCTTTTTGTTACTAGCATTCCTTGAAGGTCCTTGATTTGTAATTCATTTTTCTTTTTTGTAAATAATGTAATTGAAATGTATATTTTTGTCGAACATTCACAAAATCAAATGGCAGTTAAGCATTTTGTGATTGACATTTTAAAAATGTATATTTCCTTGCAATATTAAAGGTTATGAAAAATTGTTTTTGTTTATTTTGTTGAATGAAAGTTTCTTGTTCATATGTTGATTGACATAATAGTTTTAATCAAAACTGAAATTGGAACTGCATAAATTTTTACTTTTTTGCTAATTCGAAACATGATTAAAAAGTGCTGCATTGTAGTAAGCAGGAGTTTCTATTTTTATAAAACATAATAAAAATAAAGTGTATGTGTGTATGTATATATATATATATATATAAAAGGAGCATATATCCAAGATAATTTTAAACCTTATTGGAACACACCTGTATTATGGTTTTGAAAGTAAAATAGATCTTGCTTTTGAAAACTTTCAATCTAAGCTTTGTTTTGGACATCTCGCTTGCTAGGAAGTTATTTCTAAAAAATGCTGCTAAATTTTGAAATTTAATAAAATATTTTTATTATTTATTAACATATAATATGTTAAATGAGATTTTAAATGTAACTAATTAAATTACATGCAGCATTGTATACCTTTGAAAGGAATTAATCTGACGAAAACTTGATTTGAAAGTGTTATTAAGGAATTGCCTGCTAAATGATTAAACAGATTTTTAGTCAGTAGGCAATATTAGAAACCTTGCAGAAAGTATTATTATACCCGGTCAAATAATCCTGAATATATCTGAAAGTATTTTAAATGTATGTTTATAATTTTATTTGGAAGCATGAGAGATTGATAAATCTAAAATGATTATCAATTAAGAAGTGTTAAAGTTTATACAAACTTGCTTCATTTACTGATTGTCTCTTAGCTCTCTATTGATTGTCAACTAGAGTAACAATATCTATTGCATGATAAAACTAGCTTTGTGTGTTATTCATTATTGCTTTGATAGTTGAGTTGCAAAATGGCATTGTGATCATATTTAAGGTACTGATGTGCAGATTTTAGATTTATCAAAATATATATTTATTTAAATCGATTTATTGGTATTAAAATCATTAATCCTAAATTACGATGCAGTAAATTGATTAATTTTTGTTTTGATGCTAAAACTTAGGTTTATTTGGAACTTTTTATCTTGTGTAAATGTCACCTATGGGTAAAACAAAATTGGGCAGTTTTGTGTTAATTTTTGGTACCCTTCGTTTTTCTTCATTATATATATATTGTTACAAACCTGCAATTCGGCTTCCCAGCATAGTTTGTTCCATCAT
>JAPMOR010116599.1:0-10649 GCA_026543865.1 Argiope aurantia
ATTATTAACATGAGTGTCATTCCGTAATATTTAAACGAAGTAAATAATCATTAAAAGATTATTTTAAATTTTTTCTTATAACATCTTTTGAACATTTAATTTTAAAACATTTAACAGTTTTAATATTAATATTTTTTATATTTTTGGTAATTACATGATTTCCAGAAAGAATTGTGTTCATAAAATAAATTCCAATGCTGTTTGCAAAAGACAAAAAAGAAAAATAATAATGGAGTCTTTTTGACTCCATGTCTCTGGCTGCGTGTGAAATTCATGTCTCCATGCCTCCGGGTTAAGCGAAAGTAAAACGAATAAGACATTGCTTTGATTTATTCGTTTCGTGCTCGGAAAAGGCGCCAAATTTGGCGACCTTTCTGATAAAAGAAAGAAATAATAAAAATGAACTCTATTTTGTTCTTACAAGAAGTTGAAGGCATTATAATATTCATTTGCACAGGGTCGATGCATAAATTATCTTTCTGCCTCAAATCAAAATATTTTAAGCAACGCACTATCTCTGGAATAATGAAAAAGGGTGAAAGAACTAAACAAAGTTAAAATAACGAAAAATTAGCCATTTTTAAAACAAGAATTCTAAGCGCACTTATAAATATTACGTTCTAAACGCAATAGTAAAGGTTGGTGCGAAATAACAGATCCATTGTTTTCACAAAGAAAAAATCTGAATGAAAAAAAGACAATATAATTATTAGAAAATATTAATCTGATTATAAAAGATTTATATATTAGAATAATATCTTAATCAATGAAAAAACATATTGCATTGTATAGTTATAAATAGCAATATAAATACAGTAAAAAAAAGCTCTTTATTTATATAAATAACTCTACAATGCAGGATTTTTCTTTTGTTTCTAATTCCCTCCCCCCCCCCAGGAGCACCTTGAAATCAGGATGAGAAGCTTCCGGCATGGTGGTTGGTTCTCGCCACAATGGAGGGTCCACGAAAAGGCGGGGTAGGGATCTGGGTCCTCATATCGATGACGGGACGTATTTCCTTAGGGAAGGGTTGTACCGTGGCCGGTGATGGCCCTTAGGACTCAACCACAGTTCCCACCAGTGTTTCTGCTGCGGCGGTCCGGTCATTTATTATCCGTCAGTGAGCGGGTGAATCGGAGAGTCAATGATATGACTTACCTTTATTTCTATTCTGTTTCACTACATAAATTGTTTTCACTAAATATGTGAAATATATTTCTCACTTGATCAATAAATATAGGAAATATATTGAAAAGCATTTATAAATTCTACATATTTAAACTCTGTATGCTGTCATATATTATAACATATTTATCAATTTCAATAACAATATATAAGCGTAAGTTCATTTTATTCATAGATTTTTGAAAACATTTCATTTGATTTTTTTTAAATACATGTTACTATTATCGAATTTTTAGAATTTCAGAACGTAAAATGCAATTTAAAAGCAATATTTTCCGAAAAAATTATTATTAGGTAGTTCTAATAAGTACTAAAGAAGATTTTCAATTATATGTTTGTATTTAACGCCCCAAAAATGTTTTGTTAACGCCTAAAAAAAGTTTTCGCTAAATATCATTATTATGCTGCGAGTTAAATTATTTCACTTTATCATTATGCGTTCTGCAAAGTAAGTATTTAAAAAATCAAGTCACGCAAACTCCAGCCCTATCAATCAAACCAAATTATGAATAGTTAAATATTATGATGAGACATATTTGTATTATAGCAACGATTCTTAATGATTCTTTAGTACGTGCTGAACAGAAAGAATGGCAATGCAATAATGAATCAGAAATATTAATGAAATAATAAATAAATCGAACGTATTTGATTTTAATGTATGAATTGATGATTTCAAGATAATTTACTAAATTATCCTTCAATTCTTTTTTGAATCGTTGATCTAAAAGTTTGATTTTCATGTTATTATTTAATATAATCACCATTTAAGCCTAATTCTTTCTCATTAGACATGTTATTGCTTGTTGCACAAATAATACATTAATAAAACAGCAGTTGACCCTCTTTAACGTCCTATCTCTTAATTGGTTATATTTGAAAAGCATCAGTAAATTCGAGCATGTTTAAGGGTAATGTATAATACATGTTTACATGTTTAAGGGTCACAAAAGTAATTTTATTTGCTTTTTTTTTTCTAAAATTTCTTAAATGCATTTACATCAAAATAAAATGTGAAAATAAATAATCCAAATAAGTACGCGATCTCTTCCGGAAAAAAAAAATGTACTCGATCTATCCATAGAATAATTGAAAAGATAATTTTTGAATTTTAAGATGATGCAAAAATTATTTTATACTCTAATGCTCTCTAAGTTATCAAGGAAAAACGTCAAAATTTCATTTCATTTTTAAGTATTTAAAACTGTAATTAAAATTTCTTAAAAATCGCTCCAAAGCGCATATTCTAATCCTCTAAAGTATAAATGTTCCAAATTTCGTTGCAGTAAGTCAGGTGATTAAACTTCGAAAGAGCCAACACATAAACACAGGCACACATTCATCTTTATTTATACTTATAATAAAGCTCAATGTGTGTGTGTGTGTGTGTGTTGGCGCTCTATAGGCCAGACGATTCAACCTACAGCTACCAAATTAGGCACGTGTATATCTCGAAAATATTACCTCACAAAAAAAGATTTTTGCATGAAGTTAAAGATCAAAAATTTATCTTTTAAATGATACCAATGTTTTAAAATTAAAATTAAATTTCTATTTTTAATGAATTTTTAAATAAATATTTTAACAATATGTTTCAACAATTTTTTTCGTACGAAATAAAAATAAAATTCAAGCTGCTCGAGCACGTTTCGCATTCATGGGAAAAAATTAGCTTTTTTCAAAGTGTTGCCATCACATTGATTAAAGCTCCAACTAAAAATAAATTAAATCTTTTTTGGAAATGAAATCTACAAAAATATAATTTTCGGCATGTGTCTGTAGGAAATGAAACAAATAAGAAATATTATTTTTTCTAAAAAATAAATTCAATAAAAATTATTTTATGATCTTTTATACTCTCTATATTATTAATCCAATAAATCAGTTTTATTTTAAGGCAAGTTTTGTTTAATATGAACAGGATATCCATTCAAATCAGGGCCACACATCAAATTTGTTAACCTTTAGTAAGACACAGATATGCTAAAATGGTCTAAATGGAAAATGATTATATTTTATGTAACTTGATTCAATAAATGCTCTAATAAATAACAAATTTTTGATTTTACATAACGCTTCTGCTGTGGAAATCACGATTAACAAAATTTTCTTCAAACACTAATATTTTAAATAAAAAGAGTTAATTTCGAATCAAATAAATCAATCACTTTAACTAACTGATTTATGAAAATTTGAATATCACTATTCAATAAAAAAAAGGATAATTTTAGATTTTCCAACGATCTTTTCAAAGAAAATACGCCAATCAGCGCGCAGGTTTCTCAAGATTAATTGGCCTAAGATTATGAAAATGTTGAGTTTTTCTAAATTTTTAACATTCAAAACTTCATAAATAAGTCTTAGTTGATCGTGGAAAATAGAAACATTCATTCATTTATTTAAAATTTGGTGTGTCCAGAATATTTCTCATAATATGATACCTTACTGCATTAAATTTAGACTTCATAATTTTTGAAATATATTTATAGGCCGGAACAAAATATTATTATTGATTTCATATCAATCCTTTTGAAAGCAAAACTAAAACTGAATTTTATGCTGAATCTGAGAAATTTTTGTTGAATTATTGTTTGAGATATTACATAAATTATGAAAAATATTTTGTAGTTCACATAAGACTTAAATACCGAGCGATTCTGTTTGCAATACTCATATTCAATAATAATAATAATAAATAAATAACAATAAAGATGATAAATGAAATAAAACGCTTGGTTTTATTAAAAAATATATCTTTATATTAATTGCAATTTCATCATTTCCACTTTAATTTAAAGTTGAAGTTTTACCGGAAATGACAACAAATTAGCAAAATATATATATTAAATTGAACGAAACGATCTAAACAACAGTATAAGTTTGGTATGACTATCAAAATGTGAAGATTAAAAATGTTTTGTTTGAGAATCTATTAAGAGAGCAGTTACTTAAAATATTTAATTGAAAATTGTAGCGAGCGGTAATACTGGCAAACCGGCTGGTCGCTAAAGGCGGCTAGTTATTAATAAAAAATAAACTTTTAATTCCATATTATGCATCTCTCGTGACTCTGCCTGCTACTCCTTACAATCCACGAACACCCGAAATAAAGAAATTTGGAAAATTAAAGAAAACTTGAGAAAGGCTAAAGAACAAATGGATTAGATGAAATTGGATTAAAACTCACATAATCTGAAATTGGATTTAAACTCACAAACTCACATCAATATGTGGAAACGAGAGAGCTGATGAATGTGCAAAAAAAGGTAACACAGAAAGACCAAATAGGTATTGTAGACCGAAAATCATTCCAAATGTTAAAGAAGGAAATTAGGAGAAAGATAACTATGCAGTGGTGGGTTAGATGGATAATGTCGTGGAAAGGATGCATAACTTATGAATTCATATCGGAAGCAAAAATTAGAATATTTCACCCGAAGATAGTACAAAATTATATCGGGACATAGCAGATTTTCTGAATACTTCTACAGATTCGGAAGAATGCAAGACAACATATGCATATTCGGGGAAATGGGTTCTATGCAGCACTACAAAACAGAGTGTGTCGAACTCAAAGAAATTAGAGGAAGACTCATTATTGGATAGTAATATTAACACAATATTACAATACCTAGGAAATTTAAAAATATTAAAAGAAATGATTGAAAAGATTTCTAGGCTTTTACCAACAGTTTGAAGATTCTTTAAACATTTATTGGCAGTTGTTTTCTTATGCAAAAGCTGGACAGTTAATGAGCATAACAGCCAAACGCAATAATCCCTGTTTATAAGGCTTAATTCTATGGTAACGGAGTGACTGGCTATAATTTAAAAAAAGTCAGACCTTTTACGGTGGATGAAGCCAGCGATGGTAAAACAAATGAATTTATCTAGGACATATTGTTAACTTCGAGATAAATGTTGAATCTTCTAACCGCTATAAACGGGCGATTTGCTTTTGCTTCTATCTGAAGCTCATCGATTTCACTTTCGCTCTCGGATGAATCGAAAGTCGATCGAACAAGCCTACTTTGTAAAGAAAAACCGCCGCCATCGAATCGAAAAGGGATGACAGTCATTCCACACTGGCATGTAATCCGAGCAAAGTTACGAGCCGGGATTTTGGCGGTGGATTATGGAATAAGAAACCAAATGACCTAAAGATCAGCCGTCGCCTGACAATCACCATAACTCACAGCCCAGCGATTCTTGGAGCAGACAGTACCTCTTTTTTTTACTCCCCCTCCCCTAATTTTTCCACCTACTGCTGCTTTCTTCCTAGTGTTTTATCTTTGTTTTAACATCTGGCGAGAATACCAGAGGAACTCTGATGACGGACATAAAGCTTCGCTGAGTGTTTCTTCCGTGTTTGAATTATGACTCACCAAATGTGGCTTTTTGCCTACAGAAAATAGAAAACATTTTCCCGTGGGGCGTGTTTCTGTGTCCATATCTGGTTTTTATTGTGGATTTTTTTTTCTGATATGAAATATGAATCAAAGGTTTAGAAATATATTGCTTTGTGAAAAAAGTACATGCTGAAATATCCTTTATATATACGTATATATATAGAGAGAGAGATAGACAGCTTTTATTAGCTATTATTTAAATGCTCTGTGTTTCCCTAAGTTAATTTTTTAAAAATATTCTATTCCTATTAATTGACTTATTGCTTCATTTTTTTGGCTATGAAATTTTATTATGTTTACTGCATGCTTGATTTTTATTTAGCTATGAATAGAGAGAGCTCTGTGATGATTTCATTAGCGATGAATATAGCTCAATGATGATTTTATCTATTAATTAGTAGTGATGATTTTATTTATTAACTAGTAAGGAATATACAACTCAGTGAGAATTCTATCTACTAATTATCGATGAATACAGTTGAAATGATATTGATCTGTTAATTAGCGATGAATATAGCTCATTCATGGTGATTCTATCTATTACTGAAGATTAATACCATTCAGTGATGATTCTATTTATTAATGAGCATTAATACAGCTCAGTAATAAATCTATATTAATTAGCGAGGAATATAGCTCAGTGATGATTTTATCTATTAATTGGTAGTGATGATTTTATCTAATAACTAGCGATGAATACAACTCAGTGAGAATTCTGTTACTAATTAGCGATGAATACAACTGAAATTATTGATCAGTAAATTAGCGATGAATATTACTTCTATGATTCTCTCTATTAATGTGCATTAATACTGTTCAGGAATGATTCTATCTATTAATGAGCATTGGAGTGGCGATTCTATTTATTAATTAGCTATGAATACTATTCAGCGATGAGTATTATATTCAGCATCTCATGCACTGTAGCCACAGGTGTGATGTTACCAATCCGACATTTCGAAACCACGCTTTTTAGAGTAATAAGTTTTGTATTTTCTAAGTTGAATAATTTAATTATTAATTAATGAAAAATAGCAACAATAATTTTAACATGATGGAGATAAGTTTAACAAAGAAAATATTTTTAATTTATTAATATTTTCTAATTCAATTACAATCAAAAATCAAATCCTCAAAATAATTGTTTTCTATTTTTCTTTCGCATTCTATACTTTAGTTTTTGAATCGAAGAATGGAAAAAAAACAGATTAAAATATTAAAATTAAAAATATTTAGAGTTAAAATATGTATAAGTGTATGACTGATACCTGCATTGCTTGATAACAAAAAAAAATTATAATATATTTAATTAATTTTTATTTACCAATAATTTTTTTTAACTTATATTTAAATTTCAGATTTCCTAATATTTATTTACAACCAAAAAATACTTGAAATTATTTTTCTGTTGTCTCTGCAGAGAAAAGAAGCTTTCTTTAGAGAGTTGAGAAATCGTTTAAAATTAAAAACTAAAAATGTAATTATCAAAATGTAATATTAGTTATTTGAATCTTATTAATTATTCAAATCGGAAAACACAAAATTATTTTCACTTAGCTGACTTTTATGATATTTAATATTCCTCTTATGCTTTTCTACCCAGTTCTTCCCGAAATATTTGTTCGTGTAAAAAAATATTAATAAATAAATAAAACTGTCCTACGTAATATTTGTTATTTGAAGGCGGAAAATACAAAATTATTCTCTCTCAGCTAATTTTTCTAATGCTTAATATTTCTCCGATTCTTTTTTATACAATTCTTCCCCAAACATTTGTTGTAAAAATTTTTAAAAAAGTAATAAATAAATAAAAAAAGCTATTTGTTATCTGTTCAATTCTTTCCCAAATACTTGGAGGAAAAAAAAAAAAATCTTCTGTGTAATATTAATTATTTGAATTTATATTGAAAATTTTTATTCTATGCTTGAAATTATATTGAATTAATTATTCAAGTCTAAGAATATAAAATTAACCTCTCTTAGCTAATTTTTCTAATGTTTACTATTTCTCTGATTTTTTTCTATCCAATTCTTTCCGAAATCTATGTTCGTGTAAAAAAAAAAAATGACGATTAAAATTACGAAACGAAAATTAATCAGATGTGATATTAATTGTTTGAATCTTATTAATTATTCAAGTCCGAAAATACAAAATTATTCTCTCTTAACAAACTTTTATAATGCTTAATCTTTCTCTAATTCTTTTCTATCCAATTCTTTCCCAAATATTTGTCCGCGTAAAAAAAAAAAAAGTGTTCTATGTAATATTAATTATCTGAATCTTATTAATTTTTTTCAAGTCTAAAAATTCAAAATTATTCTCTTTTAGTTAATTTTTATACTGCTTAATATTTCTCTGATACTTTTCAATTCATTCTAAATTTCAACTATCCTTCAATTCTTTCTTAAATAAATTTTCGTGTAAAAAAAAAAAGTCCATAATATTAATTATTTCAATTTTAAAATTTTTCAAGTCTGAAAATGCAAAATTATTTTCTATTAGTTAACTTTTATAATGCTAAATATTTCTCTGATTCTTTTCTATCCAATTCTTGCCTACATATGTATTCGTGTAAAAAAATGTCCAATATTATATTAGTTATTTGAATCTTATTAATTATTCAAGTACGAAACTACAAAATTATTCTCACTAAGCTAAATTTTCTAATACTTAATATTTTTAATAATTCTTTTCTATCCATTGTTTTCCCAAATATTCGTTCGTGTTAGGGGGAAAAAAAAGTGTCCTTGACCCCATAATCCAAATTTTTAAAAAAGTGACTCGTCCTTTCAAGGTTCTATAAAATGCCATTCTTTTTTCTCAAAAGAGTTTTGTGAGGCAAATAAGTCTTTCCAACAAAATGGTGCCTCTCATTATTGTTTTTTAAATCGTCTGAAAAGGCATAATTTAAAAGAATAATAAGTGATGATCGAACGGAAAACTTCACAGGTGGTCTACTGGTGCCTCGTGTCGAATAGAATGCCACACAATGCCGGCGGGTAAAAGCAAAGGCAGCTGCAAAAAAAAGTTCTAACTCTTTGTTGTGGTAGAACGCGTCCAACTAGAACTTTGTTACGTCTCAGTGTGTCAAGAACAGGATGCAACAAACAAGAATGAAGTGAAGCAGTTCCTTTTTCTTTTCGAATCGCTTATTATTCACTCAAAGAGATATGACAGAAAGATGGAGATTTTTTTTTTCTTTCATGTGTTATGTCGAATAAATGGGTAGAGAAAGAATTCATAAACTACAAGAAGTTTAATAAATTTTGTTAGAGTAAGCGTCATTGGTGGTCCAGAGATTTGAAATGGTTTAGGTTGAGTTAGCAGTGAATAATGTTGCCAAAGCAACGGAGAAAATTAATTTCAATTTGATATTTTTTTTAACGCATGAAAGAAATACATAACATTTTAAAGGTGTTTATGGAACTGGGGAAGTGGACCACACTAGTTGCACAACATATAAGATTAGAAATTTTTTGATAAATGTGATGTTTATATGGTAAATGAATAATCTTACAATATCCCTTACATTATGTTTTATCCCTTTTATTATGTCTTTAAAACATTTTGAGAGCTACTGGGAAAAAGAAAATAATTTTCGCTGCTACGCATAAAAAATTTTGGCATATGTAGAAGGAGCGCTGAAGAAGAAAAATGTTCACAATGAAATATTGTCTTGAAAGCATCTTCTTCATGATGCAATCAGTATTTAAGCATTTCGAGGGGATATGCAGTAAAAATTATAAGGCCCATCTTTTAATAAATTCAATAATTTTAAGTTTCACATTCCAACATATTTTGAACATGTAAATGTTATATTTATTTAAACTTTATTTTTTAATATAGTAATCTTTTTATATAATAATCTTTATTTTATTATAATATTTTTTTTATTTTATTAAACTTGTAAAAATGCAGCTTTTTTAAAAGTGGTTATATATATATATACTGACTTGTATAGCATCTACATTTATCTATATCTATGCATATAATAAAGCTCAATGTGTGTGTGTGTGTGTGTTGGCGCTCTACAGGCCAGACCGTTTGACCAACAGCTATCAAATTTGGTACATGTATATCTTGGATGTCGGGAATGTGCACCTGGGGTCCCTTTTTTTTAATTTTTAATTAGAATTTTAATTATTAATTAAAAACTTATTTTCCCGCCAAAAAATCTTTTCATTTCCCAACCGCCAAATGAATAAGACTTGTTTTTTTTTCCCCACGCTAATGAGGCTAGGCATAACGTTTTTCGGCCGATTATTTTAAACGATTCTGTTTATTTTCTTAATGTTTGATACATTTAAAATTAAACATTGTTAATTAATCGATCTTTCAGATTCATTCTGAAGTACTTTTGAATTAAAATAAAACAGAATAAAGGAAATAAAAAATTTCTAATCTGCATAGCGTTACCCCAACTGGCGTAGAAAAATTCACGCATTTGCGTTACCATAATTGGCGTAGAAAATTCACGCATGCGCATTGTATTCTAATTGTTGACAACTATTATCAACGGATACGAACTGGATTTAAATTATTTTTAGGTTAGTTGCATGCTTTTTGTAATTAAATTGTATTTATGTTAGTTATATACTTTTTGTATATGTATATAGTTGTATATGTATATAGTTTTGTATATAGTTTTAAGTACATCATTCTTTAAATAGTTTTTTTAACCTGTTTTTGATCGATTATTTTAAACGATTCTATTTATTTTCTTAGTGTTTGATGCATTTAAAATTAAACAATGTTAATTAATCGATCTGCTCATGATGAATCTGAAAAAATTTTGTTGACAAATTCTAGAGATATTTCATAAATTAAGAAATATATTCTTTAGGGCCAAGAAAGTTTAAATGCTCGGTGACTCTGTTTTCAGTAATCATATTATAAAAAATGCTTTGTTTCAGTAAAAAATATTATTACATTAATTGCAGATTAATCCTTTCCACTTTAATTTAAAGCATAAATTCTACGGGAGCTAACATAAAATTAGAGAGATACATTATTAACATGAGTGTCATTCCGTAATATTTAAACGAAGTAAATAA
>JAPMOR010116623.1:7440-43581 GCA_026543865.1 Argiope aurantia
TTTCAATTTTAGTTTTTAAAATAATCAAATTTACATTTACAATATTTGATAAGTAAATAGAAGAAAAGACAAATAAAAACAATAATTGAGAAATCATCATGGAAATGATTTATTGCAGATAATTTATTAAAATGATATTCAGACTTTGCAAATTTTTCTATTTATAATTAGGAATATAAAAACTGAAAATATAGTATTTGATCTTGACTTTTACTTTTAAATATTTTACGCATGGTTGAAGTAATCGTTCCGCAGATATGTTAAATTTCACTTCGAATTGCAACTCGAACATTAAATGAACATAACCACTTTCTAATGTCACATTTGTTTTTAAAATCGATGTAGCTATTTGGAAATGCACCGTTGATTTCATTGCTTTATGAGATACAAGAGAATTATTAAGATACTAAAACGATAAAGCTAAATGCGGTGGACTTATTTATTTCACAAATTAATGCGATTTTTGAAAGTAAATAAAATACATTAAGAATGACAGTTTCGAATAGTCTTGTAATTGTTTATCCCTAATGTGTTTATTAGATGTAAAAGCATTTATTTTAGTATAAAATTGTATGCCAAGGAATATAGATATATGGTAAGAATAAAGTGTCAAAAGAGATTGGTATCTTTTCACTAAAAGATTTAATTATTTTGAAATAATAGGATTTTGAGCAAAATTAATATCATAAATGCTTCATAATAAATTTTGTTTGAAGCCTTTATGGAGTTTTTTAAAAATGCAAACTACATTTAATATAGAATTATCATGTGAATTAACAAATAGTTCTACCTTGCCACAGGATCCAGGATAAGCTGAAATACTTAAGTTTATCGCATCATTTTTCTTTTTGTGCTCTTTCAATATATACTTGTATTTAACTTAAATTTCTTCTCCCGAATTTTTTAATGAAATTTATAATCCCTTCCTAGATATTAAAGTTCTGAAGTTTTTTGAAGTTGTGATACAAAAACATTATTTCAGTGTTTTTAAAACTCAGTTTTTGATTAATCATTTTTATTTAAATAATTTTGTTTCTGAACTACTGATGCAACCTAGCAATAAATTTGGGAAACAAATGTTAACAAGATTACATGATATTTCGAATAATATGTTGAAAAAATATTACGGGCTAAAGTTATAAAATAATTTAAATGGTTGAAATTATAAAATTATTTAAAAAATATTTTTTTGTGCAATAATGTTTTTTGAAAGATATGGTTGAAAATTTTTCATTAAAATTATAACATGTATCATTGATATGTATAGCTTATGAAAATTAATATCATTCTTTTAAGCAGAAACGGAGCTTTGAATTATCTCTATAAATTATAAAGGAAAATGTAAGCGAGTTTGTATATATGAGTTGCACTTTACAGGCCAATTTGCTTGATCTGGAGCTACCAAAAAAAATGAACAAATTTATTTTGATGGATATAAATAAAAGACATTTTAAAAATTTTAATGTGAATTTCATAATTAAAAATTTAACTAGATTTTGACTTTTTTTTCAAAGATAAATTCCCTAATATAGGAATAATATACGAAAACATACGAAATGATATACGAAAAAACCTTTACCTTGTTTTAAAAATCTTTTTGACTTTTTTTTAGAAATTTGGACGTATAATAAAATGGTTGCAAAATATGTTAATTGTCATATCAGAAATGATATTAACCCTTAACTAGGAAGGCATTGTCTGTCAAACTGCTGACGATCGGTCATCCCTATTCAATTTTTAGCTGAATCGAATGAATTGACCCTGTAGCTTCCTGTACCTTCAATACACGTGCACTCTTTCAACCAGCTTCAGCGGTTGCTTTTTGAAATAATTCAGCTCTTTCTTCGAGCGACGCCTGTAAGACCGCACCTCCCTTTTAGTGTTCCAGTATTAAACAAGACTTAGCAGATGATTCTAAAACTTTGTGCTCGAAACATCATCCAACTCTTCTGATCCTCGTTATAAAGCAGAGCTCTAGAGACTTTTAAATGAAGCATAAAGTGATTTGAGTGATGAGAATAAATGCACAGTGTGTTTTTCTATGAAAATTCGCATTAGGCTGATTCTAATATATATATGCTAAAATATAATTAATTTTTCTAATGATAATGCATTTTGAAAAATTTCAAAAATGTATTAATATACCAAGAGAAATATTTACAGAACTTAAAGGCTGATTTTTGTAATAGTACTTAACAGTGCTAAAATTTTAATTTCTTTTTTTTCAGTATAAAATTGTTGATTCAATGAATCAAAAAAATCATTTCTTACCCCATTTGGATCTTTTTTCTAGCTAAAAGTGGGCATCTATTTCTATCGGTTTAGAAATTAGTTACTTTGCTCATTTACAAATGGAAACCCTATATTATATTTGTAAATTAATTGAAAAAATTCTTTATTATTCCAGATTGCTTAATGTGGCAGGCATAACTGGAAAATTCTCCGTCATTACTGAGTAAAAAAATGATTTAAATAAAATGTCACAGCTGTTTAAGAATAATTCGTAACTATTTATATCAATACAAGAAAAATTGGTGCATCAAAAACAAATTTTTGCGAATTATTATCAAAATACCAATTAAATAATACAATATGAAATTAAGAGAAAAAAAGTACTAAACGATGCATGTAACAACACATGTAAATCTAATTTAAAATATAAGAGGAGAAAAGATGTTAATATGGCCAAGAATAATGACTAGTATTATTTATTCTGAAAAGATTGCAATCAAAATATCGTGAAAATTCGCTCCATAATCATATTTTAACTTTAATTTTGGGGCAATATTTATAGAATCTAATGATAAAAGCTGTAGAAAAAAACTTATTAGTGACTTATTTCAGTTTTATTTAGAAAATAAAAATGAGAAAAATTGGTGAACTAATCTTTCATCACTCATGAGTAGAAATTGAAACTAAAAGCACTATGATATTTCTTTCTGTTTTTAACCATATCTTGCACTTTGAATTTTTATCTAGATACGCAATAATAAAGATATCAGATGCTTGTTCAGTGTAAGCCATATACGTCATGCTCATTTTCAATGCATTTCTTTTATATATTATATAGAGGAGATTCATATGAATCAACATTTCGTCATATAAATGCCAGATTTAGCGATCTAATATAAATTTTTGCTTGTCATTCGTTCTATAAATAGAATATATGATCGTATTATGAGTAATACGCATGCCAGTACCCGTAGTAGATTTTTGTGATTTGTATTCTCGCATTACAAAAGACTACCAACTCTTCATTTGAACCACGAATGTAATTTTTTTTGGATCATTTTATGTTTTAGAATTTCTGTATTATTTTAAGATCTGCAATCTCGAAATAGACATCAAAGAATATATTTCAAAAGAAAAATAGAACTGTTAAATATTCAGTCCTGTGATAGTAAAAAAATAAATCTTTATTTTACAATTAAATGCTTATTATTGGTTAGGCTGAAAGAATTCATTAATGTGCCTTTTCCAATAAAAAACTTTGAAGATACTTATCAAATTTAAAAAGAGTTAAATTCTAAATCAGTTTGTACTCCGTCTAACTTGTATCCTATATTTTATGCACACGAGAAAAAAATACATTGTTTTGCGAATAAAATCAACCAAATATATTCACCCAACTTATATAATAAATTAATTCTTATTAATTTTATCTCTAGAAACAAAAAGAAAAACATTTTTAAATAAACATTTATTTGTACAATGATACAACCACACCAGTTAGACAGTGAACTAACAACAACATTCAACATATTCTAAGCTACGGAAGAATTCATCACTGACACAGTTTCCACCACAACGGAGACCCCCATATCCGCCAAGACCTACATAACCATTCCTGAATTCGGCTGCTCAAAAATTTGAATATCTGTTCCCTGCACCTCCAATCCCGGATTCCATTCCGGCATATCTGCCATTGCTGTAGGAAGCATCGGAGATCATATGGACGGCTGCTGGGTTCTGATTGGCTGTTCCAGGTTCGTTGGTCTTCATTTCTGCTCGAAACCCCGCATGGTCAGCAACGTAGTTGACTTGTCGGTGCACTCCTCTGTCATCGGTAAACCCGTAGCTCCCCTTCACGTTCTTGCCATCACCAACTTCTTCACGATGCTGTTCACCTTGTTTGTCCTTCACGCTATAGCCGAACTTGTAAGGTTGGGGAGCGTGGTGGACAGGCTACAAGAAATTATAATTTGTTAGGCAGATAATTTTATTTCCAAATTCAGTTTTTATTCAGAAAATGATTTATGTACCTACGAATCCTCCTTTTAAATATCTAACCTCTCAATTGTCATGATCGTGCGTCCCAAGGGCAATGAACTTATAAGTTGAAATTAAATCCTTTTAGGGTTCTATAATTCAATACACAAATAACACATAATCCTTCAACACCAAAGTATTCCATTGATTCTTAATTCAATCAATAAGACAACTTATTTCTAGAGGTGAATATGTCAGGTAATTATATAATAAAAACATAAGAATTAAGTAAGACTTTTATTTAAATATATTATTCATTCTAATGTAGTAATGAAATTAATTGTAATTTTGCGCGTGTAAATGAAAAAATGATACAATATTTTTGAATGATAATGGACAAAGCAATTAAAATGGCAAAAGTATGGTGCTCTATTGCATATTTTTTCCCTAAAAAATTATTTTATATTAAATTAATTTATAAATTAGGCTCTTATTACTTAAAATTTAATTAATTATTAATCCTTCTCCTAAATATTCCTGAAAATTAATCCTTCTCATAAATATTGTAATTTATTTTTTATAAAAAACATCGATAATAAAATTATTTTCATTCCATTGTAGTATTTTTGATTATAATTTCTTACTTAAAGTATTCTGTTTGAAGTAAATGGATTTCAAATAAAATACTTTCAATATTTAAAATGGAAAAAAAGAAAATTTCAAATGAAAGAAAAAGTTGTTGTTACTTATGGCACTTTACAAGCCCGCTGACAGATCTGTCAGCGATTTAAGCCGAGGGAGCATCTTTGATTTTTTCAGTAGCGCCAACTAATGCCAAGAGTACGACTTAGCTACTTCATGCGTAACATTCATTTGCACAACCCCTTTTTACAGGGGGACACATTCATACACCTCACAGATAGAACACGGGAGAACAACAACCATGTCTGAACCGGGACAATAACTCGGGCCGCTCAGATCAAGGGGAAGACGCGCTATCCCCTATGCCAGGATGCCGGCAAAAAAAAAAAAAAAAAAAAAAAAAAATCCACACATTGTCTAATGAAAGAAAAGTAATCCATATTTCTTTTAATAATCGAATGCTGAAAACTTTTACCTTTGAGTGTAAGCGGAAAAAAAGGCTTTTTGAAATTTGGTAAACTTACAGCATCACGAAGATTTGCAAATGCAGCTACGGCGAAAACAGACAAAAGAAAAACCTGAAATACAAAAGAGAAATTCAATATTCGGGACATTTTATCATTTTATACAACGAAACTATTTAAGGTATGAAGACAATCATGCATTTCAACACATTATGTAAGACGAATAGAATTATGTGCAACAAATATCTTAGAAAATGTATAAAACGAAAACGGCAACATTGATACTGGAAGGCAACTGTGAAAGTATGATGCTTAGAGCTTAATGTTTATAAGATGAAAGATATATCTCGCTTCAAACCGATGACCGTATTTGCAGGATATTAGTATCTGTAATTGTTTATTTTTCCTATATCTATTAATTTAGTCTATATTTATCTCCAAAGTAGATTTCCTGAAATAAACGTCATCGCGTTACATTATTCTTAAAAATAATAACAGAATTAGTGTCATCTAGAGTCGTCTCCTCCAAATTTTTTGTACATTCCCTGATAAAGGATTTCCCTTTTTTCCCTGATAAAGGATTCCATGATAAAAATATTCTCTTGCATGAAAACTTCAGATCTTGTATAAGTTCTAGAACTGCTACATGTAGCCAGATTTTCATTGCCTTAAAATCAAAGACCGAAGTAACGTAGAAAAGTAAAAATGAAAAAGGGCGTGTCTCTCCCAACCTAATATCGAATAATTTGACACAAAATGATGCATTTCCGGCTTTGTAATATTATGAAGAAAATTAGAGAGAAATGTATGAGACTTTTTAGAAAGACATCAATGAGTTTTTTTAATTATCCTTTTCAAAAGCAGCTTTTCATAATAATGTGCTTTTTTCACTCAAGCGCATTTAAAATATGGAGATTTATTAAAATTTCGAGACAAGTAAGCAATACGAAATGTATATTATTTAAGTAATTATAATATGAAATATATCCAATATGATTAAAGCATATGCTTTCTGAAATTTAATTCGTTTTATTGGCATGTTTTAATTCAGCTAGCATGCGACTCGATGTCAAGTAAATCGCCCATTCTGTAATCAAAGAAAAAGCTTGGTGTGAGGTCACTAAAAATATAGATTAAATGACTGTCTTAGTTTGAATTTTAAAATTACGTTATTAAGGGAACTATAAATATAGAATTATTTTTAAAAGATTTAAATGAAATTAAATTAAATCCTGTATTGATAGAGAAAGTGCTGATCATCGAAAGAGAATTGTTCATCGCTAAGACGCTGCTATACACAGCACAAATCAGCATTTTTGGAGGATTTTTGCAGCTGTTTAAGAAGGGCTTACATTGAAGGTATGACTTTTTCAGTCAGTATTTAAAAGAAATTATAAATGATACATTATTTTCAAACCAAATTAATAAGTTTATATAAGAATAAAGGATATTACCTGATAAAGCATTTTAGAGTTGGTTTATCACAGATAATTTGTAATAAATCATACCAGAAGTTTGCATTTCCTTCTATTTATACTCTAAAAACACACACAAAAGAGATTGTTGACCTAAGCCTAAGTTTGTCATGCACTATTAAAGTAAGCGTTTTACACCTTTTTCAACTCCACTCGTGAGAACGATTTGAAGATTAAAAGAGCCTTATGAATTGACATTTGTTTCGAATTTCAGTCTTTTGTTTTTGCAGTATGCATCAGTCTCAATTTGATTATCAGTTGTAAAGGAATTAGTGAATTAATATTTCAAAAAATGTAAAACAAAATTATTTATTAGCGGTTGAAAGTAAGCGTAGGAAAAAAAGATGTTTTTTTCTGTCATTACATTTAATCAAAGTGACAATACAATTTTTAAAAAGACAAAAATTTTAACTAACAGACAAATTTTTCGATAGAATAAATCTTTCCTTTCATGTATTTGGTTCATATTTTACAATAAATAGATAATTTTCGTGTAAAAAAAGACCAGACGATAATTTTTTAAATTCCCAATTTGTTGAGATTTTGAGTTATAGAGTTTCATACGAATACACACAAACACACATTGATATACACCCACGCTCACACACATATACGTATTATCTGCTGATAATTTCCTTTCCTTTATAGTTAAACGTGTCACCGAAAGGTTTGTTTTGACTTTCATCAAAACAAATGTTCTAAAAAATATATTCGTTTTAATAAATATGCCACCAAATTCTTATCCCTAATTAATTAAAACATGACCCCCCAAATAATTGCTTTTATTGAAAATGCCATCAAATTCTTTGATTTGATTCTCAGTGAAGTAATAATTTTTTAATAGAAACTCATTGAAGTATAATTTCTTTTTATATGCACGCCATCAATCGCTTTTTTTCATATATAACTCTACAAAGTAAGATTCACTTGAAAAATAAAATTTTAGTTGATTCCTCTCATTATAAATCAAGTTGTTAATTATATAGAATCTAAAGTGTTTAGTCAACATTCAAATTCCGTTCCGTTTTTAGAGTTTATTTTCTTTCACGTGAATCATTATTTTATTATCAAAAGATACTCATGAGGACTCAAGTGAAAATAATCTTATCTTAGAGCAATTATGAAGATGTTTTATCATAAAGGCTTCTGTGTAGGTACTACGTCATGGATTCTTAATTTGTTTTTTCTCTTCCTCATTTGGATCCTATGAAAAATTTTGTGTTTTAACATAGGAAAATCAGTCTATAAATTAAATAATAATAATAGGAAAAAGGCTTTTGAGTATATCTGCTTGACATGCTTTAATTCAGGTTTAATCGTGGTTTTCTTAATTGTTTCACGATTTTTAGTTTCGTGAAAAGCATAGGAAGTTTTCTAATAATCCAACTTTTCAGCTCCATTTTGGAGATAATTTTTATATTTAAGAAGGTTTGTCTTGAAGTTTTACCTTATTAGTTAGTTTTTGAACTGTAGAAATATACACGTTCATGTGGCATTATACATTTAATTATATCATATTCCATGAAGCACCTAAAATTTGTTTAGAAACTAAAGTATTGAAAGTAACATATATTGTATTACTAGCTGACTTAGCTTACTTTTCAGGGATATTATCTTTCCTGATTATTAAAAAAAGGATTGATGGAAGAAAGATGGAAAAGAATGGAAAGTATTCCACTAAAATGGAAATGATTTAAATTCTATCTTGTTATCTGATAACACTTTAATTTATTATTAATCGAATCAATATTTAGTAAATGATGGCGTTTACAAATTATAAAGTGTTACACAAATTATAAAGCGACGGTTAATGCGATAAATAGGTTATTAGAACCTCTATTAGTATTAAAATTGGTTGAGATTTCTATAAATAATAACCGATGATTATTAATAATAACCGAATTTTTAAATAGGTTACGATTAATATTGGTATTACTAACTAATATTAACTAATTCACTTCCAATTCCACTTTGTGCATTTCGCAAAGGTTCTATTCCTTGTTTCTGTTTGTTAAAAGTGATGCAATTTTCGTACCGAAAGTCGGTAATTTTTCTAGTGGAAATAAAGAACAATATTTTACCTTTAAAATAGCAATTTTTCATGAATTTTGAAATCCTAATTCCTACATCATGACTTTCTTTCTCATTCATTCCATTAAACTGTTTAATTTCTCTTGAGTCATATTACATCCTTTTGTTGTACCATTTTGACAATTATACAGATGTCTTCGTCCTGAGAATTTGAGAAAGGTGCCTTCCTTTGATTGAAATGCTTCTTTGTCATGTGAAGTTATATTCTTCCCACGTAGATTTAAATTACATATTGCTACTGCTGGAAATTCCAGTCTGTTCCTTTTATCTTTTTTAAAATTAATATAATGGGATATTGTCAATATAAGTGGTACCACTTCTATATTTTGTATGAAGTACCAATCAGGCTTAATATCAGAATTAAAAACCATGATGCTTTGAATAAGGATTGGCCTATTCTAGTGCAATCATGCACAGATGAAAATTTCTGTTTTTTTTAAACTATTGATGATTATTTTTTAAATAACAATACAAATTTCTTCAAAGAAGGAGATTCATTTCATCTTTCATAGAATTTTGTTATTGTATTTTTGAAATAATATCGTCCCATGAAATTCACAGCTGCTTTAAACTATACTACTTTAAAAACCTTAATTCTACTCTAATAATGCATTCAATAATTTCTAAAATTTGCACTGTTCAATTAAAACTTTTAGCTTGAAAGTTTCTACAAAGAAAGATGTGGTTGTGAAGCATTCTTGTCAGTTGGTGCCCGTTTGAATTGTTTTTAGATACGCATCAATAAATTCTATGCTAATATGTTTATCTCCAGAAAAATGTTGTTTAAGGTTTGATATAGAAGTTTAGTATATAATCTCTATAATTTTTTACTCATTGGCATGCCAAAATTATTCATATATTGGAAAGAAAATTGGCTGTTAACACCACCTGTGTAGAGTTTGTAATATTGTTCTTATATCAGAGTTAATTTCATTGTGATGGAGTAATTTCACTTGATCCTGATCATAACAAAAAATTTCATTGTGATGGAATAATTTCCTCTTGATTCTGGTCATAGAAGGAAATTATGTTGTGATGAAGTTATTTCACTAGATTCTAATCATATCATTTCATAATGATGGAATAGTGTCATTTGATTCAGGCCAAATCGAGGGAATTTCATTGCGATCAAATAATTTCCACTTGATTCAGGACAAATCCAGGAAATTTCATTGTGATGGAGTAATTTAATTCGATTCTGATCATATCACAGGAATTTCATTGTGATGCATTTCATTATGTTGTGACGTGCTAAACATTATGTTGTGACTACTAAAACTATAGTAGTATCTGCCAAGAAAGAAGAACTAGCGCATCCTATCTTCTGATAGAAATGCGTTGATGAAACAGAGATTATCTTGAGGTCCTCCCTATGAGATGGCGTTGGGGGGGGGTAAGTTTATAAGACTATCGTTTAAGAACACCTTCTTGGACGCTTTGTTTTTCTTCGAAGCAGAATGTATAAAACACTGTGAATCAAAAGTAGACCGCCTTGTACAGAATAAACATTTAATCTGTCTGAGAATGTATAGGCTTGCTGACCGCTGGATTAAGTGCATCGCTAGAATTTCTATATCTAGAAAGAATGTCTTTATTCAATAACTGTATTTATTTACTATCTAAAAATAAAAAATAAAATATGGATAAATTTTGACATATTATTGCAATTTTAAAAAAAGAGACAGGTAATTAAACATTCAATTGTGTGTGACAGCTTCGAAGGAGTCTATGCACTATTATCGATTTTATTTACATTAAGGTTTGAATTATTTTTGAGTTAACCGATGTTGCGTTATAAGCAATGATCTTCTAGTTTTTAAAATTATTGTGCCTTAAAAAGAAAAATATATATAGATATTTCGTGAGAGAAAAAAAAAGTTTCCTTTTAAAATTATGTATTTTTTATTTTAAAAACTCATTGTGATACTTGACTAGTTATCCTTTCTTCTGAGAAGTGATTATGAGAAACTACAAAGTATTGAACGTGCTTCCGCTCCACGAATATTATACCTTTTTTTCTAATGATTCTAAAATCTATTGTTGGAAAGCAATGACCTTCACAATAAAGGCCAATTTTGGTAAAATTTGCAATGATAGAATGAAGAAAGTAGATTCTTTTTTCCTTCTTCGTAATTCAAACATTGATAAAGATCTCCAATTATAAACTCAATTTTAGGTTAAAATTTTCGTATATTTCAGATATATTATCTTTGATCACTTAAAATTGAAAAATAAATAAGAAAGTAATTCCTGGTAAACAAGAAGAAATTTAATAATTTTTCGATGAAATATTTATCGAATCGAATCAGAAATTTGAATCATGAATCTATGTCATGAATCATAAATATTTATTAAATCGTTGATAAAATTGATTGCTTTGTCTATCTGTACGTTTCAGAACAAAAAAAAAATCACGGAAAATGAAAACCCTAGTGGCAATTTTTCGACTTTACTCTAGGATTTTTCTATCATATTGAGGGTCTAAACTAGCAATTCAAGAAGTCATGTTTTGATTATAACTTACTCTTATCTTTATACATTTTAGATATTATCTGAGAAAATTCAACTTAATGAAACTTCTCCACCTTCATCGTATCACCATTAATGAATGAAAAAAAAAACTTGTAAAATAAATTTTTATTTTAAATGACAGCTATCTCATTCAACCAATTTGATTTAATAACCATATAGAGCATATCCTAAACCACCAAGGAGCCCATTGACTTCATAACCAAGACCTCCATATCCTTCAAGACCAGTATATCCATATCCTACGCCGGCTGCTCCGATACCACCATATCCGTATCCCAATCCTGAACCTCCAATTCCGGTGTATCCGAGTCCAGCATATCCTCCGTGTCCGAAAGGGGCATCAGAGATGATGTGGACGGCTGCTGGGTTCTGGTTGGCGGTTCCGGGTTCGTTGGTCTTGACCTCAGCTCTGAATCCACCGCGGTCTGCGACGTAGTTGACCTGTCGATGGATTCCCCTGTCATCAGTAAATCCGTAGCTTCCCTTCACGTTCTTGCCATCACCAATTTCTTCACGGAGTTGTTCTCCGTGCTTGTCCTTCACGCTGTATCCGAACTTGAAAGGCTGGGGACGGTGAATGGGCTGGTGAGGAAAAATAAATGTTGGTGAGATGCCATGCTGTGAAACTCTTATTTTTTTAGTGACGATGAAACAGTCAAATTAAAACTTTATATAAAATAACATTTATGGTTCATAAATTAATATATTTTTTGAAAACATTAAAATGTTGCCCATCGCCATAGGAGCTTGTTTAGTGATGCTTTTTCTTCTTCATTTCTATAGGAAATGTAAAGTACTCCGTAATTTATATGTTATGATATACATTTATACACATATTGTAAGTAGTATTTACTTCTATACTATGCACAGTTAGAAGTTACTTCATTGTAAATTAAGAAGCTGAAACGCGAATATGATTCTCACAAAAGATGAAAAAGATCCTATTCTCGTAAATATTCTGAACCATTTTTGCCTTCCCACATAAAAAAATGCATATTTTTGTAATATCTTCACGAATAATCAATGAAAAAAAAAAGAAGACTAAGGTGAAATTTATGTAATAAATTTCACAAGGGAAATTTTTTTCGGTCTTTCGGTTACTTCCATTTTTTAATGCATGATACATTCCTTATTCTATGAAATGCAAATGACTTGGCTGTATTAATTGCTTTAAAAGACCAACGATAGCATGCATTTGACTTTCGACTTAAAAATCACCGAATTAATTTTAATAATAAAATTATATGTTATTTGCACGTTGTAGGGAACAGAAAACATTCTTTGCATATTATTTAATTTATTTACATAATGAAAATAATTTCTTTATTCTCATTCAGTCAAAGTAATCATGATACAAAAATTTACATCATAATCCAAACTCGATTTTAAAAAAAGAGATTTTTTTTAAAAAAATATTATTCTGTAAATGAAGAATAATATGATGATGTTTAATATTCTGAAAGCAAAATAGCATATACAGTTAATTCTAAGCGTAAAAAATTTATAATAATGGCGTTGTCCTAAAGATTATAATAGAATACTGTTTAAGTCTTCGTTTGATTATGTGCATTTTATTTTTCAAATTTGCCATTAATTATATAATAGCATTAATGTATATAAGAAAGAGGGGCTTCAATATGAGATTGTATATATGAGAAAAAATATATTCATTAATTAAAATAATAAGTATTTGCTTTGACTTATATTTAAAATATATTAAAATTTTTTTTTGATAAAATTAGGAAAAAAAATGAAGCGAAAGTAAATTTTGTATATTTTATAATTTTAAAGTTGGCGTGAAACTATCCACCAAAGTTATTGAAGAAAAAATTACTTCAAATAATAAATATTAATAGTAATTTTGGACAAATTTTTCTTAAAAAGCTTTCTACAACTCAAAAGTAACATTCTTCCAAATTTGGTAAATCTAGATGCAAAATCTGTTTGTTAAGATTTTTGAATGATTGATTGATTTGATTTGATTAACCAATCTATAAATTCAAATCATTCAACCAAAATTATAATTCTGCCAAATTTAGTAACTCTTGCTTGTGTAACGATTTGCTTGTAAAGAGTTTTTAACGATAGATTTGAATTGAGAGATTGATCATACATGTCTGATTATAAATATTGCCATTCACATATTTCTATGCCAGATGGTAAACATTAATACTAAGAACGTGTAATATACTTACAACATGGTAGAGACTAGCGAAGGCAGTGGCTGTCAGGGCAGCTAAAATTAGAACCTGAAAAAAAGAAAATAAAATCTGAATTCTGACAACTTGTTATTACTGAAACGTCAAATAACATTTATTACCCGCATGCTATTTCAAAATCTACTACATTCAAAATCTTTCTACATTAAGGCTATTTTAGAAACGCCATCGAAAGATGATATCTAGACTGGAATTCTTATGGGAGTGTACAATGTATGAGATTAAATTGTTATTACCTTTCGCTGTTGCTTTTAATCCTTTTTTTGGGTAATGTTGTAAAATGTTCACTTATTTGAATGTCAAAGAAAGGTACTTGTTTTGAAAATAGCCTGTCAAAGATTATCAGAGGGATAAATATCGCTTCTTAATTTCTCTATGTATTGGTGAAGCGCTGTGTGATGACCTTATTGAGTATTGACAAGCAATTTCATTTACCGTTGGAAACAAAGATCAATCAAACATTTATGCTAGATATATACAGTAACATTTAACTCTAAAATGAGATGAAAGATTTTTTTTTTACGAATCTGTAACATTGCTTTCCTACAATGTTAATATCTTTGATGAAAAGAAACTTACAAATGTTCTTAATGGATGTCAGATCAATTACAATAGATCTTTGAGATTTTGGTCCAGTACAAAACTTCAGGCAAATATCAGAATTATGGAGATATCTCCATTAGGAGTCAAGATCCGAGATCCTTCTAGAAAGTCATACCCTGTTAAAAGGTTGTAAAAGGCAAATATCTCGTGTGTGGAGTGAATTGGAATGTGGAGTGGATCTCTCTAGATCTCTATTGGGGATCTCTCTAGATATACTTTGATGGCTATTACCTTGTTGCTGTTGCTTGGTAACGATTTACTGTTTAAATGTGTGTAGTTAATTTCTTCTAGTGCTGCTTTTATATATGTATCTGCTATATTTTGCAGCAAAAATTTCATATTTTCTTGTGGAATAAAAGAAAAAAATTCTTTATCCGTTATCGACTTTTTCGTACTTCTTGCTTTTCGCACATCGTTAGCATACATTCACCAGATGTTTTTCGTAATGGCATATAAAAGTGCTTAACACTTATACATGCCATTTTCCGCCTCCCCCGAATTCTTTAGAAATTTATTAATTATTGATCACAAAATTGTGCCCTGGTTGATATAAGAAGTTTCATATTAGTTAGCTGAGTTATGCGAGAAAAAAATTTGTAATTTTCTTTTTACTTAGATCAAGAAAGAAAAAAAGGGGATAGAAAATAAAACGATTACCATTCTACATTCGAAAAAGCAAAAATAATGGAAATTCAGAATGGATAACGTGTTATCTAACACTTGCGTTATAAGTATTTTTTAAGCATCGAAATAATTAGAAATATATAAGGATTAAGATAAAAGGGCTTTATTCGAAATTCGATTTGTCTAGAGAAATCTCTCCTTTCAGCAAAATAATGAAATATAGTAAGGCAATAGCTTTGATTCAAATTATTGAATACGAAAGCCTATTAATATAAATTAAATATGCCTTTAAAAAGTAAATTTTATTTGTGTAACAAAACGTAGAAAATAATATTTTATATAAATTCTAGAATCAAAAGCTGAAATTGTCAGAGTATAAAGTATTGATACATGTATTCTAAGTAAAATAAAATTTCGGTCAGATTAATTAAAGTATTTAATGAAAACATAGATTTCTTTTAATGCTTAACGTAAATTAATTTCGTTTTAGTTTTTATTTCTGCTTTTGAAGCTTTCACGAGTTTGATATTAATCTTCAGATTTTAGATGAAATAATTTTTAGAGGAAAAAAAATCATTAAACTCAATAATAAAGGCTCACGGGTTTAAAAATATTATTTTTATTTTTTCCTAATACTTAGTTTTTAATATATTTCAAAATTCTTTATTGCAATTCGTATGAAATCTTTTATCAATAATTCTGAAATTACCATTCAACCGAAAAAAAACTCCAAGTAATTAACTGATAATTAATTTCTGAAAATATTAAATATTGCGATCATCGGAAACACACAACTGTTCAGTGTTTAGGAACTGTAACATATTAGGAAGTTAATAACAATTAATTACAAAATTAGTGCATCTAGCATCTTTGCAAACAAGGAACAACTTAAACTAAATAATAGTTATAAAAAGCTAATTTGTCAAAAATGTTTAATACAGAGTTCTTTCTTGTTAATTTATCTTAAACTAATAATCAAGAATATTTACAGAAATTTTTTAAAAAATGTCTTAATTTGCCGAACAAACAATCAATAATAAACGAGTTTTTTTTAACGCGCGCGCGCACACACACACACATGTATATATATTAAATAATAGGCCATTTTTGTATAAAAAGTTTTTTATTCGATTATAAAAGAAGAGGAACAATAGAATAATACTATTAAAACGAACAAAATCGTTTCATTTGAATTCTAATAACACTAATAATTAAAAAAAATATTAATGCAACTAAATTTTTAAAAATACATCACATTTGAAATTTAAAGAAAAATATGATTTCAAAAATAAGCATAATTAAAGTCTTCCATGCTTTGTGTATGATAAAAATTTTCAATTTCCGAGACACATTTATTTATTAAATTGCTTTAATTTTTAATAATTTTATAATGTTAGTAAAACGATATTATGATTTATATTACCTGAGAAATCATTCTGAATTTGTTTTACTGCTCTAAATGGGAACAAATGATATTCAAAATGTGCGTTTTTGTCTATTTATACTCAAAAGATTGTATAAAAAAGTATTTGATCTTGATTCCTATGCTTTTATTTGACACGCTTGACTGAAATATTCTGTAAACGCTATTTCAAGTTGCTTTCGGTTTAAGATTTTATGTCATAAATAAGAAAACGTAATTGCTTTAAAATGTGACATTCAGTTAGGAATTCAATGCCAATGTTTTTGAGGCATAAAATCAGTTATTTAATTTATTGAGGTGAGGTTAGTGAATAAAATATTTAAAAGATTAATATATTTGAAGTTTCTTAAAAATACTTTTTTGCTACTTCATTTGATCTCATATTTATTAATTTGTACTTTTTGTTCTTCAATTTGTAATTCATTATTAAAAATATCACAAAATTTCGATATAAATGTTTCGACAATTTAGTGGTTGATGTGACACACAAATCTGTAAGGAATCAAAATTTAATCAAATTTTAAGCTTCAAATCCGTCCTGACCAAACGTCCTCCTGCTGGTGTGGTGTGGAGAGGAGGGTGCCAGCTCATGTGTTGTCCTCGTCATCTGACCGTGGTTCAAAATTACGAGGTCCGTCCCGAAATAGCCCTAGTGTTGCTTCAAACAGGGCATTAATATAACTAAACTAAACTAAGCTGAACATAAGATTCGGTACACGGATATAACATAAATAGTGCAAACAGCTGTCAAATTTTGAGCCAAATCGAACTATGGGTCGACTGTCTGGTGGTGTGGAGAATAGAAATTTACAGAACTAACAGTCGGTTTACAGAGATAATTCATAAACGTATTGACTTAAATCTATCAAATTTGATATGAGAATTTGTGATTACAAGTGCGGTTTTGCGTCAAATATTTGTTTCAGTCGACTGAGAAAAGCATGTCTAAAGCAGAAATTCGATTTTTGAATATTATTAACGAGGTATTAATAATAACTCGACAAGTATCAACAATAGATTCAGTAAAAACGTAAATTCACGCCAAAAGTTAATATTTCGTAACTATTGTACATAAGTGCCATTTAAGGCGTTTTCTGGCATGACAAATTATGAGAGAGTATACGAGAAATTTATGTGGACACCACTTCGTTGGTTTAAAAAAATTGTATTATATTCATTCAGTAGAGAAGTGTCATATCTAATGAGATTTTGACAAAGAAGGACTGAAGTGAATGCCCAGAAAAATATGCCAAGAACACATTTTTCGAAAAAAAAAAGTTTAAAAACACGGATTCTTTCACCTTTGAGACATGAATCCGTGTTAAGTACAGCAACAATAGGCGCGTTGCTACAGCCCGCAACCCATGAAATTTATTCCTGGATAGAAAATATAAAGCAAGGTTGAATTGAGAACTTATTCTAAAAGGATCATACTTTACGAAACTAGAAGTGTTTAGAGTTGCTTTAGACGTTTCTGAGAACTTTTAATTGAAAATGAATTTGAAAGTACTCTGGATAACCGTAAGATATTAGTTCATTATTTATTTTTTTTACTTGAATCTTATATCTATATTTAATCAATTTTAAAACTAGCGTTCCGACGTTAGTTCCTTTTGTTTTTTATTATTAAATAGCTTTGATAATTGAAGAAAATCTAATATTTCAAATTATCTCTTAATCGAAATATGTCTCTTGATGATGTGATGCATCTCTTTTCGAAGTCTTGATGTGACAGACAAACTTAAGCATTTCAAGGAAAAAATAAATTCTTCAGTAATTACACGAATAAAAATGCTCATTATTGAAAACATATATATTGTTATGCTAAAAGTTTTAAAAACTTGAAGCAAAGATTATGATATTAACTGTTATTACAATATTTTGGAATCAGAGTAAAATTCGAATATTGCTATCTCCGGAAATTCACGAAGATGATGCAAGTTTTTCTTTAATCATATATGCACAAAAGCTTTATCTAAGTTTTTCCATATATTTTCTCTTTCTATGCATTTTATGATACTTCTGAAACGAGGAATAGTTCTAATCATGTATTTATAATTTGTATTCATGATATGCAATTGATTCCCTCAAGCAATCATTTTGCAATAAGGCCTACTTTCAGTCAAATATTTATAGAAAAAATTAGATCATATACTCCTTTTTATATACATTTCTAAAAATACTAAAAAGACAAATGATTTTGAATTATATATTTTCAGTTTCTTATAAATGATATGTAATTGCACGATACCATTTTGCTCAAATGTAATGCCTGTTTTGTACAGCGTATAACTGCACATAGCATGCATAAGCTCATTCACAATGATATAGCATTAATATTTTTATTACAAAAATACATTTTCGGTGACATTTAAGATTTTCTAAATCATGTAAGAGATTTATACAGTTCCAAGAGAGTTCTTTGTTTTAATTTAAGATTAGCAAATATATAATTTAAACTGAGGTCGATGGGAAAACTGCTTGGTGCTAAACGTAAAACTATCTGACTAGAGTAACTTGAGTAGATTCCAACAAATGGAAATTTTTTAAAAAGTGTTTTAAAAGAATTATAATGTTTTCCTTCTCTGATTGAGAAAATTTTAATGTTTCTTTTATTTTTCCTTTTTTACTTTTTTAATGTATGTTATTTTCATTTTTTTTTGTATATTGTTTCATGGAATAAAAATAGAACATTAGAAATAATAATTAAGTATTTTAATGTTTTAAAGAAATTTCCAAAAAGTTTCATCTTTTGAATATTAAATAAATGCAAGCAAGAATAACCATGTTGATAGTATATATTCTCTAGATCTACAATATTTGAATTTGCATATTATGTTTATGCTTGGCATTAGCAAAGAAATATAATTAGTTTTTTTTATTAAATAAAATTTTATTATGAATAACCCTATGACAGGTAACAACTATACTGAAAAAATTCTTCAGATAAGATAAAAAATAAACAAATTATATCAAAATATAACCAATATACATTATGAATTCTTATCTATCTATCTCAGGTTCATCAAAGATTTTATAAAAGAGCAACAACAACAACAAAAAAAAAAGACAAGATTTGTAACTTACAATCAAACTAATTCATTATAAAAATATGCCATGATGTAAATTTTTTATTTTATAATCAAAATTAAAGCTAATGAATTTTTCATAAAATTAAAAATTATATAAAAAAGCATTAAAATTGTCTTAGCATTTGTTTCTGCTGAAATAAAAATCCAATTCTATTTCTAGCTTGCGCTAGTGCTAGTGCTGCCATCTGCAAGTGATTTCACAAACTAGACATTATCTGTAAATTGGATCATTTCACGGACTATTTAATTTGCCAGTTCTTCTGGAATTCTTTCAAATCGAGCATCTTTTACTTCTCACAGAAAATCTTTCGAGCCGTGATCGTATAGTGGTTAGTACATTGCGTTGTGGCCGCAATAACCCAGGTTCGAATCCTGGTCACGGCAGTTATTTTTATGAAATATTTTATAATAAAATTGTCACTTAGCCAAAAAAGCTTCATTACTCTGCAATTTTTTGAATAAATTTTTCTGAAGATATAAAAGTATGACGAATTCATTAAGCTATGAATAGTTGACACAATTTAGTTTTACTTTATTCGAATATGTGATTTTCAGAATCAAAGTTTTATTTATTATAAAAGTATTTAATTTTTTAGTTAAACTATATACGGTCTATTTTTAAATAAAATTTACGACTTTGAACTATGATAAGCAGATGATATCTGTTTCTTTACCCGTTCTCCAGATTATAATACAGCCTAAACGTGAAGTCTGAGCATTCCGTTAATTTTTATTTAAACCAGATATGGAAAACATGGCCTTCAACAATTTAAACAACAATTAATTTAACAGCAGTAACTCTGTTAACAGGTCACCATGACTATGAATTAATGTTATATCCGGTTCGATAAATATTAAATCAAAAGGTGTATACAATAATTATTGATATACCTTATTGATATGGCCAAAAGATTAGGTATCTTGATAAAAAAATTAATTCCCATTACAAGAACATTTTTTTTTAAGTGAGATATGTCTTTATGATAAGAAAAATGGATATTGTTTCAGATCGGAAAAAGCAAAAAAAGTGTATTATGTTGTGAAATAAACATTTAAAATTAAAATAAGTTGAATCTATATATCTAATGACAAAAATGAAAATTATTTGAACTTGGCTTTAAAAATGAAATGCATTGTTGGGTTAAGATATTTAAAAAAAATTAAAAATGAATAGAAATTAAATTTATAAGGAAATGTGTTAATGTCATTGAATTTTAAGTTCAAGTAAAAATTATTTTTGTATTGTTATACTTTGGGATTATTAATTTTTTATTATTTAAAATTCTAATTGCAATTTAAAAATCATCACTTCGAGGTACTGATTCCTACTCTACAAAGGATAGATAGTTACGTTTAATTTGATAGCTTTTGGCAAAACAGTCTTTTCTGTAGAGAGCAAATATTCAAAAGCTTTATTAACTTTTATTGTTTTCCTTATCTTATTTAAGCTTATTTAACATGTTATTCTTCACATTCGTTTTTTAAAAATTAATTTTTCATTTTAACTGTACAATTACACTTTCGAAATTCTATTGCTATTTCTTGTAGTGAGTTTAAAATTACCCATGACAATAACTTTTATTATAATAAATATTATACTCAACAATAATTAAAAATATTAATTTAAAACAAAAGTTTTTCATAATTTTCTTCTATGGTTTTATAATGAATGCTGTTAATATAACAGTCATTTTTTTTTCCTTGTTTGAAATAAATAAGTGAAGAAATTAAAATCTTAATTTGAAATTTATTGTTTCAGTTTTAGATTATTTCAAATGTTTTTTATTTCTATTTTAACTTAGTGATCTTGACGTTTTGTTTCTATTCTTATACAACAGGAGAAAGTTAAATTTTTGACACATGTATAATATTAAATACTATTAAATGCTATTTTTGGAATCAATTCTGCAAATTTGAACTATGGTTAGACGACAAGGACGAGACTTGAATTCTGAACCGTTTCTCCAAATTGTTAAAAAAACCTACAAAAATACCAATTTTTATCTGAAAAATAGTAAAAATATCAATTAACATTCAGGATAATAATAATAATTCAAAGTGTTTCTAACATGTTGGACTTCCAACAATTGGGGATATTTTTATCATTCAGTTGAATATGAATTTTGATTTTATTTATATTACTCCTAAATACAATCTTTTTGAACTATAAAATCAATTGTTTATTTATTCAGTTTTATATACAAAATACAGCATATTCCGAATAATTGTATCAGTTATCATATATCATTTTAAATCTGACTATTGTCAATAGATGGCAGCATGAAAGTATTTGATGTGAAACATTGAGTTACATCTTAAAGCAGGAAATACAGAACATCCAATGCGTTACACAGTAGTAGACTTGGCAATTGTTACCCAGTTGCTAATAATTGGAAGAAATTCTCGTTGATATGTAAATAGAGACATACTTTTAAAATCTTATTGTATTTTATCATATATCTTTCTAAAAAAAACTTTAGATGAGAGCTAAACGAACCAAAAAATATAATAAAACCATATAATATTAAGTTATGAAACTATATCTGCCGTTTTCGTTTTTTCCTATTAAAAAAAAAAAGAAGGAAAAAAATCAATATACAGGGTAAATTTAATGGGACTCTCTTCTAAAAGGGAACATTTATTGCATATTGAATGGAATAAATGGTATAATTGGTAATATTCATGATAAATTATACTGCATACTAATTTATTAAAAGTTTTTTTTCCTATTAAAAACAGATAAATACTGCTAATTTTTTGGGGTGAGAATAGAGGATGGGGTTTGAGAATATTTGTCGAAAATATTTTGCCAGTGTCACCTTAGGAAGAACAGATTCTAATGGACAGAAATAACTTAGATAGAAGTAATAAAATTGTAATAAATTTAATGCTGCTATTATTCTAAATTTTCCAGTAATTTTGAAATATATTTATTTTCGATAACATAAAAAAATTCCTGTGTAATGCGATTTTTTTTTCATATTTGAAAACAAAACAATCGGTTGCAATGTATTATTGCGTTTATTTGTTTGATTATATTATTTTTATACACGGACTACATGAAAATTGAAGTCTATTTATGCTAAATAATATAATTAGTTAGAATGCATCTAGAATATTAAATGAAATTAAGTTAAACCAAAAGAAAAATTTTGTTTAAAATTACTGGTAACATTTTGAAAAAAAAAATATTTTTAACTCTAGTTTCTATTTAAAAGGGAGAAGAAAACAGAAATATTCACGATAATTTTTTTTTGTTCAGTAATTGACACAATTTCTTGAAATTTGACTTCTGAATATTATAAAAGCGAATCGTGAGTTAAAAGATGAATAACATGAATACATTCTAATAAAATTCATGAAATGAATAATAAACTTATTATTGGCAGGTTTCAGACATTATATAAAAGATAAAATAGTTTTCACTATAAGTTAAAAATATTTGAAGAGTATCAAGCAAATTTCATTTTTACTTTCAATAATCGAAAGAAATTTTTTTAAATGATATTATACAATTATGAGACACTGAAAAAAATAATTAATTCTTGCATTGAAAAAAAAAAAAGAAAACCTCACTCTATGATTCTATTTAAAAAAAATATTTTTTTAGGTACTTCTGCTTATTTGTGATTTCTTTGCTATTCACTCTGAAGTCATTGTTGAAAATAATCAAGCTCAATATGTAAGTATGAGAGGACTTTTATATGTGTAGTTTCTGATTTGTTCTTCATGCCTATATTTCAATGTTGCAATTTAATGGGGGGAGCGGCGAACAATATGTTAGAAGAAAATTTTCAAAAATTTTGGTGATATTAACTAACTTAAATTATTGTATGACCTTTACTTAGTTAGAAAAAAACATACAAGAAAATTTAAGCATACATACAAGTATATATACAAAGTAAAATATACATAGAAGACAATTTACAAGAAAGTAAACATACAAGAAGATTTAAAGAACTTATATATTTATATGTAAGCTATAAATTTAAAAATATTTCTCGCATTTTATATATTATACGCCCAAAGGTTAAAGTAATTTTAGTTTGATCACTAATATAATATTGGTGTGAATATAATACGAACTCTAGTGACATAACTAGACAATCATAGAACTTTAGAAATGTTTAGGAAATTAGAAAATCAAAACAATCAGTATCTTCAGTTTAAAATGAATTTTATTTTCAGGACATTTTGAACTACTTTTAAATAGTTAAGTGGTTCTAAAAGATCTTATAATTTGGAAGTAAGGGGATCACCCGGAGCGCTATAGTTCATTTCTTGTGCTATTCAACATATATTTACTATTTTTTTCAGATTTGGAGAAGATGGTAGTAAAAATATTTGTATTCCAATCTAATTGTAACAATTCAAGACGGAGCCCAGAAGACCCTGGTTCCCATAAAATTTGATAGTTCTTTTATCTTACAAATACGCCATTGAAAACACACTTCGAGAAGTTTGCAGGTAGAGTTGAGATTATTTGCAATGCAATTGCATTATCTATTACATTGTGGTTGAGAAAAGAAAGACTTAATTACTAAACAATTATTACAGGGAAGGGAATTCTAGGCAATTCTTCCATAAGGGATAGAATATTCTACCTCAGGGAATAGAATTGTCCATCAAATTTGAGATATTCTGCTTTGATAGACTTCTATGAGGTATTACTGCTTTAGTATATATACCTGGACTTTCAAATCATTACTTCAACACTTTACACAGGATAAAAGGCACAATCTTTTTAGTCAATTGTTTTAATCAATGTTTTTAAATTACACTTGCGACCAAGAGACAAAGGCGTTTGGAGAGAGATGGGGATGATATGGAGATAAGCAATTCTGAACTGACTATTTTCTCTAGAATCTAGTTTTAGTTGAAAGAGTTAAAAGGAAATTCTTGCTGCAAGCCTTTTTGGACGAGTTGGATTTCCTGAATCGTAGTTGACATGCTGAGAAATCGTTTTGGATGGTATCAAACTCAATAATGTAGAGCTATGGCAATGACAATAATTATATAGGTATTAGTCAATACCTGCACTGATTCCTATTTCATAAAATGTTTGTCTCATGTTAACAACCAGAAAAGTGTTGTTACTTGGTCATTAGTTTAGTTTGCGTTCTACAATGTATTAACATTAATCTGAAAATGTTTACTAGTTCCTATCTCAGCATATTTATAGTCACTGCGCTAAAGTCTTGGCGTAATCTTATTCCATTGGCAAAATACTAAACATCTGACCACATGCCAGATTTCGTGATCCGTTCCAATATAGACTTGGGTTTCTTCAAACCAATCAGTTATATTGCTACTTTTTTTAAAAAATAATTGTTTTATGTTAAAATCCAAATGTCTTTAATAATTTATAATTGTATCCACACATTTTTACAATTTTCACGTAATATCTTAGTTATTTTCTCATAATTCTTTTTTGTTCTAATGTTTGTAATAATCAATAGCTTTTTTTTTGCCGCATCATTTTGTAAACCATATCTTCTGCAATCAGAAACCATGTCGTTGTGCGAACTCTTGTGACTCATGCTACGGCTGCTGGTGTTTACACTACATTTAAATGAATACACCTTTATTTTTGCATTTTTCTTATTTTTGCATTTTCCAGATATTTACTTAGCTGTTATTAATATTTCTAACATAACCTTTATTTGGAAAAAAAAGGTTATAAAAGATATGTCTTTTCTTTAGATATTTAAGCCTTTCGAATTCTCCTATGAATCCAGCGATGGCCTCGGTACCACCCAGCATCGAAAAGAGACTGGAGACGAGAAAGGTTCTGTTAAAGGATCTTACGGTTTCACTGATTCATCAGGCTTATATAGGGCTGTGGACTATGTGGCAGACAAATTAGGATTTCGAGCAGTGGTTAACACCAATGAACCAGGAACCTCTGAGCAGAATCCTGCCGACACTGTGTGGCTAGTGCAGCCACCACCAGAAGTAATTGCTCCAAAATCAAGTAAGCTTTATTCTAACTATTAGACGAGCTAGGGAAAGATCGAAATGATGATATACCAAACGGTGGATCAACATCCAGTTATCCTTACCATACAGTTGCATCCGGGTAATATGATGATCAGGCTGCCGCGACAGCATAATCAGGCATTTGCATAAACGCAAATTGACCCCTATTACTGTGCAGCCCATATGATACTCGATATTGGTACGGAGACAACTCAGCCCCAAACCATTTTCAAATCCAAGGAGAATTTGTTAATTTACGACAACTTTTCATCCGCGTGCCTGAGTAATTTTATTAAATGATAATCAATATTAATTGAAAGTACATCATCATTTTATTTTGGCTTAGACATGTAAGTGAATGAATAAAAATTAGAAGAGAATTTATTAGTAAATATATTTAACATGTAAATAAAAATGAAAATTATAAATTTTTAGAAAATCTTAAAGAAGGAGATTAAATCAGAAGTTGAATAAGTTTCTGAAATCTATTTCAAAATAATACTGAGGAATTTAATTCGTTTAAATATTGAAATAAAATGTGTATATGTGTATTCAGAAAATATTCAGCATCATCTGCATTAAAAAAGAGCACATTAAAATGGAATATTTCTAAAAAAAGCACATTAAAATGGAATATTTCTAAAAAATGCACATAAAAATGGAATATTTCTTCTGTTTCAGGCAAAGAGAATATTTATTAAACAGAATGAAAACAGTGGAGTAATTTCAATATTTTATGAATTTTGAAGCAAAAAATATTCACAATACTAATTAATCTCGCTTGCATAAATTATGCGACATTTTTTCCATTTTGTATGTAAAATGAGAAACAAAATATATGCTTAAAAGTAAGTTAAAAGAAAGAGGGGGAAATCACACGACTCTCAACTGATATGATTAACATTTTTTTTAATTACAAAATGACACTAAACACCTTAACATTTAAAAATAATTATCATTTTTCTCTTCATACATCTAAAACAGAACTTTTCTTTATGTTTATATTATTTTATACTTCCTATAAAAAATCTACAGTTTTTATCAAATTTTAATTAAATTTTGTACAAGTTCTCTTCAAAATGAGAGGAAGATTACTGGCAGTTTAAATAATTCATTAGGATTTCAATATTTCAAAAAAATTAGCAATGAGTTCGATTCTGCATTGCATGACATGCTCCAACCTTATTTCATAAAGGCCATTTTTACAAAGCATGGAAATTTAAAAGTATAAGTTTTTCAATGTTACTTTAACTCAACACTTTTAACAAACTTTTAAAGATTATTCAGTTTGTAATATTTTTTAGAGTCATGTGAATTTCCAGCGATTTCCTTTGTTTCGTTATTGATTTTTCTTGTATCAATTAATGAATAACGGTGATAATTATGAAGCCTAAATTTTTACACCGTTTCTCGGTCAAATTAGCCATATTTAGTAAGTTATTGTTGACCGTCTATCGTCTTAAAAATGTTTCACTCTTCTGCAACTAAAACAAATCAAGACATGAAGCTTTGAATTTCCTTATTTAAAGCCAATCAAGATCCGCTCAGTACAATAATTTTCCACTAATTCTCGAATCTTCCTGGAAACGGTCATTGAAATGGCCTAAAAGGGCTTAAAATAGTGATATTCAAAATAATATCATAATTTGTTTAGTTTCTGTCTCAAAGGATGGGAACTCTTTTATTTAAAGTATCAAGAATATTTTTCTAAGTGTGGCTGATGAAACAGAAAGATCTTTATAATTCAAATTTTGCATTTTTTCATCTATAAATAATCAATTCAATCAACATAATATATAATTTAAATCAATTTGGCATCATTTTCTTTTACATCTTTACAACATTCGCAGAACTTTTCCACTTGGGAGAATATACTTTTCGATAATGGTTCAGAAATGAGTTATTGGGCCACGATTAGAAAGGGCAACCGAAAATGTATTTATTAAATTTCATTGCACTTATCTTTTAAACAAAAAAGCAAATACAAGCAACTTAGTAGAATCATTAATTGTATTTAAACATGCGATTCGATTATTTGAATTTAGCCAGCATTTGACATTGCATTGACAGCAAAATGACATTTTATAAAATTAGGATTAAATGCTATTACTTTTTTATATTCAGAGTTCGGATCACTTCCTTTGCCTTTGAATCCATCAAGAAAAAAAGCAATTTTTTTAAACTAAATTTTCCAAATACTAATATTTATTTATTTTCATTTCACTTACAGATTTTCTTGAGAAAGTATTGAATAAACCTTCTCTGCCTGCTCAGTCATCCACAGCTAACTTCACACCGGAAGCAAGTCCTTCATCTCTTTCGAATGCCATGTTCTCATCTCTTAGACTTCAGCCATTGAGAAGTCACTATGCCTATCAATCTGTTTCGCATTCGACCCCTAGAGCGTTTGTTGTAGTTCCGACACCAACTTTTTACAATACGCCTGTATTCTCACATTTCTTAAATAACCATGTTCATTTCTCTCCAAGACGTATTATGTATAAGAAATGATTGAATCAAGAAATATTACTGCAATGTTAATAAATGAATCAAGAAATATTACTGCAATGTTAATAAATGGACCAAGAAATATCATTGCAGTATTAACAAATGAATCAAGGAATATCATTGCAGTGTTAACAAATAAATAAAGAAATATTATGTAATTGTAATGCTAATGATTGAATCAAGAAATGTTTTATTATTGTTCCGATAGTGAAATAATCAAAATATGCTCTGTCATCCTAATAGTATTGAATGAATGAAGAAATATTATCACATTGGTAACGATAGAATAAAAAAAATGTGATTTTTTTGTGTTGGTGTATACAATTAAAGTATATTGATTCACTTATAGTAAAATAATTCCAAATTAATCTAACATGCATTTACAAAAGAATGAAAAAATTGATGCAATGATGCAAATGAATTAAGAAATATTATGTAACTGTAAAGGTAAAGATTGAATCAAGAAAAGTGTTATTATTTTTCCGAAAACGATTGAATCAAAATTTGCTGCATTATGATAATAGTATTGAATTAATTAAGAAATATTATATTATTATATTGGTTACAATAGAATAGAGACATGTGATTTTTTTGTGTTGGTTCATACAGTTAAAATATACAAATTAAAATTACTTTCGTAAAGAAAAAAATTTTGGTCAAAAGCAGGCAAAATTATTCCAGCACGTATTTCAAAACAAAGCAAAGAATGATGTAAAAAGATTATTAAAATAAGCAATAGGTGGAAAATAGACAAGCTATTCCTTCCATAAAAATAACTTATCGATTAGTCCTATCATAAAACAGTCACAATGATACATGTTTTTTATACATGCTGATGTAAATGTTATACTAATTTAGAAATAGAAAAATTGTTAAAGACACCCACGTGTCATTTTTATCAATGTATTTGATTGGTAAAATAGGTAATAAGTGGAAAATAGACAAGCTATTCCTTCCAGAAAATTAATTAATTCATTAGTCCTATCATAAAACTTCATAATGAGGCATGTTTATTATACATGCATCATGGGGATGTAAGTGGCATAACAATGTAAGAAATACAAATTGTTAAAGACACCCACGTGTCATTTTCATCAATGTTTTAGATTGGTAAAGAAGGAAATAGGTGGAAAATAGACAAGCTATTCCTTCCATAAATATAATTTATTAATCCTATTATAAAATTGAATCACAGCATGATGTCTATTTCTTATACAAGCGGATGTAAGCGGCGTAGTAATTTTAGAAATAAAAACTATTAAAACACCGAAGTATCCTTTTTATTAACGTGTTTAAAGTAAAATAAAATAAGTAAGTTATCAGGCTTTTGAAAAGTTTTTTTAAATTTTATTCTTCATTACTTTTTAAACATTCTAAATCATCTACTTATCTTTTAAAATTTTGTTCCAAATTCTAATGAGCTGGAAATCCTTGAAAGACTTCTAAGACAAAAATAATCCATTATTATCTTGGTAAATAAAGTATGAATTATCCATGGCTATGGTGATAAATTAAACATTCAGCATTAAAACAAAATCTTCCTCAGTTCATGTCTATGTTAACAGCTGTCTAATGTAACTGTGTGTAACTGTCTAAACAATATTAACAGCGATCCAGTGACTAATTTTCTGATACATGCGGATGTAAACTGCGTAGTAATGTTAGAAATAAAAAAAAACTATTAAAAACGCCTAAGTATTTTTTATTAATGTGTTTAAAGTTAAATAAAATAAGAAAATTATCATGTTTTTGAGAAGCTTCTTTTAAAATTTTATTCTTCATTACTTTGTAAACCATTCTAAATTAACTACTTATCTTTTAAAATTTTGTTCCAAATTCTAATGAGCTGAAAATCCTTGAAAGACTTTGAAACAAAAATAATCCATTATTATCTTGGTAAATAAAGCATGAATAATTATCCATGACAATGATGATAAATAAAACATTCAGCATTAAAACAAAAGTTTGGTGAATTCATGTCTAAAATGTTAATAGTGATCCAGTGACTGATTTTAGAACGTTTCGTTTTACTTTTTAAGAAGTGTTTTTCAGTTAATTAACTAAAATAACGTTAACTGTTAATCAGTTAAACATATTATTAAATTTTTTCGATTCATAAAAGTTTTAATAAAACTTTGCAAAAAGTTTTATTAAAACTTTTAAAAACTTTAACAATTTTTTTGAACCAAGTTTTAATAAAATTTTTTTGGGGCAGCCAAACTAAATAAAAAATTACTGTGAGAAAATTAGTTTGAATTTGATAGAAATAATTAAAACCAGTTGTAATTTTTTTAATGAGGAAGTTATTTTTATCATTGAATTGTTAATTGATAGTTAAGTAAAAATTTAAATATAAAATTTATTTAAATAAAAAAGTATTTTTATATGATTGGAAATTTAAATGACTCATGTACTTCATACATAAGTGTAAGAGAAAAAGATTGTTTGACAATAATAATAATAAAAAACTTTAAAAGCTGACTTTCAAAGTGAATGAGTTCTAAACCATTTATTTTCTCAACGACATAGTGTTAAATTACCATAGCAGCTTTGTACACTTCCATTGTTTTAACCGGGGAATGTTTAAGAAAAGGGAGCGAAAACAGGAAGTGAATATGTGAAATTCAAATAAAAATCTGGGTTACTCGAATGTAAATGGTAAGAAAAGTAAGTAATGAAATGCGATGGAATAAATATTTTATTTTTACTTTTCCGAAGTTGTGCTCTGTTTAATTTCAATTCTGTTTTAATTAAGTTTTTCCGTTTATCATTTTTTTCATTTAAAAAAAAAATTCCAAAGTCGTTTCATTAATGTACAGTAAAAATGAGATGATTCTTCAATAAGAATTGAATGCTTTACTAGCAAATAAAAAGTTCATCTATTTATCTAGAAAACTATATATTACATTCAATACAAAATTTGAACAAGTTATTTTTTAAAAAATATTTACTTATAACAAAGATAATTGTGTGTTTGTGTATATACGCTTGTGCGTTGGTATTCTACATGCTAGATTTTGAACTAGAGCTAATAAATTTGCCTCAGATATACTTTGAAAAATAAAAATGTGTACCTTGGAGTGATTTTTTTTTAATTTTAAGTAAAAAGTAAACAGATATTTTGACGTTTTTCCTCAATAGCTTTCGAAAATGTGGCAGTTCAGAAATTATTTTTGCATTATCGAAAAAATTCAAAAATTATCTTTTCAGTCATATAATTTCTTTTTTTATATTTAATTAATCTTTAAAAATCATTTTTAGCACATTTTACAACAAAATGAGAAAGTAATCTAAATGAAAATTAAACGTACTGAATATTAAACAAACGATAATTCAAAAACGTAAGATTTCTGGAAGAATATATCTGAAGTTATTGTTAAATATCGTTTTTAAAGTTGAATATATATTTTCGTTTTTATTTTACAATTAAGGAAATAATGAAACGTATAAAATTAAATATATGTCGTTAACGCAAATTATTATGTACAAAGTAGATTCCAGGAAAGTAAACGATATATTTTTTAATTCTGAGAAAAATTAATAAAAGATTTTAATTTATATTTAAAATACTGTTGACAAGAAAGAAAATTGTCAAATTTTACGTTGTTTTATGATCGGAATTAGGTTGCATTGCTTAAAAGCTAGAAATAAGAGAGTGCATCCGTTTTTACAAATTTTTGGGGGTGGGTGACAGAAAATGAGGGAAATGCATAATTAACTGAACAGAATGGCATAAGACCTCTAAAATAGTATAAGTTATATATCTATAAAAAAATTAAAACTTCAAAATGTTTTACTGAAGACGCTATTAAGATTAAATTTTTAATTAAAACATGTAGCAATGATTAATTTCGATAAACCAGTTTGTCGCTAAAGGTGTTTAGTAAAAAATAATTTAAATAGCTCTCTTCTTGGGAAGAGGTATTTGCTATAAAGTGTTTTTTATAAAATCTATCCAAATTATTAATTCAATAATGGCTAATTGAATATTAATACTTTTTCTCACTTATTTAAATTATTTATAGAAGTTTTTCCCCAATTACTTTTTTCTCAATTACTTACAGAACAAAGCCATTTTTAACATCAGTTCAAAATTCATATGATTAGCTTTTCAGTGATATGATTTATTTCAATGTAAGTTTTCTTTAATATTAACAATTTCTTTAAAATTAATTTTAAATATAATTTTTATTTCCTTGAATATGAAGTACAGAGAAAGTATTCAATCAAAAGTATGAAATCGTCAAAAATTTAACTTGAGAATTTAATAAATCTAGAATGTGAAAGAAAATTTCGAAATCCAATTTTTTGCTTTTTTTTGAAAATTTAAATTTGGATATTTTTAACCGCCTAGATTTCTGCGTCTAGACATACAGATCCCACTGGTTCTAGAAAGTAGCGCATAAAGTTGGTAAAACAAGACAGTCAAATGAAATGACGTCATAATCTAAAAAAAATTATAATTCTACACACCATTTGACAGCCATTGTTGTTTTCTTGTATTGTGACATCTCTTACAAACACTTCTTTTTCTTGCGTATAGCCGACCACCCCTGAACGCAGCAATATCGACAGGATTTGTTGTGGCCGACTGCTATCTTTAGCATTGTCCATCCTTGCATTGACCGATTTGTCAAACTGACATTCTCTTCGAGGTAATTGGCCACAAAGTGGTCAATTACTGTCCTTCCTTATCTACAAACTCTCAAATAGTTGGTAAAAAACTGACAATTTTTGACATCATGTCCTTCAGAGTTTTAAGATTACCTGGTACCATCAGTACTGTATTTAAGTCAATATTTATAATTTTCAGATTTTTTCTTAACTCCGAGATTTCAATACATTCCTTTAAATAGTGGTAAACAGTACCGATTCCTCCACAAATGCATTTATTGTCCTGCATTCTTCCAAATTCTTACAAACACTGTCTACAAAATGCGCAATGATGGAAATTAATTGATAAAATGAAATGAATAACATCAAGTAAGCATGAATTGATTGTAGTGATTTAAATTTTTACAATCAAAAGTTACATCTTTATTTTGATTTAAATTTAATGTTTTTTTTATCTATGCAAATGTTAGTTGATATATAGGAACTATTTCGGAGAAAATACTTCCCATTAATTCTATAAAAAGGCAAGCTTAATAAATACCTATTTTTGAAACTCCAAGGAAGGTTTATAAGTAAACTCGGAATTATGAGCAGCAGATTTTGCCATTGGCAATGGATAATCAATATTTTATCAACTACTCTGATTTAACTACTCAAGGCTGCTGCATCCTGGAACGATCAATCGATAGCCTTGATAAAAGAATAGTAGATCTGATTAATGTTTGTGGTTTATTGTGTTTTGATTTTTCTTTAGATTACAGTAATACATTAACCATTGCATTATTGAACGAAGTTAAAAGATTTATCATTACAGAATTTTTCCTTTTTGGTTTGAAAATAATTTAATAAACTAAAGGGTTTAAATTTCAAGACCACACTGGATTTGCTTAATTTGGAAGTCATAAAGAGTTAAAATTAGTCGTTAAAACTTTCCTTTTATGTGCATACTCCAAATATATTTTAAATTCTTTTTTTAAAAACGGAATATTAATATTATCGAAAAAGGAAGCCGAATCCACTTTCATTTATCCTTATTCTTAGAATTTACATTCAATTAAAGGTTTATTAAAATGATTCATATATATCTTTGCATCATTTAAAATGGTAATTGAACTATCTGAAAAATTACATTTTAAAAAATAAACAACAATTTTTTTTCTTCAATAAACAAATCTGTCTTTTGGCATGATCAAATGCCAATTAAAACAAAAAGAGGAAAATAATTGATTGAGAGAAAGCATTTTTTCCTACAAAATTCATCAGTATTAATTAATTAGAGTGTGACCACTATCGACGTTTTTCCCTAGGGATAGAAAGAACTTCTTGGATTGGAAAAATGTCACTTAGAAAAGCACCAGTTGAAGGTGAACCTATAATGGATTATTCAAAAGTGAAAATAATGTCATTGAAGGTCACTGGCAAAGCATAATCTATTACTTAAAGTGATTAGATAGCTTTGTTAGCTAAATTAATGACTAGTTTTGAAACTATTCAAGCGCTACTTTAACACTTCACAATTTCGTTTTGTTAATGAGATAATTATAGACTTATTTTTTTCTGTATTGACAGCAAGATTTATGATCATCATTAATTCACATAATTAAGTAAATTCACCTCGCCATGAACTTTCGTGAGCAAGTTCTAGAGAGAGAGTTCGTGAGACCACTCACTAGAAATTACTGAGAATTGATGATTTTTTAAAAAAGTTTTGTTTGCGAAAAGGCTTTTTTATATATATAAAAACTTACTTTTTGTAAGGTTTTTCATTAAAAAAAAAAAAAAACTCCGTATGTTTCTACATCAATCCTTCCTCTTAAAATTTAAGAAATTAAATTACCTGCGAACAATGCAGATTTTTATTTCTTTCTTTTCGCCACAGAATATTCTCGATCTTGGAATCTAGTATTTCCTATCAGTTGAATGGATATACGTGGAAAGAAATGTTAAGAAGAAAGAAGTTTTAAAGTTTACACACAGTACACAAAATAACAACACTGCAACTATACATATTGCAATAGTGTGTAGAGTTTGGTAGGGAATATGAATTCAAGAATTTTGATAAAGTTAATATTCTAATATTTATATAACAAAGTGAAATTTATGTTTTTTTTGCTTGAAGTGCATCATTATAATGCAAAAGGGAGCATAATGTTTGATTTCAAATGATATTGGTTATTTAACAATGATGTTAAACTGATATCTTTACAATTTTTTTACTTCAGTGCTTTATAAGATCTTGCCAAATTTCTAATTAAGCAATTAATATATTTTTAACTGCTTCTTAGCATCATTAATGCATCAATTTTTTTTGTTACAGCGTTTTAGTAAACTGCAAAAGTAAAAATATAATTTCCTTGTGTCTAGTTTTATTCAACATTTTTAGTTTTTTTGAAAAAACTGAAAATCTTGGATTTCATAAAGAATGTGTCGATGATGCCATCATCCTCAAGTATTATCCACTTGGGAAGTCGCGGATTAGAACAGCGCTTCTCAACCTTTCAGTATTCGCGGCCCAGTTTTCAATCATAATTTTCATCGCCCTCCCGATTACAATAAAATCTATACAACAATAATGTATATTGAGTATTTTGGTTTTTGTTTTTAAATTATTTTTAACTAATTACCAAAGCAAAAGTAAAAGCGAGCCAACGTTGGCGAGAAACCACATCTGGCATTTTGCCAAGCGGCTGTGAACAGATGAAACGAATGGAAGCCCGAAAAATTTAAATATTATATTTGAAATGAAAGCCAAACAGGGAGATAACGTTAAAAGAATATGAAAGTAGAAAAATTCGTTAATGAAAATTAACCTAGACGGAGCGAGCTAAATTTAGAAAGTGGGAATACATTTTTTCGAATAATAAAAGAAATAAAACAGAGACAAAAAAAAAAAGAGAGAGAGAAAAGAACTAAACAAAAGAGAAAAAAACTAAGTAATGTTTATGGAAGGGAATCCACGTGATCGATGCCTTCTCGAGCATTCGAGCACGCGCAGAGCAAATGTTTTCTCATAGGAAGAAGAAATATGTTCGATAACGCATGTTCCGATTCTAGCCAGTCTCGGTCGAGTCGATCCTTCTATCGCTATCGAATCTTTTATGAATGTGTATGTTATATATGTTTTCGTGTTAATTGCAATTTACCATATTAAATATTCACGGCAGCAGATTCATTGATAAATTTTTAAGCGGAAGAAAGCGAGCAATAGACGATAGTTAAGCATCAACAGGTACACAGACGAGCGTGGTTCCGAAAATAAATCAAGAAAATATTCTCAAGAATACTTAAATTATGAGTTTACCAATACTGAAATAAATGAAGAAGAAAGGCCCCTGTGTATCATTTGCTCGAAAATGTTGGCCGCATACAGCATGAAACCTAATAAACTTAAACGACATTTGGAAACGCTTCATAGTAAGTGCGTCAACAAACCAGAGAATTCTTCGAATTAAAATTAAAATCATATAAAAAGCAAAAATCAATTTTTAAACATTTTGTGAATAAAAAAGCTTTAATTGAATCTTACAAAGTTTCATATAAAATAGCCAGATGTAAAAAACCTCACACCATTGGTGAAGAGCTTATTTTGCCAGTAGCTATTGAGATTGTAGAAACTGTGTTTGGAGATAATTTTTCAAAACAATTGCAGTCCATACCTCTTTCAAA
>JAPMOR010116627.1:0-16056 GCA_026543865.1 Argiope aurantia
GCTACCGCCTTTTTATTTCCGATTGTATTCATAATTTAATTACCATTCTGTTCAATTCATCTACTATATTTTAACAAAATGAATAACTGATAAGCCAACAGATGTTGTAACACTTTCAAAACAATTCGCTTTTGCACTCCTTGCTGTCTTACAAACTTAAAAAGAAAAAAAAAATACTACTTTCATTTATTCTTTGAGTTTCACCTACCGTATTCAGATAAAGCTCAAAAAGCTCAGAATGCATTAAAGCTTCTTTTCACCATTTACTACCTGTTTTATTGGCTGTGTTTACTTGAGCTTTCTTATTACGCCAGAGTCATAACAAAAGAATGCAGAACTCACACGCGAAGGTGACACTAAAATAGAGTCAGGCAACGGATGTCTTGGAAAAAAAAGTAAGAGGCGCGAATGTTTTGTTAAGGACATTGCAATGCACCTATTGAATGTATTGCGATTTATATAGAAACGGGAGTTTTTTAGTGCATCATTGTTGTGGTTAAACTTACGTTATTGAATCACAGTTTATTTCTGAAAATGTTATTGAGTGAATTTCAGATATATACTGTGGTTGAAGATGAAGATATCCTTGAAGTGAATTCAAGGATATCTCTAGACATCTGGAAGCGTCATTTTTACTAACAAAGAATGGCATAACTATTCAGTATTAAAAGTATTGGTGGTGTAAATTATTTACTAGTTAGTTTCAGGTTTATTATCTCCGAATTAAATATTATATAACAATGTATGTATGATAAAAATTAATAATTTGAATAGAACTCAAATCGAATTTATTAAGATTTTTTTTTTGTCTTTTTTAAATAAGGATTTATTTTTTAAATATATCAGAACTTAGATAATTCGAAATTGAGGGGACTCAAAAAATTATGAATGAACAAAACTGTGTTAACAACCATTGCAATAGGTTAAATAGAAAATTAATAGGTTGAGAAAAATTCAGAATACTGAAGAATTAATTCAAAGAAACGCTCATATTATCCAAATTTCACTATATTTGAATGAATTTCAAATTTTTAAGCATTATTTCTTGGGTTTCAAAAAGTTTAAAAATTCTGAAACAGACTAAAAACTTATAGAAGAGTTTTTCTTTGACAGTAAACTAATTAAATCATCAACCATTAATGAATAAAATAATTCGTGATTCAATTAAAGCTGTTAACTACTTTATATATTTGAAATTGTTTTGATATTTTATATAAATAAGTACAGAATACTTCTTGAATCTTGTGTAAAAGGTCTTTTCTCCTTTCGTTGAATCAAAGTTTATTATAAATAAACAAGGTAACTAATCATGATGTTAGTTTTTTTTGTGCAGCTCTTGAAATTTTAAGAACCTCTAAAATCTAAATATGATTTAAATTATATCACAAATATCATTGTGATTTTTCTAAATTTAAAACTGCTGTTTTTCAGCATAAAATATTGTTTGCTACCACTAATACTTTATCAGAATAATACGCAGTCTTTTTTATTAAAATCATATAAAATAATAAGGCATGAGTAAGAAGTATAGATAATACTTTTATTCTTTAGAATACTTACAGTCAGTAGAAAATACTTATAGACAGTAGAATACTTATATTCAATACTTCTTCGTCAGTAGAGATTACTTATAGACAGTACTTATAGTCAGTACTTCTTCGTCAGAAGAGAATACTTATAGACAGTAGCTACTTATAGTCAATGCTTCTTCCTCAGTAGAGATTACTTATAGACAGTACTTATAGTCAGTACCTCTTCGTCAGTAGAGAATACTTATAGACAGTAGAATACTTATATTCAGTAGAGAATACTTATAGACAGTTAAATATTTATCGTCTGTACTTTTTAGTCAGTAGAGAATACTTATTATTCTTTAAAGATTCTGAAGAAGAATTGTAATTTCCATTGAAGTATATTCATTACAGTATTATTAGATTTATCAAAATTATCGATTCATTACGAGTTTTAGTAAAAATATTTTCATATTTAAATAAAAAAACATTTTTTGTAAAAATTTAAAAAAATAAGTAAAAAACATTACTATCTTCGTAAAAATTTAATTTGCAATAAGTCGGAAGCGAATTCTTTGAAGAAAAACTGAAATGAATAGGAAATCCAAGCTGATGATACGAATTGCTCTTGAAGTAAGCCGCCTGATTTTTTCGAAACATTACAATTAGAAATATGATTTGAAGGTAGAACTAAAGGCTGAAAAATATGTATCTTCATTATAAAATTTATTATATTTTTGTATATATCTAAAATGTAATGGATTAATTGAATCAACAATTTGAATAACAGGACAAATCCGGGAACTATTTTGTGGGAATTAAGAAAAATTATCTTTTTCTTATGCATTGTTTTTTTAATAAATTACAATGACTAAAAATTACATTGATTACTACAGTTTAATCAATCAAAAAATTACATATTTTTATCAATTAAATTTTTAATTAATTTTACATGAAATTCTTAATACTATTTTTGATTTAGAGGTTTCCATTCTTTTTTACTTTCGCATATACAAGTATGCAAAAGAATATATTCGAATCTTCAAAAAATTTGATTGCGAGTTTTTGACACATTTTATGTTTTACTCTTCTTCATGTTTCATTTTATGTTTCACACTTCGAAAAACGTATTTTTTTAATCATATTTGTCTATATTTTTTTTTGAATACAGTATTTCAAAAACGCTCTGAGCTGACGGTTGAAGCTAAGTTTGGGTTTTTAAATTAAAATTGCAATTATTTTATTAACGTTGAAAAACATTCATTTACAGAAACTTTGCTCGTTTGTCTGCTTTGTACAAACGAGCATAACTAAACAACAAAAAGATCTAGGTAAATAAAATTTTAGCCAATATTTTATTATCTAAAATGCAGATTCATGTTAAGCGTTGGGCCAAATTCGCCAAAGGGTTGAACGTTTTTCAGTCTATACATTCCATGCATGTAAACGCAATAACTCAAAAGCGCAAAACAAGCGCATACAATTTTAGTAGCAAGATCTCATTTGTTTGGGTATCATATTTTTATGTCAATCCACCGATAAAGAGGTATTAAAAATGCATACTGTGGTGGTATGTGGATTATTATGATCTGTGCAGGAAGCAACAGGACGAATGTTGTAGGAAACATTTCTTTAATAATCACATTCACACACTAAACAATTACAAACACAAAGACAAGACATTTACGCGCGCTTCACAGTTCAACATCACATCTCTTTCTCATTACAATCGCAATGCACTATGGGATGACATATGGGATGGCCCAATCAGGCATCGCCATTTAGTATCCAAAAAAGAAGATAAATGTGATGCAACTGCTACAATACTCAATTTTCTTCCACATTCTATGAAGAATAAAACGCTCATGTGCAGGAATCTTGAAAATAAAATTTGAATACGATTGATGTTCATAACATTATCCAATGTATGGGACGGATAAAATAATATCTCTCTCTTATTAAGGAGTTTGTGAGAAAGTATCGGGAAGAATCATTCCGTGGGGGTTTACAGTTAATAATGAGAATCAAATACAATTGGTGCAGGCTGAGTGCATTCAGATTTCTTGAAATGACCCATTCTTTAAAGCTCTAATTCATTTTCTATTAAAGAGTTGCTTAAAATAAAATTACATTAAAAATCTTGTTTCGATTTTATATCATTTTTCAAGTTTAAGGCATCATATCGCTATGCATGATGCCTTACACCAGGATAAAAAAAATGGTTATTTTAAAAACTATTTTAAGGCTTAGATCTCACCCAATCTTAATATTAAATCTTTTATTCAAATACAGCTGTTTAAAACACGTATCCATCAGCTGATACGTGTATAATTGATATTAAAATGCAGTCATGTCGTACATTACATTCAATTTTACGACTTAAAATACTCACCTGTCTCATTTACATATATTTTTCAACACGTAAAAAATAATCGGAATTTATGTTTTTTATGTACTTCAAGTTGCTCTTCGAATCCCGAAATTTCGCAAACACCAGACAAACTGTCTCCAAATAAAAGAGCATTAAAATTCAGAGAAATTTAGGTCAAATGTATACAGCCATCAAACTATCACGTGAAGACGTCTTGACATTTGCACCGTGACATATATTGCATTAATTCAAGCTCAGTTGCTCATGCAACAATTATTTACACATATTTGTTTACTACGCTTTCCGGCATAGTCATGAAAATGTAATGTATTCAACAGATATGTCTCTATCAAATAGTAAAATCATAGCTGTGGATTTCATTATGATATTTAAAGAAAATTTTATGAATTCTGCTCACATTTGTTTTGACGTGTGTAATTTCTGTGCAGTAGTCGGTTTGAAGCGGTCTTATCCAGAAATTGGTATGCTTAAGCAACCTAATCTGTGAAACAGGAATGCTTCTAGCAAAATTATGCGAATTTCACAGGCACCACACATGCGTCATTATGGACCTTGAACTTAATAACAGCAAGACAGCATTTATTATATTTGGACGTTTTGTTAAATTATTTTTAATTATTTAATGTTTTTGGACCATTTATTCTAAGAAGATATAAATTTTACTTGTTATTTATTGGATGAGAGAAAGTTTCCAAAAGGACTTCTTCAGTTCTTAAATTCATTAATTGCTCATTTTAGATCTTTTTAAAGTGTTAATAAATTTATTGACTTCAATAAATAAAAATTAGGAGCACTTACTACCAAATATTAAATTTTTGACTGCAATTTAAAAGAAATTTATTAGTATTTTTCTTTGAAAGACTTTCAAAGGAAAGAAACATGCATTCGTTAGTGGCAAAGTAGTAACAAAATAAATATTAATTAGTACTTAAAACTGTGCGTTCTCGCATGTGTTGGGAATAAATGTAAGTCATATTTTGCACTCAAAAATTAATACTAAATATTTCAAATTATGCATTTTAAAGCCGTATTTATTTTTATTCCATTTATGATTATATACAATATTATAAAAATTACAGCAGATTAATTTTATGAAGCTTGAGTCTTTTGTAACAAATATTGAGCACTTAAACAAACACGGCTATTAATTTCAATGCAAATGCACCTTTTTTTTGTTACGAAATATGGAGTGTATTATGCAATAATTACAAAGAGAAATAATTTGGTCAGTATATATTAATTCTAATAAAATATTTATTAGGAAATAAAATTGCCATTTTCAGTTATTTCTTACATTCTATAAGTGACATTATATGAGCTGATTGGATGAAAATTCTAATTTGACACAAGGACAGATATTATCCTCCACATTTAAAAATTTCAACTATTAATAAAATATTATGGCAATGGAAAGGATTTATTTACTTTGATCTCATATTTTTTACTGCTGGCGAATTTTTAAAATATATTCTTACGTTACTACAATGTGGAAGATGATATTTGATTCAAGAATTGTATTATCAGTAGTATTTTAATGCCAAATAAATCGTTGTCAAATTTTGAAATTTATGAATTCTCCTTAAATGTAGAGTTTTAGAGGCAATACAGAAAATGTAATGTGTCAGAAAAATTATTCGCAGAAATGAGTAGAAATTTTGCGTTTTCGATTAATGACCAAATTAAAGTTGTTGTTATTTAAAATTTTGTAAACTTTAATCTTTAAAGTATTTTCGCATATTAAAAATTACTTTTTAATGGCAATTATATGCGAAAAATATGAACAATATTCTTATATTTTCACAATAAAAACGGTTGATGTCAATGATTATGTAATTTTTTTAAGAATATGAATAAAAGTTCCAAAATTTAATTTCAGATCAAAAAGAAGGCCAATTTTTGTTAAATTATAATTTCTAAACGTATAAACTAAAACTAATGAAATTTGGTATCCGGCAAGAACTTCTGATTTAGTTTTGAAATTTTATGATATAAACGGATGTTATCATTCGAAATTTTGAAGCTTGTTCTTATTTCAATATATAAATGGCCCCTTATGAGCTCTTTAATGCAAAAATATTTAAGAGTACATTAATTCCTTTCGAATGGTACACCAGAATAAAGCTGCATGGTTACTCCCCCCCCCCCCCCATTATATTTTAAAAATCTGTCATAGATAAGTATCAGATAGCCATTTCTGATCGTCAAACACGATCGTTTGCTTACATGTTTGTGGCTAATGAATTCAATTGTTGCATTCAACTTCGAGTTTCTTCACAACAAGAAGACTAGTGGTAGTTTAGTGATAGATCTTGGAAGTTTTAACCTTAGATATCACCGAAAATCGAAGTATAATTCTCTAAATTGATGACCAGTCACTTGTCTCCTTTCAAAAGTTCAGATATATGTGAAAAAATTCTACTTAAAAATTTGCTGTAGTTGTGAAAATTCTAAATTTATGTTACTTAATTTATTGCTTGCTTTCTATATATTTCCACCAACAACTTTATGTTTTACAAACCACTATGCCTATTATCTATCCTTCATAATATTTTACGGTTTACTTACTGCCCTCTCTATAGAATTAATGAAAAATGCTCATAAGTCTAAGATCATTAGAAAAAGCTGATTAAGTCCTAGTTAAACATTAACAACTGAACATTCCTTTAATGTCGTAAACAGTTTCTTTTTTTAGCAATACAAAGGCAACTAATAAATAATATAATAATAAAATTAAAAGCTTTATGTTTTAATAGATGGTTTTTCTCAAAAATTTAACATGTAAATTAAGGATGGGTAAAAATTAGTTTCTTTCCAAATGTAAAAAACAATCTAGCAATATCAGAAAAATATTAAACACTGAAGCATTCTAAATTACTGTTTATATAATTTGACGAATATTTAAGGATAGCTTTTAATACTTTTGTTAAAACTATCTGAATATTAAATTTCATATGTTTAAGCAATCTTTAGATATTGTTGGATACGAAATAATATACATGAATGTTGATAAGAGTTATTTCCTTCCCAAATATTTAAATATTTGAAATATATGTTATCATGTAGTAAAAAAACTTTAAATGTTTTCAAAATTTGAAAATTAATCATAATTAACTTTATCATGTGGAAATTAGATCAATGCAATTATATTGTTTTTGAAACTTAGTACAAGCTCAAATAAATAAACCAACTTTAGCGTATACTTTTAATATACAATATATTCGACGCAGTAAAATAAACATTGACCCTTATTCTCTCTTTGACGACAATTCTGTTCAAAAGAAAGAATCTCTATTTAATTATAATTTATTTTTTTACAATATATTGAAATTCCGTTAATGGGGTATCCATTCATATCGTAATCTACTAGCTAATGCCTAAATAGCTGGAGATCGATATATAATTCCAATTGAAAAAGTACTTTAAATGATGGGAAGAATTGTATTTTTTCTTGCTTGAGTTCGATGAAAATATTTTTGGAAATGTTATAGACTTCTAATTTTTCCCTTGTCTTGTCAGTCATATTTAGTAAAAAAATTGTCGACATTCTAAATCATACGATAAAAAAAATCCGACTATTTTATAACTAAAATTGAATGAGTTACAGTTGTTGAACCTAAATGAGGGTCATATACAGATTTATTTAAAGAAACAATTTGAAAACAAAAGTACCTAATTTCAATTTGCAAACGATTCTTTATGATCTATTTTGAAGCCCCGAATTCTTCAGTAAAATTCGTTTGAAATAGTGATTTTCGTTCATAATGATAAGTCCATCAGTTTTAGTAGCAAAATAATGACATTTTTTCCTTAAAAAAATGTAATGTTGTTTAAATCATTTTTCGAAATGGAGCTATATGTCTATGTTAAGAGGTCTGGAAATTAGCTATCAGGCCATGATAAGAATGGAACACATAAAATTGAATGTTTGTTTGTTTATATGTCTTTTACACAAATTTATGATTTATGTCTGGCAGAAATTTGGCACACATGTTCTTCAGGATAAGACGAACGTCACTATTAATTTTCTAAAGCCTAAATAATCACTAAAATATGAGTTTGGGCGGGGGTCTCGTTATGGTTTTAATATGAAGTGTTTTATATTTGCTGTTAATGATTAAAATATGACTTCATTACAAGTTAAGCACCAATTTCACAGCTATATCTTTCAAAAATATTGTCAGGAAGATGCAAAAGTATCAAGTCACAAAGTAACACAATATCAAGTTTATTCGCTTTAAGTTACTCCTAACAAGCAGGTTAGGAAAAATGATCCCACTGCTTGTGGGACACCAGATTTATACAGAAGTTTATAGAAAGTTCTAGAAGCTTCTATTACATAAACCAATGAATAACAATAAATTTACATTAACCAATGAATAACGATAAATTTAAATTTAAGTCCAACCTTAAATGTAATGTCGCGTGGCTGAGATTTGAAGCGTGGACCTCGCGCTTCGGAAGTTCTTGTGTTACCTCTCAGCCACGTTATGTGCAGATCTTCCTTTTTGCAACATTATTATCTCGCAAAAATGATTTTTACACTACTTTAAAACCCAAAAATTAGTATTTTAATTAAACTAATTTACTTTATTATTTTTATGATGGAATTCATATTAATTTAGTTGTTCCATAAAATTATTTAATCGAATGATTTTGCCAAAAGTAAAATTAAGTAAAAAAGATTACTAACATTTGATATAAACTCAGAAGTAAAATTTCACTTCCATATTTATTTTATAATATACAATTTTTTTCATTTGTTAGCGCGGTAATTTCTAGTAATGATTCTATTAAATTCATGCTTCTCAGACTTATCAAATGAAGAAATGAAATATTAAACAAATTATTTAGTCTCTTATTAATAGTTTTACAGCTAAGGAAGGCCACATTCTTGACAAACAAGTTGATCGCCTGAAGTGGATTGTATAAAGTAGAGTAGAGATTATGAAAAAATGTATTTAATATCGATCGAATTAAAAGGACAAGGATAAAGTGTTTTTGATAATACAAACGATTGATAGCAATAATAGGGCTCTATTACGACCACCAATAAAAATTTGTGATGACGACGCAGATTTATTTAGCTTACATTGTTATCTGAGATGACACAAATAAATTCCAAGAGCGTGACTAAGCTCCTCTTTTACTTTTTAGAGCTTTGTATGAAAACATAACCGCCAAATTGCTGCAATTTTCAGTGATTTATAATCCGATGAGTATTTCCAAGCGCCTTGTACAATGATGATTTGCATTCTATATTCTCATCCTAGCCTACTTTGAAAACACTCTGTGTCTGCAATTATATTCCTTTTATGAAATTTAAAACTTTTCGTATCTTTTGCGTAGCAAATGTAAATAATTTTTGTACTACCGATATTTTATGGATTATTCATATTTGGATCAGGAATGGCAACATTCCGTTTTTTATTTTTTGAATTCTGAAAGAATGTAAGAAAGTCTTTTAATTCTCTGCTCTGTAATTCATCAAGAATAAACTGTACTCTAGTTAGGTGGAAAAAAAACTGCTAGTTAGGTTTAAAAAAAACTGCGATTTTATACTTTCATTAAATATATTTTTTAAAGATCGAAAGTTAAAATAAGTCAATAAACAATTTGGAATTTTGAGTTTCAACTTTTTTTATAAATTGTTTAATTATTTTACACAGTAATTTACTATAATACTGTACTTAGAAAAATACTATATACTCAGTAATTAGTAGCATTCATACATTCATGACATCTTTCAATAATATGCATAAAGTTAGAATTGATTAGAATTCCGACTGTAATGTGTTCTGTAAGAAGTAGTTATTTCGTTAAAAGCAAAATCGAATTATTCATTCAAAATAAGCAACAACTAAAGAACAATATTAAAAATAACGAGATCTTATAATTATTTCCCCTGTATTTTCTTAATAATAATTGCAAGATCTTTCGTTTTTACGATCAATTGTTTTATTTTTGTGATTATAGGATTTTATTTATTTATTTTTTGTGATTGATATATTTTAAAAATCAAATTTGTAAAAATTTTAGTAGAAGACTGTAAATTAATAACAGTAATTCAAGGAAATAGACAAAACAAAATCAAAAAATTTATTTTTCCTTTTTTTTCCGATAAAATCTTTTTGGCTCTATTTATGCTTTTATTACTACAAGCAGATTATTTGTATTTGTAGCACCTTAAATGATATTATACAAGGTCTCTTGGAAACTGTTATTTTTAAAATGAAAACAACGATAGTATTTAACTGTGTTTTTGAAAAAAAATGTTTCTTCCGTTTTTTTTTTGATAAACTGTTATTTTTAGAAATTGCACTGTTTTTTTTAAATCCACGAATAGACGAAAGAGAACAAACATTTTTTTTTCATATTTGCTAAATTTGAAGTACTTATATCATAAAAATTATATATAACAAAGTTTAAACTATTAAATATCAATTCTTATAGAAATACTACATATTAAGTTTATCATGATAAATAAAGTTAAAAAATAATTTATGTTTCAATGTGTTATGTAACTACTTATTATCTGTTATAAACATAATTTTTTTTATGGTCTGCAACATTATTTATAATTAAAGTAACAAAATTTATTTCGCCGAAGAATTTCAAGTGATCACAATTTCTTCGAAAAATTTCAGACTATACATATTTTTAAAAAAATATTTTTGATTAAAAAAGGATTCGAATTTAGCTAAATATTTTGAGAAGTAATTTAAAATGTATATGCTACATGGAATCACTCATTTTTGCGGAAACAATCATTTTCAACAATGAATTTGAGTATTTTTAGACTATTAAAAGTAAATAGGAAAATTTTTTAGTAAATTTTAAAGCAACATAAACCCCAAAACAGTTTTAAAACTGTAAAAAAGCTACTTTTTTTCAATTTTAACTGAAAGCTTTAAAAGCAACTAAAAGCCTTTTTTTCAGTAACAATAAGGTAAAAGGAAGCTTATTTAAATATAATGGTTTCTTATATTTAAATAATACACTATCGTAAATTTAATCAATCAACAAAATCTTATGCGTAGTTTCGTTTATTCCATGAAAGGAAACTTCGTTTTGATTTAATGAAAAATAAACAATTTAATTAATTCTCATAAAATATGCATTAAAACTTTCTTTATGCTTCATAATATTTGGGAACAAATTAAAAAAATAATATTCTGCAGTTTGGATGTTTATTGGAAACAAAAATTTAGACGTTTTTAATTTTATTTATATAAAGTGCACTACATATATTGATATTTGAGTCGTAACAAAATCTGAAGAATTTATAAAGCTGTTTTTCTCAACTCTATTCGAATAAAATTTTTGTTTAGTAAAAATTACATATTTCATCTGGTATATTATTATTAAAAATATAAGTATGAAGGAATAGTGATATATTCATTTTGAATTTGAAAATTACCTATGCCTGACGACGCATAATATATTTCTTTGAAATGTGTGAAAAAGTTTAAGGATGCTTTTTGGAATAAAGTGGTTTCAAATTACTGAAAAAAATAAGTCAACAGTTTATAAAGTTAATGATAATATAGAGAAGTCAATATAATATATAATATGTATGATTACGATTATTCTTTTAATATTGATAGAAAATTCTCCATTTGTTGTTGATTTTAGCCTTGAGAATGTTTGTGCTATTGCATATAATATCACATGATCTATCTCACAGAAAAAACATTTCTTATAAATCTTTCAAAGTAGTTTGAGATGATTTTCATTCTGTGAAATACAATAAATAAAATTTGAATATTAATAAACTGCGAACGTTTCATGTTCAGAATTTCATTAAATATATTTGGATTTACTTTAAGGCCAAGAGATGATAAATAAATTTATTCATTTTTCATAGGACGCTGATCAGTTTTTAAATAATGAAGATAACATTTGCTTATTATTCTATTGGTTGCGTAGTCAAAATAAATAATAATCACTTTAAATTCTCAAACTGTTTTATTTGGTATCATTTATGAAAGCTTTTCCTTTGATTTTGTAAGTGGTGAAGTAATAAACTATTACCTTTCATTTCTGGCTTATATTGAAGTTGTGACATTTGCACAACACATTTGTTTTAAAATTCGAGAGAATTATGTTAGTGCAGTTTTATCATTATTGTTTTTTTAGCTTTCGTGTTATTCACATTATGTAATGGACAAAATCTTTATTATCTTTAAGGCAGTTTGATAAGGCAGAAATTGTTTAGCCAGTTCCACATTTTGATGCGCATATAAAACAGTTAAAATTCAGAAAAAAAACCCTTTTTTTTTAAAAAAAAATTGTTCTGAAGCTATTAAAACGAATTTGAAAAACAATGCAAAATATATGTGAAAGCATTGTCATTGAAATTTACAACAGTATTTTGCAAATATCTATGTTCACTTATTGCAGAAAGAAATGATCATATGAGGCTAAAAATTTATCTTCTGTAGACTTTTTCTTGACTTCCCAGTAATGGAATTAGGAAGATATATTTGCTGATAGCAGCATTTCCTGGCTCAATAAAAGACGTCAGGAATGTCTTGAGATAAGACAATCCATCCTAATTCTTAAGAAAACTTTTTTTTTGTTGATAAAAGAGCTGTTAAGAAAATTGCGATCGCAATACTTAGAAGCTTTAGAGACTAATAGAGACTTTACAGATCGATAAATTTGTTATTTTACTCTTTAAATAATATTAAATTCCCCAAATTTCTGTGGTAAATGCATCTTTATATTATAAAGATTCCGTTTTTAATTTTTCATCAAATGCATTGTTTATTTGGAAAGTGATGCAAGTCTATACTTTTAAATAGAGATATCACCTAATTTGTATTTAATTTATTGAAAACACTTAATTTATAACTAATTAATGTTTAATAATTTTAAAAAAGATAAATCTTTTCTCAATTTTAAATTGGCTAAAAGAAAAAAAAAAAAAAAAAACGGAAAAGAGAAAATGCATAGCGATTGATTATGAAAGTGGTTTAAGTCCAATTTCTATATGCATAAATGACGAAGGCGCGTGTTACATTAATTTTTTCTTGAGTTAAAGAAAATCTTATTTATTTTATTTCATAACCAAATTGTATAATTACATATTAACATCAGATAAGGAAGGTCAGTATGAAGAAATAATAATCAATATTATTTATAACAATTGAAACACCAAATAATAACAATATTTTATGTTTAATATAAATATAATTAACGTTCAAAATAAAAAAATACTGTTCCTATTTATTTCTTGTTATTTATAAATAAAATTGCATTAGTAGAAAATATATTTTAAGTGATAATTAATTTTTCATAATTAATATTAAATGATTTTCATTGTAAACTAATTACGAAAATAATGCAAGTCTATTTAAATCCTGTACATATATATTGTTTTAGTTAAATTTGTCTAAAAGAATTTTTTTTATATTTTTGAATAGACTAATACGCTAACATTAACATTTCTCGAAACAAGAAAGAAAAAAAAATGGATTTTGAATCATTTTATAATTTTAGATAATTGTTTTTCTAGTGAAATACCAAATTAATAGATAATATCAACAAGAGATTTTACTGTCGCAATGAAATTCATTCCGTTTTCAATCTTTCAAATTCCAAATAAATGGTGGTTCCAAATCTTTAAAAATCCAAACCTTTAATACAAAGATTTTGTTCCATCTTGATATTTAAACAAGAAAGATTCTAGTAATTACAAGGGAAAGAAAGTCAAATTAGATTACTGCAAAAAAAAAAAAAAAAAAAAAAGAGCAATTTGAAACACTTTGCCCAGATTCGTAAATTCTTAATGTCACGGAACTTGATTCGTTTAGGGAGGCTCATGTACACAAAAGCAGAAAAAGTATGAAAAAGCAGGTATATATTATAATAATGCAGTAAATAAATTATATATTATAATAATACAGCTTCAAAATCTGTTAGAATTTGATTCTTTGAGAGAATTATGAGCATCAAGTAATACATAAGAGATTCAATTGAGATTACACATCCATTTTTCCAACAAAATAGTGACAACTGATAGCTACAGTGAAATATATATACTAAAAACCCAAAAGAAAAATTAGATTAAAACTATATTTAGAAAACCAATTTCCAATTTTTATTTATAGACTTTTAGCCATTATAGATTTTTTATCCAATAAAGGATTTGGATAAAAAGATTCTAAGATAATAAAGCATCTGGCAACATGCTTGACAAATCATGTCCCAGACAGAAATGTTACTGTCTTATCTTCTTAGAAATCAGGTTGTTCACGAAAGAAATAGTTTGTATGGGGAAAAGTAAAATGGAAATCGAAAATTAAATGTATATATTTTATATTTCAGACGCATTTTTGGTAAAAGAATGTATGCAACCCAAATAAAATGTCAAAATTCATTTATTACAATATATAATTTTACAGAAAATTAAAATCTTGTTTCACATGAGGTGGAAGTGGAGTTCCAGTTTAAGTCTAGACTAATAAATTTAGCATATGCCAGATAATTAATTATACTTTTTTTAACTTCTACCTGAACAGCATTAAATATTTGAATTACATTCTCCATGCATAAATATTCACAACCTTTCATGCTCTCTTTCAAAGTTTTAACTAAACATTTGAACTGAATTGCCCAGGATCTAAAAACAGGAGGAAGTGGAATCCCAACTTAAGTCTAGACTAATACATTTAGAATATGCCAAATAATTAATTATTTCTTTTTAACTTCTACATGTACAGAATTAAATATCTGAATTATGTTCATCGTGCATACATTTTCACAATTCTTCACGTTCGCATTCAAAATTTTAATTGAACATTTGAACTGAATTGCTCAGGATCTAGAATTTCAACGTGAATTTCTAGATCCTGGGCACCATATTTTAAATTATCGCTGCAAAAAGTGGATCTACCATTTGTTATCATACTGGAGAAATTTACGATTTTGCCAGGCTAAAGATTTCAACATCATAGCTACCAAAAAATTCCAGCTATTTTAAAGCTTGAATACCAAATAAGGCCCTTATCATGCAAATACCTCACACCTCAATTTCATCTCTCAAGGCTTCTGTCATTTACAACGTGATTCGACTTTTGACGGTTCGTGCTTCAATCCGAAAATACAGTTGAAATTCTCTCAGCTATGCGAAGCAATATATTAAAGTCATTTTTGCCTAATAAAGCATCTTATCTTCGACAGCCTTCATGGAAGTTACGATATTGTACGTCATACAACTTTCTATGCCTTAAAGCTTCAAGCAAATGGAAGATAAAAACATTTGTATCGTGTCATGATCGTCTTTGACACTTATCGGCCTTTATTTATTTAAAAAAAAATACAGGTGGAATATGACATTGCTGTTTGCGATTTTTTTTTCTGTCTGAAGTCTTGGCGTTAGACCTTGAACGGATGAACCTTTTTTTTTTCTGTGAAAAAAATGAATAATGAGCTGTATGAGAACATCTTTATTTTCGGTGACAGCTAGAAACGTCTCCTTGTTAATAAAATTAATTTATGGTTTGAATGAGTTTCGGAAATATTAAAGCGAAAGAGGTATTTGTAGCTATAAATCAAGATGCCTAGAATTCCAAACATAACTTTATGAATAGTATTAGTCTTACGTGTCTGTTTAAATAAAAATGAGAGAAAGAGTTAAATGAGGTCACTCCATATAAAGATAAAGAATTTTATGATTTCTTTGATGTATATCAAGTGAGGAATCTCGTGATTCCATGGATGTATATAAAATGAGGAATTTTATGATTTCATTTATATATAACACATAAGAAATTTTATGATTTCACTGATAAATGTATATGTGGTATTAGGAATTTAATATTTTTTTTATATATACTACTCGCTTCCGCCCACTTGCTAATTCATTCATCTTGATATTTACAATGATTCAGCTCTATTAACAAATCCTAAAATTTGACTGCTTGAAATAGTTATTCTTGAACTTAATATTTTTAAATTATAGCCATCTAATAGAGCTTCTCGCTTTATTATTGAAACAATCTGAAATGAATTTAATTTTCAAATAAAAATGATATGGAAAAAAAAGGAAAAGTATTATTTGGAATAAAAGAAAACTCTAATTAATGTTAGAAGGTAATTTAGAAGATAATCCTTGAAATTAGAAAGCATTTCTAAAGCTATATATTTTTT
>JAPMOR010116627.1:17981-48279 GCA_026543865.1 Argiope aurantia
AAAAAAACACCTTAACTTCTAAGTTGCTGTAAAAATTATAAGTTCTATGAATGATACATTATTAGGATTATGTTTTCAATTCATCAAGTATAACAGACCAAGCATTTCGTTTCCTTCATTATTATTGGAATATTTATAAAGGCAAAAGATATATGCAATATTGCGAAAAAACATGAATACCGGGCAATCTGGAGTCGCAATAAATAAATAAAGACAAATAAATATTCACAAAGATTATAAAATAAAACCAGCTGGAGTGATCTTCCAAAAACTTTCTCGCATACTCACGAATGAAGTTATTATACTAGAGAACGCTTTACATGGCATTGGCGTGCAATAGTTACGAAATATTTATCTATGGCATGAATTTAGCATTTTTGATGAATCTGTGTGTCATCCTCGGAGAGTTATTGGTGATTAATTCGAACATTCGATAACATTCGAAAATCATATCTGTATTTTAGATGCGTTTTTCCAAATCAATTGAAACAAAAATTTATTAAAAAACTACACATTACAAAATCCCGCACTAAATTTGATATATGTAACTTATTGCGTTTATATGTTTCTGAAAGTACAGACCGACAGACAGTCAAACCGTTGTAGGATAGGACTCAAATTTTGATAGATGTCTACATTATAGATGTTAAATGTATATGCCGAATGTTATTCATCTGGTTCTCTTCGTTTTGTAGTTATGATTTTAACTTATCTTCAAACATCCGGACAGACAGACTTCCTCTGAACGGATTATGGCATAAAATTTGATAGAAATAAGCAAATTTGGTGTTAAGACCATATATCAAATTTCATTCTTTTAACTGAAAGCGTTTTTGAGTTATCTTTGTCACAGATAGACAAACAGACGGACATTTTCTAAAAAATGTGTTTTTCGAACTCAAGGAGGTCTAAAACATGGCGATTCGTTTTGGTTTGAACGTTTTGACGATTACTATACTCTTTCTATGCTATGTATACAAAAAAATAAAAATATTAGACTAAAATACAAAATCATTAATATATTAACAATGCAATGAAATGTGGAACTAAATTGACTATATTATCAAAGGAGGGGTCTTATATTAAGAACAGCCTAAGAATGCGAAATATGTAAATCTGCCACTGTTTTCAAAATAATTTAACATTTTCCTCTTTCTAGGAAAAACGTCTGCCAAAAAAAAAAACATTCAATAAATTTCTTCGAACACTTGCAGGAATTAAAACATCGGAGAAAAAAATAATGAATACATTTAGGAAGAAACGTATTGTAACGGACAATAAAGGTTGTCGTCCTCCACTTAACCGAGTTTCAAGGTTTTCCTGTCAGTTTTCCACGACAGGAAACTTTACTTTGGGTGGCGAAGTTAATTTATGTCTTTCCGAAGGTTGAACTGCATGTGCCATTGTTTATCTCAATAGAAATGAACTCGGCGTCAATTTTGTTGGTGCTACACAATAATATGCTGTGATTCAGTATGTCACAAGGTGTGTTTGGCGGCGATAAATCTAAAAAGATTGAAAAAAAAAATGTTTTATGGCACCATTTGAAAACTGGTGATAAAATAATAAACCGGAAACATTGATTTTGGTCATTTATCATTCTTATATCCATTGGCCAACCAAGATTTAAAATAAAATTATTAAACTATTTGTGTATTTTAAATAAGAATACAATTCCTTTTTAGCATTACATTGGCTCAACAATGCTTTCATTTAATTAAATTCTTGAATTATATTTCAGATAAATAAAAACCCTCCTTTGTGTCGTAAGGCGTAATATTTATCATGATAAATGCATCTTTGTTTTATTGTATAAACCATTTGTTTAGAATATACAGGGAAAATTATCGTTTAGAATATCATTTTTATTTAGTAAATTTAAAACCAGCTAGGCACGTTTCATTCAGCAAATTGACATTCACGAATATCAAATTAAATAAATTAGCAAATAACAAATTCGAATCAATCACGAATTAGCAAATTAAACGAATATAGATATCCCCTCTGATATCTGATATATGATCTGATCCCTTAATATAAGATATCCACTCCGATAGTAGACCAATTGCTCATTTTTAAACCATCAGAGTTAGGTATTTAGTTCCATGTGAAAAGATGTTCTAAATGATTTTAAAGAATTATGCTTTCCTACATTTTAATCCAATTTAAAATTTAAAACAACCTTCTAGCCTTATTAGTCATTTCTTGAAACAGTAAGTTTTTTTTTAAAACAAGCTCAGTTCATCTGCGATTGAAACTGAGAAGCTTTGAATGTCTCTTCCTGGACACATGCATAATTTTAGATAAATTCCTACACCGCCTGCATAAAATCCATTTATCAAAGTATGACGTTTCTTCGAGACAAATACTATTTGGTCCGAAAATGTCGACAAAACAGTCACTTCTAATGGGAAATTTTTTTTTGTTTAATTTGTTTTCTAAGAAGAAAATATTACAAGAAAAATACTGGAGGCTTCTTAAAATACGTCTATCATTTAGGTTAATGGCTTAGCTTTAAATAATATGTGGATGTTAGATCTGTTACCATAAGAATTTAAGGTTAATTTTCATCTATTGTAAAAGTTGTTCCTAAATGAATGGAGAATTGAAACAGATAATGTATAGTTCTTCAAATATATTTAACTGATGATTACAATACATAAATGGCGCATTTAGAATACAAACGATGCTGCAGAAAAATTATTTAGAAAACAGTTTAAAAGCATGAAATATTTCTCAGGCAATCAGCATGTAGAATTCCATAAGTTTTATAGAATAAAATAGCTGAATTAGATATTACAAATTAATTCTGAAAATTGTTTTAATAATTTGCGTAGTTAATTTTCTGAAAAGAAGTGAAAGTTCATTTGTTGAAAAAAAAATATCTGGGAGTGAGTGCAGCAATTTCAAAGTCTCTGCGCAGGAGTTGTTTTAGGCAAAAAAAAAAATTATAAAATAAGAGCAAAAAGATATGAATATAAGATATTAAAATAATAAAATATTTCTAATTTAATTGTGTTAATTAATATTATGTATGAAAGACCTGCATTTTTTAATGCATGTTAGTACAAGACTGTTTAAGTTTCCTTGTGAATGAATATTCAAAACAATTGTTGCTAAATTGAAATTTTTTTAAATTAATTTCAAATGAAATGCAAACTTTTCCTCAAGCGATGCTTAAATGAAACTGAAAAATTATCATCCTCTTGAATTATCTTTGTTTTAAATATACAGATTTATTGCAAAGTTAGTTTTGATTTAAAATAAAAGTTAATCTGATTACTCGTTAACCCCCATCGTTCTATTTATATGGCTATAAATTTATATTCCAATTCATAGCTGATCCGAATGCCTTTCATTATTATTATTATTATTTTACTATTGTTGTCATAGCCGAACTACAAAGCAATTTTCAGCTGAAATGTAATAACCATAAGTGAGATTTTTCAAGTCAAAAGGCCACAATTTAGATATGTTTTATGGTTTGCTTTGATTTATATTCGAAATCATGCATGGAATTTGCAAATAATTTTTAATTTTTGACACTAGCTTGAGACTTGTATTGATACTATGTTTTGAAATACATATATATTCCAATTTTGTATTCAATTATAGATTTCATTAAAGAATTTAAATTAAAAAAGTTATTATTTCTCAAAATATTTAATCAAGAGATTTTCTTTCATTGTTGATAGCTAAGAAAGAAAGTTTAAATACTTATTTTATTTTTAAATTTAATACTTATGCAATTTTTATGAGAATAAGAAAATGTTTTGCGAAAGTTTATAGACACTGGAGAATTATATTTTTAATAGGAATATTATGACATCGGGCTTGATTCTGTTAGGTTAGTTCATGCGCATAATAAATAGAACAGGTGAAAGGCTTCAAACAATATAGTTTTGATGCCTATCAAAATTAAATGTTTACAAAAATTTTCTTATGGAAATCATGAACATGAAGCTATGCATAAGTGATTTAATTGAAATTAAACACAAATAGTATTCCCGGCAACTTCTGGTGATTAAAGGTAAGTAATCTATACTTATAATAAAGCTCAATGTGTGTGTGTGTGTGTGTGTGTGTGTTGGCGCTCTACAGGCCAGACCATTCAACCTACAGTTACCAAATTTGGCACGTGTATACCTTGGAGGCCGGGAATGTGTACCTCGTGATTATTTTTTGAATTTTTAATTAGAATTTTATTTATTTAAAATTAATTGAAATTTTGGCGTGTTTCTGTTATAACTTCCGAAAATATTATCGCACAAAAAAGAATTTTACATGAAGTTAAAGATCAAAAATTTATCTTTTAAATTATACCAATATTTTAACCTTAAAATTAAGTTTCCAATTTTAATTAATTTTTAAATAAATATTTTAACTATATTTTTCAACAATTTTTTTAAGCTGCAAGAGCACGTTTCGCATTCATGGGGGAAAATTAGCTTTTTTCAAAGTGTTGCCATCACATTGATTAAAGCTCCAATTAAAAATAAATTAAATCTTTTTGGAACTGAAATCTGCAAAAATATAATTTTCGGCACGTGCTTGTAGGAGATGAAACAAATATGAAATATTATTTTTTCAAAAAAATAAATTTAAGAAAAGTTATTTTATGATCTTTTACACTATCTATATTATTAATCCAATAAATCAGTTATTAATAATTATCAGTTTAATATGAACAGGATATCCATTCAAATCAGGGCCACACAGCTAATTTGTAAACCTTTAGTGATAGACACAGATCTGTTAAAATGGTCTAAATGGAAAATGATTATATTTTATGTAACTTGATTTAATAAATGCTCTAAAAATAACGAATTTTTGATTTTACATAAAGTTTCTGCTGTGGAAATCACGTTTAACAAAATGTTCTTGAAACACTAATATTTTAAATAAAAAGAGTTAATTTCTAATCAACTAAATCAATCGCTTAAACTGACTGATTTATGAAAATTTTAATATCACTATTCAATAAAAAAAAGGATAATTTTAGATTTTCCATCGATTGTTTCAAAGAAAATACTCCAAGCAGCGCGCAGGTTTCTCAAGATTAATTGGCCTAAGATTATGAAAATGTTGAGTTTTTCTAAATTTTTAAAATTCATCATTTTTCATAAATCAGTCTTAGTTAATCGTGGAAAATAGAAACATTCATTCATTTATTTAAAATTGGTTGTGTCCAGAATATTTCTCAGAATATGATACCTTACTGCATTAAATTTAGACTTCATAATTTTTGAAATATATTTATAGGTCGGAACAAAATATTATTATTGATTTCATTTCAATACTTTTGAAAGCAAAACTAAAAACTGAATTTTATGCAGAATCTGAGAAATTTTTGTTGAATTATTCTTTGAGATATTACATAAATTATGAAAAATATTGTGTAGTTCACATAAGACTTATATAACGAGCGATTCTGTTTGCAATACCCATATTCAATAATAATAATAATAAATAAATAACAATAAAGATGATAAATAAAATAAAACGTTTTGTTTCATTAAAAAATATCTTTACATTAATTGCAATTTCAGCATTTCCACTTTAAATTAAAGTTGAAGTTTTACCGGAAATGACAACAAATTAGGAAAATATATATAGTAAATTGAACGAAACGATCTAAACAACAGTATAAGCTTGGTATGACTATCAAATTAAAAATGTTTTGTTTGAGAAGATATTAAGAGACGAGTTATTTGAAATATTTAACTGAAAATTGTAGCGAGCGGTAATACTGGCGAACCGTCTGGTCGCCAAAGGCGGCTAGTAGTTAATAAAAATAGGTGTGAAAATCATTCTTCCCGTTATTTATACCTTAAAATTCTAAATTTTTGCTTGATTTTGTTGTGTAAAAACAATTATGAATTTAATTTCATAATGATCTCAGCAAAAGAAATATTGCAAAGTAAAAAATGTAAGGAATTCTTTTTTCAACAAACTTTTTTTGTGTTTTAGATACACCGACCAGTAAAGGCGTTCCTTCCATACAAATTAGCACTGATTCAGGCAAAACAGATGACTCTACAGAAGTCAAGACTCGAATACCTGAACCACTTGAACAGGTAACTTCAATTCTGAAACATTTGACGTTTTATATATTTCGCTTCAGAAAAAAGAACGAGATGTTATAAAAAAGGTGAAATAACTTGTTATTGGATGTTAGGTAACATTTGTGCTGTCATATTTTTTCGCGACTGTGACGTGAAAGGAATGGATTGCATTCTAAAATACTTTTTTTAAATTAATGTTTTTATCCAGAGAAAAAGTATATATTTTGTAACATATATTTTTCTAGCAATGAAATTATGTCTCACCTTTCTTAACATTTCCAAAATTATTCAATAATTGTTTGTATTTATAAAAGCTGTAAACAAATATTGTTTTTCAAAACACGCTTCCCGAAGACGTCGATAATATACTTATTATGAAATTCATTAATATTTAAATTTCCATGGCAAAATATTTTATTACCTCTGATTATAAGTGCTATCTTATGATAATTTTTGTAATTACGAAAATATTAATGAGTATTGTGATAATGCAATGTGGTCTCAATTTCTTTTCAATTAATTATTAATATTATTATGATATAGTTATGTGTCGGATGATAACGTTGAAAACGAGGATGGCTTAAATTCTTGTAAATTTTTCAATAATAGAAACTTCTGACATTCTATTTCTCGTATTAAATCTTGGTGGAGAGCCTTGATTTTTAAAATTAATTATTAATTGATGAAGTTACTAAATAAAATAAATTACATTTTATAAACTAAAGGAATCTCAGTTCCAAAAATATTTTAATTTGCTATTACTTAAAAAATGATCTGTTGATTTGTCATTTAAAAATTTCATTAAATTAGTGAAATATATTTTAGCATCATTTATCTAATAAATAAATTGAATTATTTGTGCATATTTGTGGGACATATTCATATTCTATATTAAAATTTGATTTTTGTGCCACAGATTCGTTTAGTTAATTGCTTTGAGTCGATATTTAGAACAATGCTTTTTATATTCGTAAATTATTATACTAGTTGCTACTTTAAAACAAAATTATATTAAATATAGTTATGTTGAATATTGATAGGTCCTAAGAAAGTCTTTAGAAGAATTGAGAGTATATGATGCCCTCTGGGTTCTAGACAAGGATGAAAGATTTTATCAGGTGAGAATTTTGTAAATTTTTCTTCTGGTTACTATGCAAATATTTATATATTTATTACAGGTAATTAAAAAAGCATGAAGGCTATTATGCAATGAAGGGCTACCATGCTATAGATTTACGGTTAATTGTTATGAATTGTCTCAAAAGATCCGATCATTCCATTTTATACCACACCAAAGAAGTAGTGACATCTAAAAATTGATCATCACTGCGAAAATTATCAAAATCGGCATAACATTGAGCGGAAAGTAGAAAATCCTACCAATCCTAAATTTCACCAGTTCGTTTCCTTTGAGCCATTTGGAATTGACATTCAGCAAATTACCAAGAGAGAGTTTTTGAGTACATCGAAGTGAGTGTATTCTAGCAAGGCGTTCACAAAGGTTGTTGGAATGAAGTTGGCCTGAAATGCTAAATGCTCGTGAAAAACCACACAAAATGTATGGACTGAATTATTAAATAGACAAATATGGAATAAAAACCAAGGGCAGAGTATTAAACAAATAAAGCAGAAAATTACCTCTAAGACCCACAACTTGAAAGGATCTCGAGCCTCGAAATTTCTTTGCGGTAGTTTGTAATTTATTTAATTTTGTAATCTCATTTAACTAGAAGTGAGAATCAAATTTATTCAAAAGGTGGTGTAATCGAATTTATTCAAATATTTTTTAAATTAATATTATAAAATTATTATTATTTAATATACTTTTAAAATTAATAACATACTTAATTATATTAATATTATAATTAAGATTATATTAATTTAATCTAATAACATTCTTAATTTGTAAGAAATGTTTTGTATTTTTTTGTTACTATTTTTTTAAAAATCACTTTAAAATTTCAGTTGTTCGAACTTTTTTATATGTGATATACTGAAACCCCCATTTCAGAAAGTGTTTTGCAATTAAGTGTTTTGGTAATTTAACATTAACACAATTTGTTATTTAAACCTATTTATACAGATATTAAATTAAAATTAACAAGGAAATATTCAAATTGATTTTGAAAGTTGGGGGGGGGGCAGAAAAGAGCATTGCCTAAAGACCTCTAGAAAATGAAATGTTTTGTTCTGCCAGTTTTTTTAGTATGATATGTGAAGCGACCAGGAATAATTGGCTTAATAAATTGTGTTTAGTTAGGTAAGCACAATTTAACGGAGTCTACTTTGCTTGAAAGTGAATAATTTTTTTTCTTATGCAGCTATTAATCTGGAAAAATATAAAACGTATAAAAATTTAAAAAGTGTTTTTTTTTTCTGTAATGCTTTTGAAAAATAGCCTTATCATAATATGCATCATGGCGAATCCAGTATCCAGCTTTGTCACTTATAACAGTTTATGATGTGAAATATAAAATGTGAATAAGAGAGCAATATAAAAAATAAAAATTAAAAGAAAAAATGTTGCCACTTTTTTTATGAAAATCTTTGTCTCAATGGAATACAATGTCTCAACTGAAAATAACACATAATTATGTTAATCTTCACCGAAAATTGGTAAATACAAAAAAAAAATATTAATGTAACAATAAATTATAATAGTGAAATTTAAAATTATGCTGAATATTCACAACGAAAGAAAAGAAGAACTGAAAGTTGCGAAGAAAATAAAGAATATTAAAGGGATGAAATTTTTTCTATCCTACAGCACGGCAATATTCTTTTCCAGCAACATATGGCACTGGGAGGATTTCTTTTTTGATTTATTCTATTGTTAGTTCTTTTTACGATCAATATTATATAGTTGCTAAGGATTGGTACATCTGAACTGCTGTCAAATGAAAATATGGCGTTTGGATTAGCATGCCTTCGCCTAATTCTACACAAGATAAACATTAAGGGTTTTTTGAACTTTGGCAGATGTTATGCACGACATCTGAAAATAAGTAGTTATAAAAAAAAAAGTCAACAGCTATTAAAAACAGTCTCTCAGAAAAATTACCAATGTACTGTTCGTTTTCAAAGTTTGGGACGATCCTATTTCGACGATTCTATATTACTAAGGGGTAAGACGTGGAAAAATGAGCGCATTTCTGGAATTCTCGGTCATTTTTTGATCTTGATTTCCACCCTGTTAGATACTCTTTCATTCAATTTCTTTTCATTTGTATGTGTGTATCATGTCGTTTCCTACCTTATTATTTTATTTTAATTTAGTCTGAGAGTTATCTGAGTTCATTCCATTGTTAGATGTAAACATCTCATCCTTTTATCTTTCCTCTCATCCCTATTTTGGCGAATTAAACCCATCCTAACGCATGCGCAAAAGCGCGGAGGGTTTTAGAATCCGCTGGCGAACAGTACTCTTTTTATCCAAAAGGCAAATAAGTAAACTTATTTTTAAAAGAAAAGATAAAGAAAACACGAATTTACAAACAATGGCAAATGGATGATTTATGCATTTTATTCGCTCTTGCATTAATTCTTAATGCGGCTGTAGAAATATTCGAAAATAAACAACGCATTATGCAAAATAGCACATGAAATTTTTGTAATAGACCACCATTCTTAATTATCACTTACATTTTTTTGTATTAAAAATATTCATTAAAACTTAAATTAAACCAAAATTTACAGTTTTTGTCAGTAGAGGCGCCCTCTTTTTAATAATAGGAATGAACCTATTTGGCATTTAAAAATTAGGCTGCTAGTAGAGATTGAACTTTGAAATTGCAGGATCGTGATTCAGTTTCGATAAATAATAACTACATATGTGCATTTGTAACATTTAAAATCTTTTGAGGATCGTATTAGTGCAGTGCATCATCATATAAATGCTTGTTCATGACACCTGGTCATGATTTGAGAACAAACAGATCTCCCAGATAGGGATGGGCGATGCCGAATTCTGAACAAAAATTCTGTATGAAGGTGAAAAAGAAAGAAGAGCAACAAAAATTAACACTAACCAATAACCAAAGCGAAATCGAAATCGCAAATTACTTGTGAATATCAATCTATTGTATCACGATTTATCGTGAACTATTATTCATGATCATGATTTCGATAAATCGATATTTTTCAAAAACTGGTATCAAAAAATCGATTTTTTTAAAAATATCGATTTTTTGATAAATTGAAAATCAGCGCAGCACTACTCCCAAAATATATTGTTTAGAGCTCTAAAAACAAAGAGTTATGCAAAAAACTCTATTTTAAGAGTTTTCTCGAAAGAATAGAACTTTAGATGAATTTACCATAGTGAAAGTTGATTGTTTGCTGAATGTTGAATGCTTATTTTAAATTTATTTTACATATTCAGGTTGAAATTTTTATGAAACTATACTGGGGTTAGATTATTTGGCCCATTCTTTTGTAAAAATATCTAAAAAAGTAGTTTTTTATATAATAAATATCTTATCTATAAAATTGAACGTTAAATCTAAATTGAAGCTTTCTCTCCTTATGCTTCTGTGACGATCTCATATTTTTGAGAACAAGAAAATAGCTTTCGTCAGAGCAATTTCCCACATACAAAAGAACAATGACTGTTTCCTCAAGGTTACTCATAAACTTTTTTCCGAGAAAGCCGTGAAATATTTTGTCTGCGCTATATCTTTTCTCTTTGTCATTTGAATATTAACTCATCTCAAATGGTCCCGTTTTCGAGACAGCTCATTATTTCTTTGATTGGATGACAAATTTAACTATAACACTTTTATTTCTAAAAAGAATTTTAGGAATGAGGTCTTTTATTTACTGCATTTGTTAATAATAAAACATGGACGTAAAAATCAAAAATATATTCATAAAATAAAGAAAAGTTTTTAAGTCAATCTATAGAACTTCATTGAAAAATGGTATATAGTTGAAACTCATAGTTTCTAATAAAATCAAACTTATAATTTCATCGCAGCGTATTGTTTAGATGTTTTTCAATTCCTACGTACTATAGCTCACACTCTCTATATATATCTTGTACAAATTTTCAATCGTTAGTAAAATACTTTTTATTCATCCACTCACGTTCAAATACATTTTTTTAAACTTATAGTGGATGACACTTGATGTCAATACAGTTTTTTTCAAATATTAATTAAGTAATTAAATTTATCCAGTAATTTCAATTTGGTTTGCAAAATCGCTAAATCCGTCGCCAAATGGTTGCCAAGTTTGTCGCCAAGCTCTATTTTGCCACTTAATATTGTAATTCTGTCATATGTATATATATATTTATATTAATTGCAATTATTTAATAAAAAGTAACTAAAATAAAAAAAAATGTTGACCTAAGTAAGAACTGACTTAAATTTTTTTATATATATATTACTTGTTTAGTATCAACCTGCATTTGGTTTCCTAAGTTAGCAGATAAATGTTTTACGCAAAAAAGAAAACAGGTTTTACATTTCTTTTTCTATTTCTGAAATATTTAAAGAACATACAGCAGAAAATTTTAAAATTTAATTAACTTCTTTTATGCATGGCTTTATGATACCTTCACAAATTATACATTTTTAGTAATCAAATTCTCAATGAACAAAATATGTAAAAATTCTCAACACAATGCTGAAAAAATAAGATTATTTTTACAGAAACAATATCTTGATCAAAATCATAATTTTTGAAATATTACTGGCCAGCCCCTTTGAATACCAGATGGTTTGCTGGGAATTGCCGTAGGTGCTTGAACGTAATAAAATCCGTAATACGTAACTTGTCATTTATTGTTCTTTAAACAAAATAACTTTAAACAGGAAATTTTAATGATATCGAAGTCGAACTTTTTAGTACCCTTACACTTGTTCGGTTTAATGTTTACATAACCCGACTCTCAAGGTGTCAAGTCACATATCGTGATATTTGAATGGAAACCTAACTGTCTACATTCTCTAAAACTTAACTATGCTGTCTTATGTCGTGCTGTAATTTCATTTTCTTAATCCTCATAAAAATTGCACAGTTGAATTCAACATTAAAAATGGCTTAATGCATTCTATTTATATTAAATCAGCAATTTTTAACAACATGCTTACTGGAAATACGCTACTAAGAATATTACAAAGATAGACAATATAAACGTTCTGCATATCAGATACATGTTATTTAGTTTTTATTACAGATTACACGAAATATTTCATGAAATAAATGAGAAAGCGGCGCTATTCCCACAAAAATATGAAATTATAAAGAGAATCTTTATTCTTAACGATTAACAATGAAATAATTGATGAATGTGCTGAATGTTTGATGACAGAGTTTCAACAAATTTGCTTAAAAATATTTTTAAAAAACGTCAAAATTAGTGAAATAGAGTGAAAACTAAATAACAATAAATAAAAATATATGACTTTTAAGATGGGACAAAAATTATTATTATATTATATATTGATATTTCCGGAAGTTATTAACTGAAGGCATCTGCATATTGCATAAACAATTTTACTTAGGTGTAATCAACAATTAATGAATGTTACTGTTTGGAATTTGTTCATTGCGTAAAATTCCGATATTTGTTCACAATAACCTTTGTACAGTTTTAAGAATAGCACATTTATTCCGCGAAAGGAATTAAAAGATGCGACAATAAAATTTGAGTCTATTAAAAGTGAAAAAATATGCGGGTCGTTCTTTTCAAGCTCCTGTGGACGATGCTGAGAAATGACGACGAGGTCAGAGAATAAAATGAATTTATTACAAAAAATTACATGCAAACAGTTACCTTTTGACATATTCGCCGAGAGTATTCAGGCATTGTTGTATCGCTTAATCAGGGTTTCCATCCCGTTTACAATGAACATTGTTGCCAATGATACCAAAAATAGGCTTCAACGTTCCTTTTAGAATGTAGAAAATTTGCCTTCATGTCATTTTCCTGGAAGAGATAAAAGTCGCTTGGCTCTAAGCTACGTTCTCAATGAAGGGGGATAAAGATATAAATATGTCTCAACAGAAGATCTCAGCTAACGAGTAGATTAAAAGGCTCGAATGATGATGATAATGTGTCCGCATTACAACAGAAAGGGGGTGCAGTAATTTCTGAGGGTAAAGACTCCTGAGCACCCGAGGGCAGAAGTTTGACTTCTAGCTCATATGATGACAATCACTTGCACAACCCCTTTTTACAGGGGGGGGGGATCTGTTTCACACAACTCACCGATAAAACACAGGAGGAAGAACAACTATGTCTGAACCAGGACTCGAACCCGGTACGCCCAGATCACGGGGAAGACGCGCTAACCCTAGGCCAGGACGCCAGCAAAAAGTTTGAATGAAATGGAATTATAGTGGAATCCCAGACAACCAGCTGACAGTCATATCATGCCAAATCTGCAACTTTAGAGCATGAATATTTTGACATTCTATATCGCGATGGAATGTCTAAATATTCGATGGGATATTTAGACTCCATATTCTTCCTTGAAAAGGAAAGGAAATTCCTAGACTAATGAGAAGCCTCAAAGGAGCGTTAAAATCCATCTTCCATTACTGGAGGCCACTTGCTAAGAAGAGAGGATCGAAATTCTGGTCCACTAATAGGACAGATGCCTCAAATGTCATGGCAATTTTGTCAAAAAGTAACCATGTTTGTTTATAACTTTTGGCAATAAATTCATTTTGTTCTACAACCTTGATTTTTTTTTTGTTTTATGGCCATAAGAATTTGAAAACCGTTCTATGTTGCATATACCAAGATTTTTATCACTTTAAATTGTTTTCGACACATTATCAGAGTATTCAAGAGAGAGAATACTCTGTTTCTAAGCAATACAAGTTTTCTAAGCAATCAGTCAATCAGTTTAGAAAAGTAAATTCTCTCAATTTTGATGAATTTTTGAAATTTATGTCTTATGAAGTCAATTCTTCTCCGCGTAATGCACAAGTATGTAGCGCTGAATTGATTTCTGGATCCTTTTCTGATTTTACATAAGGAAAAGGAAGTGATTTTGCTACTCAACTTAAAACATCATGCAATTTTATATTAGATGCACGCGTTGTTACTTTTGTCATGTGACTGTGACGTCGTGTAAATTGTCTCAATTATTTACAAAAATAATTTCAATCTTAAATAAATTTGAAAACGAAACATTTGCTTTGCACCTAACTACTTGTTTGAGAATTTAATTTATTTAGTTCAATTTTGAAAAACAATTTTTGTTTTTTAAAATGTAAAACTAGTTGTAATAATTACTATAGAAAATTCTACAATTTCTTTCCCTTTTATCATAAAAAAGCCCTCAAAGTTTTATTAAAATATTAATTGTTATTTTTTTAAAAAAAAGTGTTTTTTTTTTCACAGGTGTCATTCACTTGCAATCCTGGACTTCCGTGTGATCTCATTTTGACCGCATTGGCGACAAGTGGAATAGGAATGTGCAAAGGATCTTCGCTAGTGTTGGTATTTCATTCACATCTTGGAATTTTATTCAAATAAACTTTATCTGTTAATCCATTTTTATATTATGAAGCTAAAACTATTTCAGTAATAAGTAAAATCACTTCACTTATATAAATACAGTTAAGTTTAAGCTTATGCTTATAAGTTATTTAAAATAAAGCAATGAATTTCACATATTGTTTACATTTATTGATTTATTTTTTATGACCATCGAATTTCTATCGAAACTACGTGTTGTGAATTCTGTTGTAACAGTTCACATATCGGTTTATGAAAACAATCTAGTAAAGCACTTCTCATATTTTATCACTTTTTAGAAAGAATTTAGTTATTAAAATGATTTTTGTTTTTATTGAAAGCTAAGTTAAATTAATAAAAAACTTAATTAATTAAATTATACAAATTACTATATTATCAGTACCAATATACGAAAAGTTTGAGCATTTAGCTAAGATTCGATTCAGAAACTTAAAATATTATAACCATATAAACATATTATTATCTTGTTTTTATACTTTAAAAGTACTAAAAGAATAATGGAATCTGAGGAAGAAAGTAAATTTCAGTTAATTCCATTTATATTAGTTATTTAAATATAATCTAATGGTACCAATAAAGACATTATAAAATGTGAGAAATTTTAAAAAGGAAATTTAAAAGTGGAGCATTACTGTAGATAGAATTATACTGGTCGAAATAAAGTAGTGTTTAAGTTTTTATTTTAGAAGACAGTAAAAATAAAATCTTTAAAAACACTTTTTTTATTAGTGTTCTAAAAAGGAATTCTAAAAAAAATAATAATTTTTCTTTTAAAAAAGGAGGGACAAAATTAAATAATAAAATTATCAGCATAACCAAAAAATATTACTGTATAAACAAACTTGGAACCGAATTGTTTTGGTACTGCAGCTCAGTTAAATTAAAAATTAACATAATTTAATAATGCAATGCCGATTCTAAATAATCTGAAGAATTTCTGCAAAAACAAATTTTGGAACATAATTATAAGTACTTAACGGAATTTCGGATTAGTTGTGAAAATCGCAATCCAATTCTGCCTTTTTTACAATCGTAGCGAAAATTATTTTCTGTGTGCTAAAGAATTCGCGTTATTTGAAGATCAGCATCTGTGCATGCATTGCGCCTTACCGCAATCTTGGAAACGGGAGAGAATTATGGTCACTTCCTTTTTACAGTGTGTTGCCTTGCACAGTATGGCTCCAGGAAGAAGACGACTCAACTCAAAGTTCACGTGATCAAGAACAGAAGTTGCAATTCATTTGCGATGAAGAGAAAAAGAGGTACTATTTCCCAATATTTTCCTCGTGATTTTTGCACAAATCAAAACATTCCGATTTCAAAATATTTTTTGTAGTGGATGCGTCTTAAAAATATATGTTACGATGTTTATATGTAATCGCAACTTCTGGAAAAAAATAATAAACCTTTTTTTTTCTTTACTCAAAAAATAAGAGCAGCTAAAAAATTCGTTTAGTTTGAATGTCGTTAGCTAGTTCTTTTTATTTTGACTTTTATGAAATTTATAGTTTATTTTGAAATAACCCGAAATAATATTTAAATATCTTTCATATAAATATTATATATAATATATGACTGGCTATTTCAACAAAATTACAAACTGAAAAAGATGCAGTTTTTCTAATAAATAATCAAACATTTTCTTTCTGTGTCATAAGGTTGCTTTACTTAATTTTTCAGTAAATTTTCATTAAAAAAATGAGAATCCTTATGAATGAGTCCTTAGAAATCCATCCTCAAATTGCCATGTTATGCTATGGAAACAATGGTCATTCAACACCTTTGGATGCTTTAACTGGTTGAAGATAACTTCTTGTTACAATTTATTATTAGTACTTTCAGTTGCATATCAAATATGGAATGAGAAAGGAGCGATCACCTTTCTGAAAAATGCAGCAGTGATAGTATTAGTGACTACATCCCGAAAATGATTCATTCCTCCTATGGGAGTGTAGATACATAACCATATCCTCCCATAATTGCCCTTAGAACCCCGTTTTAATATTTCTGGAGGTGGCCAGTTAACCAGATATATCGAACGGGCTGAATATTATTTACTTTGTTCATGTTTTAACATTGAAAACAAAATTTTAAAAGAATTCAAACAAAATTGGTTTTAAAGGAAAATTTCAAGAATTATAATGTTTACACTTATCACATAACATCTACTGACATCTCCTTGGCGCAAATCTTATGCAACATAAAAAGTTAATGTTGAAAGAAAAGTTATTAAATGTTGTACAACAGTTTAATACGAACCATTATATTGAGTGTGTATGATTGTAATAAAATAATAATTTTATATATAAAATACTAGCCGCCTTTGGCGACCAGTTGGTTTGCCAATCTTAATGTTCGTTTAAATTTTAATAATTAAATATTTTACGCAATTCCTACTTTAATAGATTCTTCATCAAAATATTTTAAAACTTCAAATTTTGATAGTCATATAATTCACTCATAATATTATAAAAGCCTTCAGTCATAACGTAATATGTATCTCTCTAATTTTCTGTTAGCTCCCGTAGAAATTATGCTTTAAATTAAAGTGGAAAGAATTAATATGCAATTAATATAATAATATTTTTTACTGAAACAAAGCATTTTTTCATAATATGATTACTGATAACAGAGTCACTGAGCATTTAAACTTTATGGGCACTAAAGAATATCTTTCTTAATTTATGTAATACCTCAAGAATTTCTCAACAAAATTTTCTCAGATTCATCATGAACAGATCGATTAATTAACAATGTTTAATTTTAAATGCATCAAACACTAAGAAAATAAATTGAATTGTTTAAAATAATCGGTCGAAAACAGGTTTAAAAAAACTACTTAAAAAACGATATGCTTAAAACTAAAAGCATATACAAAAAATATATAACTAACATAAATACAATTTAATTACAAAAGCATGTAACTAACCTAAAAATAATTTTAATCAAGAATCCTCCGTTGATAATATTGTCAACAATCAGAACACAATGCGCATGCGTGAATTTTCAACACTAGTTACGGTAACGCAAATGCGTGCCTTTTTCTACGCCAGTTGGGGTAACACAATGCAGATTAGACATTTTTAATTTCCTTTATTCTGTGTTATTTTAATTCAAAAGTACTTCAGAATGAATCTGAAAAATCGATTAATTAACAATGTTTAATTTTAAATGCATAAAACATTAAGAAAATGAACAGAATCGTTTGAAATAATCGGCCGAAAAATGTTGACCCTAGCCTCATTATTGTTAGGGAAAAAAACTGAAGCCTTACTCATTTGGCGGTGGGGAAAATGGAAGATTTTTTTGGCGGGAAAGTTAGTTTTTAATTAATAATTAAAATTCTAATTAAAAATTCAAAAAAGGGACCCCAGGTGCACATTCCCGACCTCTAAGGTATACATGTACCAAATTTGGTAGCTGTAGGTCAAATGACCTGGCCTGTAGAGCGCCAACACACACACACACACACACACACACACACACACACACAAACACATTGAGCTTTATTTATAAGTATAGATATAGATTATAATATGTAACATTTATCTTATTTCTTGCAATTAAATTGAGAATTTGAGCTTAACTATAACTAATTTTGGAAAAACATCAAAAGCTGATTTTTTTCTAGAGCTGCTGTAAAAAAGTTTTAAAAAAAACAATACAAAATTTAATAAAATATTACGCCTAGCAATTTAGAGATAAAATCAACAAAATGATTGAAAATTTCTGTAATATTTTAATTCAATAAAATGATAACACTAAGGATAAAATATTTTTTTTATATTCACAGAAAGGCAGCCTTTAATTAATAAAATATTCATTAAGTCTTATCTAAAGTTTCCCTTCTGCTTTATAGAATATGAGAAATGAAATTTGAAATATATATATGTAATGATATCTCTAAATCTATATTAGATCCTAATTAATGTCCTAATTTTTATCTTAATCTAGCCCTTATTTATTTTAAAATGTTCTCTTATTTCCTGATCCAATTCCACCTTTTTTATTTAATTAATACAACAGAAGCTTTTAAAATTGCTGAAATCGACAAGTTCCCAGACTCGGAGTGAAGGAATAAAAATTTGTCGATCTAAGCACATTCTTTTAAGAGATCTCTATAATTCCCTTACCTAAATCGACACGTATAAAGAAATCCCTATCAGAATCTCATAGTATATAATCATGGGGATAAATATTTCGTTCGCTCTGTTCCCTTTTGTGTTGTAACGTAGGCGTAGCCTGTTGCTTCTTGTTTGTTTATGCCTCTCGGGATGGAATAAAAGCTAAGTTTAAAATTACAAAAGTGTCTTCTCTCTTCTGCCACGAAATTGCTAAAAAATTATGTGTTATATATATATATTCTATAGTTCGGAATTGTATAACGTAAAAACTATTTTTTAATCTCGCTTTCATTGTCATAGAATATTTTTGAGTTCTGATCACAGCTAGCCATTTTATGAAATGATACGATCATTGATTGTGCTTTTAAAGTATTTTGTGAATGAATAAACCACAAAAAGTATTAAAACTGCTGCGATTACATTTCACTTTCCAGTTTTATCGTTTTTCATTCTTACGATTTCAATTTTTGAGATATCTATTTGAGAAAAGATGACGATAAATTTTTTATGAAGAATCTTCACTCACCTTATTGAAATGTCACATTCTTTTCTGATGAAGAGTTTATTCACTTCAGAATTTTTTTTTATTACACTGAAGAATGTATCAAATGTTTTTCTTCCGGTATAAATGGCTGGTAGGAGATTGATGAGATATAATCGACTCGTAATGTTTTGGAAAAGTCAAAGACTGTTGACGTCAGGTCATTGCTATATTGAACGGGCAGTTCATTTTAAGTCATGCTGAAATATGATTTCTAAAGTAGCAATTACTAGAACAATGTAGCAAGTGACCACACATTGCAATACGATTGTGTGGTGAAAAAAAAATTGTCATAAAAGGAAGAAAAAGTATTTATCATGCGGTTGTTTCGATGTGCAGAATATCTCTAATCATGTTTAACAAATAGTTCCTTAACTATTTGAAATTGGCATATATTTTCATTTGAAAAATATTTTAAATGTTGTAAGCAGTTATAATTGCTTCTTTGAATCAATTGTACTTTTGAGAAAATTACAAAATTTAAATTTTTATACAATTGCTCCATGTTATCTGTTATGTTTAGTAAAATAATTGTAATACAATAGAATTTTAACCCTCTGACTGGAACATTTTAATTCTCTTTTAGATGCAATGTTTCCATACAAGTTAAAATATCGTTTTAAATGAAGTTAACTGTCATTGTACGCTAGCCAATAATATCATGATACATTTAAAATGTGCAACAGTGATACACTCTAAAAATGCGCAATACGAGAGTTGCAGCAAAAAAGTAATTGACTCTTCTAGCCTGCGAAAATAGCGTGATAAGCAATTGGAGAGTTAAAAATATCGGCCCGTCTACATTCCAAACTTACCGAGTTATGAATCTTGAAATTTCTTCATTTTAAGTTTTTTTTTTGATCATTTAAACGGCTGACTCGAGTAAAATATATCAATCAGTGGATTTCTTTTCTTCAAGACGACTGCTGATTGACCTAATATAATGAAAATCGATTTTTCATTACTCGGCCACTTTTAGTAGTATTTCAGTAGAATTTTACTGTATATATATCAGAATTATTTTTAAAAAATAATTAATAATACCAGAAAATTGTATAAAAATTAAGATAACATAGTTTTTCAGTGTTACATTTATTAAACATTAACAAAAAAAGAATTATTAACATGACTTGGAGCATTTTTTTCCAAGTGGAATTATATTCATGTCCCTAATAATTTAGAAATTAGCTAATGGAACACGATTATAGAGAACTCAATCTATTTGTCTTGGCTGATTCGTGAGTGCTTTGAATAAATAGGCAAATAGAAAACTTAACAAAAAATTTATTGCAGATTCGTTCGAGTCACTCTGCTCAGTAACTCCTTCTTCAAGAGCAAACACTCGAATGACATCACTCTTTTAATTACACTCGCGCTGCTTGTCTAGCGCCATCTATGAACATTTATTTCCTAACGCTTCAAAATCCAATCACTACACTATTTTAATTCTTTTTTTAATAAAAATGTGGTGAATTTTTAAATCCTGAATAACTGAGCTTTAGATCTTAGTCTGGGTTCTCTATCTTTTCTTAAAACCTCAGAAGAAAATATAAGTGCCCACTTTAAACCAATGACCTATAAATAAGAGATGAAAAGTATAAGGTGGTTGTAGTTTATTAAATTAAACTATATTTAAATAATAACAACATACTTAATTATAAATAAAATTTCTATTTATAGTTATATTTTTGTCTTAAAATATCGACTTTTTTTTGCATTTGTGCGCTAACAAGTGCTGTGATTATCTTCATTGTCCGAATGAAAATATAATGTTTGTTAATCAAACTAAAAAATTATATATAATAATCATTTTGTATTATATTATTATCTTTTAAAAAAGTTTTCTTCGAAATATTTGTATTAATATTGTAATTCTTATCATATATTTTCAACTTGATAGTTCTTATAAACCTATATATGATAATATTTATAAGTCTGTCTGTAAATTGTATAACCCCAAAATAGGTTAAAATATTTTAAAAGACAAATTATTGGAATCCAGATTACCAAATTTTACATGCCGTTATTTTTTGCATAGTTGATGCTTATTAGGACAGAACTACCAAAATTTTATTTAAATTTTTAATTAATCAAATATTAACCCAAATTTTAGTGATTTTTTTTGCAATTATTTCTGAGGATATTATCGCATATAAACCCATTTTAGACTACTTTAAATAAAAAAAAATTAGTTTTCAGTTGTAACAAATTTATTTTCAATCAATTTTTTTCTTTCCTTTTAATGTAAAATTATCTCAAAAATATTTTTCAATGATTTTTCTTCAAATAATTTATTAAACAAATAATTTATTAAACAAATAATTTATATCTATATGTGAATATTTCAATAACTTGTTATGTTATATGTGAATATTTGCTATATGTGAATATTTTAATTATGTAATATTTTAATTTTAATAACTTTTGCGACCAATCAAAATTCAATATTAGATTTTTCAGTTTATAACCGGATAATGCTTTAATATTCTTCAAAACTTTTGATGGGGTTTGGACATGATGTTTTTAGGCTCTATTTTTTTTCTATAAATTCTGCGATTTAAAAGTCGTTGCACGCAGAATATAACAGCTATAACAATCAATTCAAACGAAGAAAATATATCCGAATAAGTAAAGTCTGAAATATTATCATGATACTATATCTTAGATTAAAGATTAGAACAACCTTTAATTAAAAAAAAATTTTTTTTTCAGTGAAAGCGATTCCTCGACACTTTCCAAAACAAAAACCGAAGTGAAGAAGGCCTTTAAAAATTTTAAAGATATGCAGAAGAAATTTCTAAAAACAGTCACTGCTAGACTTACAGTTGCTCAGGTATTTTTTCCTTTTTCCTATGTACTTGTTAAATATAACTAGATTGTTATATTTTATTATATATATATATATATTTTTTATCTTAGGTAAGGGGTCGTTCTTGCAGAGACTAATTTTTTTTGCTCCATTTTTCAAATAAACCTACAGGAAGTTTATTAAATATATTGTACCAAGAACTCTATTTTTTTTATTGGGATAATGTATGTGCTTGTTATCGTTGTTTTAAATTCAAAACTATTGTTAATTTTTTTTCTGTTGTAACCTGGATTTGAGGTTTCTTTTAACTAAATATTATATCACAGCATTATGCGTTCTAATAAATCAAATTAGAATTACTTAAATGTAAAGCCCTTCTTTTTTAACATAAATAAACTTTAAAATTCAATTAAATTTAATATTCACAAATTAATTTACATGTTTAAATATTACAAAGCATTTTTTAACCACCCTCATAATTCCATTGCTTTTTTCAATTGTGAATCGTTCTACAAATTTTCTGTTATGCCTTATTCTGCTTATTATCCGTGCGGCGTTAATATAATGCACACACTAGATCAATCTGCCAACTATATTAGATGTTCAAATGCTTTGGTTTCAAGTTCAGAGGGTTTTTAGAAGCTGCAAAAAGTAAAATTGTAATAAAACACAATATAACAAACGATGTTCTATGGCAATATAGATATAATTGGGTTTTTGTAATTTTTTTATTGATCACTAATTAATCTAATTAATAAATAAATTAGTTATATATTAGTTATTAAATTTAATTAGTATTAAATTTAATTAGTTATTAAATTAGTTATTAATTTAATTAGTTATTAAATTTAATTAGTTATTAAATTAGTTATTAATTTAATTAGTTATTAAATTTAAATAGTAAATAAATTATTTTTTTAATCAATAAAACGGCGTTCAAACCCATATTAAACACAAAAAGCTCGTTGTTTTGATATTGGTGGTAGGAGAATTCTTTGATATAAAAAAAATCTGGACTTGTTAGAGTAGTATATGTAATGGATATATATTGATCGATAAAATCTTATAGTTTTCAATCGTATTGAGTCATTTATATGCTTTTCACATTCTTATCATTCGATAGTTATTTATATCATCACATGACTATAGCAGAAATGTAAAAATAAAGTATTACAGTGAGATTTATTCATTTTGCAGGTAGTTGATGGTGTCAGAGCTGGAGCGGAACCTACATTCGACTTCATTATGTTTGTTCTTATAGCCAGGTGAGTAGTTGCTAAACTGAGCTATATATAAATGAAAAAGTGATAAAGAAGTGACATCTTCAAATGTTTTATAGCATAAGTTCTCAAACTGTGAATCGCAACAAGATCTTGAATGTATACGTATCTTTTCCTAACTTGCAAAAAGTATATTTAGGAGCTGAAATAATACAAATAGACTTAAAATAGGCTTGGAGTTTCATCAAATCACGTATTATTAAAGTTGTTCTTCCAAAATTGTATTTTATGATAAATCTTTTTTCGTTTATGAAAGTCTCTTTCTGATCTACAAAACTTTTTTATTAAAAAATACATGTCATTTTATACATGTTTACGAAGTGGATAGCTATATAGACGTTTCATAGAAAGTTGGTTGCAATTGCTTAAAAGTTGGAATATTTTTGCTTTATAAATTTACAATTAATATTATTTATAAAAGAAGCAGTTGCATTTACTCTACGGGTTGTTTCGGTTACCCAGTGACTAACTCATCGAGGTTTGGAATATTTCAAAAGGGAAAAAATTTACTGGTATATGATGTCATCAATTCAGCTTAAGTGGTGAAAAAAATATATAAATTCTTAGTTTCGGAGTGAGAAGCGGCATACGTCAAATGTTAGTTGATTTGCTTTGGTATATTTCATGTCAATGCATATTTCAATCTAAAAACAACCATACAACTAGTATCTGAGTTCATCTACTTTTAAATCATTGTGAATTATATGATAATGTTCACAATCATCAAATCGTAGAAAATCTGTAATAATTTTATTCATATCACTTTTATATCATCTTTTCCTTTATAATATTTTACTATACCAGTATAAACTGTATTATAAACGTTTCCAAGCATATCTCTTCGTAGTTATTATTGCATTTTCTAGTTATGTGACATCAGAATCTGCATGCTTTTTTTTTACGGCTTTCGCTGATTAAACTTTGTTTAAAATTATTGTTCTATCATAACTTTTATTTTTTTCTTGATGGTTACTGATATTTACTAAATTTGTCACCGAAGTAGCTGAATACATTGTATATTTTTTTATTTATTATTAGCTTTCCTAAATAAAACATATCAAATGAAAGAATGTGAAATTAGAAAAAAAGATGAGCTTCAAAATATTTATCCATTATTTCTAATTAAGGAAATCAATTCTTCTTATTTATTATTTGACTTTTGGAGTATTTATTACAGCTATTGAGGAGCAGCAATATTCATATTACGAATCAAAATCCATGAGAAACATTAAGCAGAATACAAATTATATTCTATAATTTTTTAAGAATTCAAAATTTAAACTGCTATGCATTTATCCGACTTGAAATTATAGTATTTTATTTAAAATTTTTGAAAAACTAATTACAAATATTAGTCTTATTAGTTAACGCTTAATACCAAATGGGAATAATGATAAATTAAAAAAATGTTTACTACTACGAGAGTTCTTCTTGAGGGTACATTTTGCTAGTTGTTCAATCCTTTTTGGACGTTTCCTAAATTTAGAAATACTTTTGAAAAGGAATATATTAGACAATAATGACGAATATAATATTTAAATGTTTGTTGTAAAATAGGAGAAACAATTATTAAAAAAAATAAAAATTTCATTCAAATCTCCGGAAAGTTTCAGTTTATTGATGTTACAGTTTTCATATATTCAAAATTCCAATATCAAGTAAGTTTACAACCATTATGAGCAGTAAACACAGAGGACTCTATAAGTAGGAGAACCAGGGGCTGGTTGTAACACGCACGTCATGTAATTATTTTTAAAATTTTGTATCAAAATTTTCGCTAAACGGGAATTTTATGATGAACTTATTACGTGAAAACAGTCAGCGCCCAGCCGAAATAGATAGTGAGAAATTTTTAACTTGCGCTCTGTTTCAACTAGTAAAGGGAGAAAAAAAATATTTCGTAAATTCTGTTTTAAAATAAGTTGATTGATTTTCTTATAAATATTTTTGTGATGGTATGTGGATTATTATGATCTGTGCAGGAAGCAACAGGACGAATGTTGTAGGAAACATTTCTTTAATAATCACATTCACACACTAAACAATTACAAACACAAAGACAAGACATTTACGCGCGCGCTTCACAGTTCAGCGTCACATCTCCTTCTCATTACAATCGCAATGCACTATGGGATGACATATGGGATGGCCCAAACAGGCATCGCCATCTAGTATCCAAAAGAGAAGATAAGTGTAATACAACTGCTACATTTTTAATAATTTTTTTATGCATGAAGATTTAAAAAAATCTGCATTAATTATTTTATTAATCGCAATATTTCTTTATATATCCACAAAAGTGTCCGAAATTGGAGAAGTTGTATCAAAATCTCGAACAATTTGCAAGATTTATCTTGATTTGTGCTTGATTCATATAATTAGAATTTCTGCTTTAAATATTAACATCCACTTTCTGAGATCAGATGTCTTTCTGAGCGTTTACCTTTGAAAGAATCTAAAAGAGTTTCATTTAATGAAAAAATAAATTTCTAACTCACCTACTTGATGAGAAGCAAAGAAAAAATGATTAAAACGACTTAATTAATAAAAAAAGGAGTACGAGAACAAGGAGAGAGAAAGGTTTAATGGGAAAAAAAGAGAAATCGAAAGAGAAAAACGCGAAGAAGAAGATTTTGAATTAACATACAGATTCCAAGAAAAATTGAACAATTTTTGGTTTAACTTGTGGCGATGAGTACAACAATTCTAATGATATATTTTGTGATATTATAATGTATCAACAACCCGTTATGAAGTAATGGCAGGGTTATTTCGGGATAGAACACGCAATTTTGAACAACTGTTAAATGGCGGAGATCATGCCACAACCACCGATTGGTGAACGAACTAGCTTCTCTTCTTCTCCTCCGGGGGTGAGGGTGTGCTTAACAGAATTAGCATACAATGATTACAATGAAGTTCTTTGGAGGTATCGGGTTTCGAACCTGGGCACTTCAATCCCAAAGCCAGGACAAAACAAATAAGGCTCCACTGTCCAAAATTCTGGAGATGATGGAGATTGCAAAATATGAGGATAGGAAACAGTATATAATTTGATTGCTTTAACTACAAATCTAATACAGATTGGCGTCTATGTCGAATGGTTAAATATTTTTATCTTTATTTTATTGTAAATCACGTGATATCATTTATTACCACTGTACCAAGTGATAATAATTTCCAAATGTTTTATGTACTTCAAATAATAAAACAAGAATAAATAGAAAATAATTTTAAAAGTTTTTGCCTTTATTGTTACAAATTGACTCGTATCCGCGGCAAGTTTCAACAACCGTCAAGTTTAAAAAAAATATTTCTGGAGTTAAATTCAACAAAATTATTGAATTATGCCTATTATTTAATGCCTATTATGAAAGAATAGTTAAATTATCAAAAAAAAAGTAGTTCTATTCAAGGAATCGCAAATACTTAAAAAAATATAGACATTTTTCCAAATATTGTTACAACTAGCTCCTAAAAAATGATCAAGGACATAAAAATTTTTTACAAGCGTTGAAACTAGAAGTTGTTTTAATCCCTTGACAAGTACTCAAATTTATTGTTTTTTAAATTGAAGGATTTCGATATTCAACAGTTCAAAGGGCCTTTCTTGTAGAAATATTTATGTTTAAGACATATTGTTCATAAGTTCAAGATCCAAGAAATTTATCTTCATAAATCAACACTTTAACAAAAAAAAAATTACTTGAAAAAACATACAAACTATAACTATATGTTATCTCTGTCAGTTTGAAGCAATTGAGTTTTTGTGCAGTGCTCCTATTTATAGAAGGATAATTTACATCCACTTTTCTGCAAACAATACAAGTATAATTGTTTGTGTATGATATTGACAAACATTTCAGTTTTTATCAGAATTATTGTAATTTACAAACGTATTCATATTGCTTTCTGGCTTATTTAAACGTTTCATTGTTCCCCAGTTACTTACATCGACAGTATTTTAAGAATTGTAATAGACGTTTTTACTTAAAAATCATTTTATATTTATTATTGGATATATCGATGCTAAAGTTATTTTCTGGGATAATAATTTTATTTGAAACATGCATGATAAAAATCGAGCAAAATATTCATCAGGACAGATTATTGGACCTATAACTACTACTTTTTAGGTAGTAAGCGCTCACCGAGAAAGGTTTTTTTTCTCAAACTTAAATTACATCTTTAATATAAGATTAATCGAATATTAATATTTTCCTTATTAACTTCAGAACATATTATTATAGAAAAGCTCTTTATCTCCATATGAATATTCAAATATTTAGTTTTTTTTTGTATTAATTTTATTTTCAGGTAATTTTAAACATTTGTTGCCTAACATAATTTTTTTTAAATATTTGATAGTTTATTTAATATTAATATTTTTCATTGTTTTCGTTGTTGGGTTTATGCTTACTCGTAGTGATAATATTAAACACATTTTTTTTGTAAAAATTATCGCTGTTATATAATTAACTGTACATTTTAAAATTAATTAATGATAATTTAATCTAACTTTTGATAGCGAAGAAATATATTAGCCAAGCAATTATCAAATGTTATCATTCTATTATGTGTCAAGCTAGAAGCTCGAATATTTTTTTATTGCTTTTCATTTATTCTTCTATAAAAATAGATGCAGCTTATTCTTTTTTTTTCTCTCTTTTTCAGCATGATCGCTGCCCTAGGCCTCTTAGAGAATAGTTCTGTCATCATCGTCGCTTCCATGCTCATCTCACCCATCATGGTGAGTAATACATGGTGAGTACCAAGAGGACATGGCCCAAGACTCACTATATATTTCAATCTTTTGAAAAAAATTTTTATTGTTATATGAAGAATAACCTAAATTGCTCCTAAGAAATTCTTGTTTCCATAAAATTGTGAGAATTCAAAATATCTTTATGTCATTAAATAATTAATATTTAATTTAAAAGTATTATAAATATAAAGCGTTGTTAAGGAATACTCTTTGATGCAGAGTATGGGTTTCTTAAATTCTTGTGGTTGTATTATCAATTGGTGTAGAATAATATCCAGTCAAGAATTTTTGATAAAAGAGAAGTATGACATGTTTCGTAGATATTATTTTGCGCTGATCCTTTGTTAATTAAAGGGACCTAAGTAGTATCTGAGATGCATCAATTTGCAGTTTCTTGATGGAATTTCAAGGAAAGTTAGAAGAAAACCCATCATTCAGCTCGAATCAGTCATAAGTCAAGGACTTATGATAAACTGAAAATATGGAGTTTTCTTTTGGTTAAAGGGATTCCAAAGCTTCCAGGTAGCACCTAAAATAGAAATCTGTCCTAATGCCAATGTATAGCCATTTAAAGGCCTTTCAGGGATAGTTTAGATAACTTTGTATTTCGATTGGTGGAAGACCTTCAGCAACCAGCTTGATCACAGTTTGGAATTCGCTACTAAAGAGTTCATTGATTGACTAATTTTTGAAAAATGCGGTTTAAAACCACAATAAGATATCAGAACCTATAATTTATAATCCAAATTTCTGAAATCTGATCCCACCATTGATATGTATTCAATTTGAAATAGTTTAGTATTATTCAATTTCAAACTTGATTTAACAAAGACTCAAGTATTAAAATGATCAAAACTGAATGGATTGAAAAAGATTTTGTTTATCATAATTTAGGAGGAATGAATTTTTTCCCCACAGACAATCTTTTTTCCCTTAATTTCATTTCCTTGGAAACACAATGAAAATGGAGTTGATTCTGGACTTTGAAAAGAAATAAGAAAATGAAATGATGCATCAATTAAAAAAATAAATTACTAATTAAACTTTTTAAACTGCTAAAAAATTTAATTTGCAGTTATCCAATTAAACTTTTTAAGGTAATTAAGCATTTCAATTAAATAAGATAATTTCTAAAATAAAACAACTTCTTAGATTTTTTTTATTGTAAATTTTGGAAGATTTGATTTGATCTCTCAACTGCAGTTTAAATCAGTAATTAACAGAATTCATTCTAAAACATAAGGTTATATTTCAAAGCATCTGTTGGAAGGGTAGTAGAATATTTAACAAATTTCAACAGTACTTATTTGTTTCTTAGAAGAGAGCTGCTTTAATTCGAAAAAAAATTATTCTAAACGGTTTTTTTAAAGCTTTCTGATTTTGGGATTTTATCTCAATCATATGATAATTATCCTATTTTTTTTTGTTAAAACTTACTTATCAGATTGGGGCAGTTTTATGGTGAAAATTGTTTTACAGGGCCCCATCATGGCTGGTACATTTGGAGCCGTCATTCGAGACCGATCATTAAGAAATCTTGGCATAAAAACAGAAATACTTGGTCTCTTTCTTTGTATGGTTATAGGTGAGTTATGTTCCCAGTTTGGTTAAGTTAAATGATCTGGCCTGTAAGCATTTTACTCACACATTTGCCGTTATTATTAACAGAAACACTGAAAAAGCGATCGAAAATATTTTAAATCGAAAAATATTATTCTCCTTATTTTATAGTTAAAGGTTTAATAGATATTATTACAAAGTTTTTATGATTAGAAAACTACATTAAACTATAATATCTCTGTGTTAAAAGTTATTTTAAGACTGCGAAATATTGAGGATGACATTAAAAAATGACGAAAATATTCAACAAATTTAAAAATGCCAATTAAAAAAATTACAGTTAATTCAAAAAATGACAGTTCAAAAAATTACAGTTTTTAACCTTTGTGTTTAATTTTATGAAATCTTAATTTTTATTGTCTAGGATTCACTCTTGGTTTATTAAGTGAAGCGTTAAATTCCATCTGGGGTAGTAAAGATTGGCCAAATTCAGAGATGATCAGCAGGTAAATAAATTCCTTTCTTTTATAAATTCTATTTCTTAACTGTCATACCCCTATGGCATATATGCATCCAATTAATATTTTACAAACAAACATTAATATATTTTAAAGTACCATAATCCGATACAACAATTGCATATAATCTATAAATCTC
>JAPMOR010116627.1:48289-66578 GCA_026543865.1 Argiope aurantia
TCCGAAATTTTCCCATCTTTTGTCACATCTCGATTCAAATTTACAATTATCGTTTCATACAGCATTCAGTTAGTTGAAAACGGGAAATAAATCTAATAAATAAAAGAATTAAAAACATTTTGATTGTATTTCGTTCTATGGGATTTCAATATGAAGCGGATTGTTTTAAAACTAAACTTAATCCGCCATCTCATAATATTTAAAAATTCTTTCTTTATTTAAGACTTCTGATAAAGATTCTGAAATTTTATACTAATTCATGACATTAATAATTATAATAATATAGAGGTCAAGAACGCAGCTTGTGGGTAGGTGTGCTGATTGCCCTTCCTTCTGGAGCTGGAGTGGCCCTCTCCATTCTCGGTGGAAATGCAGGTTGTTTAGTGGGAGTGGCTATTTCTGCTTCTCTCTTACCCCCGGCAGTCAATGCAGTAAGCTTTCTCTTCTTTTCCATTTGCATATCACGAACTCAAATAGGATTGTTTTATTTGAATTATATATAAATTAAAGTCTAGGGACTAATTCTAATTTTCATTCCAATTATTTTATGATTAATTAAGCAAATATTAATAAAATCAAAATATGGTTAAGTTTATCTTTATTTTATTACTAATATAGTTTGAAAAGAGGCATTTTGGGCAAGATATCACAATTTTGGACAGTGGTCAGCGGCCGAAAACATTTGCGCTTGCAGTCATTTTTTTTTTTATCCATATGCATGCGAAATTTTCAATGGAATCGGGTCTTAGACTCGCGGTTCTTCGTTCTTGAAAGGCGATTTTGTTTTTAGGCCAAGGGACCATTTAAGTATTGGAAAGCATCTGTTATTTTGAATTTAATAGTTATCAGTAACCGAAATTCATTATTAATATTTTTAAAACTTGAATAACTAAATGGTATTTAATAACTTATACTTATGAATGCGCTTTTATTATTTTTTATGCTTATTGTAAAGGCTTTAACAATTTGATGTCGTCAATATTATTCGCATTTTTGGTATTCTATTAAAATATTTTTCTAGTTATATCATCTTATACCTGGTGGATTTAAGTTTTGGCATTACTGAATCAAAAGTAATTCAGAGAATCCAGAAAAAATATTATATTTCTCTACCCATCGAGTTAAAATCGATGAAAATTTTTGAATAGCATTCATTCGTTTTTCTTTCTAAGATTTAGAGGAAAACAAATTTCATTTTTTTTTCTATACACTTGCAACCTTCCTCACCCAAAAATTCAAATGCTGAATTTAAATAAATTAATGCGTTTATTTCTACAGGGCCTCCTATGGGGAATGGCAACCGTTCGAGCTCTGAGAGCACAAGACGAGCAATTCGAATACGTAAGTTGCTTTAGCTTGTTGTGCACTTTTCTGTTTGTTATTCATTTAAGAAACTACTTATTTATCATTAATATTCTTTCCTTATAATAATAAATAAATTAGAAATTCATACTGAATAAAAATGAAAACTTTTTTGAGAATATCTTCTTTTTAATAATGTAAAGCGAGCGGTTTTTAATTTTAATTGTTTTTTTATTTCTTTTGGGCTTTAAATTATAATTAACTTTTATGAATATAATTTAATTTTTCTCTAATTTATTATGAGTTGACATCACTGCAAGGAAAAAAATTAGAGAAACTTATGCTTAACTTATAATTAATTTCTAATATAAAAATACTCTTACATAATTTCAAAGCTTCAGCTCATCAGAAAGTAAGCAAAAAAAAATCAATTTTTTTGATATGTGAAAGAAGTCAGGTTAAATAAAAGTGTTTAAAAACATAAACGCCATCTATCTTCTAATTTTTAAATAAATGTATTTCGAAAAATACTTTATTAAAAAAAAGCTTAAGTAGAATAAACTTTTCTCAATACAAGATTAGAAAAGAGGTTTAGAGTGTAAATTGTGCCGATAATGTAATATTTATAAAAACCTTAACGTTTAATGTTTTTAATATTAAACGTTTAATACATTCAACATTATTAATGCTACTCGGTGATTGCTTTCACTAATATTTTGTCCATTTATCCAAATTTTGAGTTTTTCAATTTGATATCTTAGATTTATTACGATTATTTAAATTTATTTTTCCTGAAAAAAATTATCAAGCTAAAATAAGAATTTTGGTTAGAAACATTTTGCATTGGAAGACCAACTGATTTTTGTATATTGTATAATTTGTCTATCTATAGACTACTTGATTGCCTTTTCTTATAGAATAGTACAGGAGAAATCTTAGTTGCCAACGCAGCATGAACGGGGAATTTATATTGTATGGTTTTAATGAAGGTTTTCGTATATAAAACATAATAATTGGAATTATGATAAAATTACATTAGAAAGAATGATTTGCTTTCCATAAACAAATGGAAGAATAAAAATATTTGAATCGTGTTTGAAGAAGGTAAATTGATTATTCAGGAAATGGAGAATTTTAATAGTATCACACAGTTCAAATCCACATGTTTGATCAAAAACATATACAGATACAGTATATATACAGTATATCTGTATATGTACAACGTCATATACAGATACAGTATATGTCGTACCCAATAAAAGTTTGTAGAATATCATTTATAAATAGAAATAAACATTTTAAATTTTAATGTTTGTTATCTTTTGTTACTATAACAAGCGTCACCCATTTCAATTTTTAGTACTATCAAAATTATTATTTGGTTCGAAATAAACTGCACTATTTTTGTTCTCTTAATAGGTGCGGGTGGATGGGATGTTGCGCCTTTACAAGCCCTCCCTAACGCCACCTGTTAATTACGAGATTAATTATTTCCCAGAAATGGACCGCGAATGCGCGGTCTTGGGACTTGTATCTTTATCTTTGGCTTTAGTCAATATTGTCTGCATCTTCCTCTCTGCGATGGTCGTCTTAAAGGTAGGTATCGGAAAACTTTTTTAAAAAATTTATTTTATTTGTCTTCAAAGATTATCGTACAAAACTGGGTCTAGAAACGTGAAAATACCCATATATGGGGGTGACCATGTTAAAAAAAATTAAAATAAAGTTTTCTTAAAAGCATGTTTTTCTTACTGTACTAAAAACGATTTTTTGTCGAAAATCTGGAGATCAAAGCAAAAATCGTAAAAGGGCACTGGTACAAAAACGTGGTGTAAATTGAAATTTTATTCCTTTTTATAGCATATTTCAATACATAACGAATGCTTAAGAACAACCATGCTTTGAATGCTTATTTTCTGTTTACTTCCTTATCATTTTGCAGTCAGTATCTCATAGTATCAAGATGCATTCTTTGACATTCAAATTTTTGAGAAAAAACTATTTTCTAGCTTTTTAATAAACAAAAAAAATGTGCTTTCTAAAATCTTTCTTTGTCTTCTACTATTTATACATAATTAATTTTATAACACCTCATAACAATATTTTGGAATCTTTTAAGAAATTTTTCTCAAATTCTTTTCGAATTGACTATACCAATCTCTAGTCAGAAGTGTCATAGCTTGATAATGCTTTAGGCTTGATTCATTTATTTTGATTGCATGAATTGTTACATTAAATGCAGATGCACATAAATATTTGTACACTATTCAATTTACAGAAAGAATATCAGCTTAAAAACAATTTTTTTTATTATTAAAATAACCACACTGATTATTGTAGCATAATTTGACGCACAAAGCTGTGTGAAAATAAATTGATATCGCCGAAAAGTCAATTTTTGAATGTTAGAATGGTGCAAAAATACTTCTTGTTCATAATATACCAGAAAAAGTTAAGAAAAAAAAAAGCAATAAATTTATGCATAGTTTTTAATTAAAAATCTAATAGAAGTTTCGAAAACCCTTTTCTTAGTGAACATATACAAACCAAGAATAAATACGTTCTAAATATGACAGTTCTATATTCAACAATTTTTCTTATATTACATTTTGAACGAATTTTACATCGTCACGTCGCCTGGCACAATTTACAGATATTGCATAAGTTAAGTATAATATTGTATAAGTTATTATCATATTATTAAGAAATCGGTTGATTTCCGAAAAACATGATCGAAATAGAACACAACAAATCTTCAGAATTTTAGTCTACTCTGCAATGAACATCTATTAAAGCGAAAAACATGGTAGAAGTACTGTAAAGAGACTATAATTAATTATAAGATATTAAGATCTTACATTCATAAATCAAAAATTTAATGGTTAAAAAAAGGAAAGACGCCGAATACGTCGGTGATACGACAAACATTATTAAAAATAGAAAATAAATTTTTCTGGGAGAGTGTAAAATGTTTCCGTTTCAATGAAATCAATATCTGTCTAAATCCCACATCAACGGCTATGAAACTTGTAAACATGATAATGTGTACAGGCTGGATATCATGAGCAAATTGTGTCACACATCATACTTAATGCAATATACCTGATGCAATCGTTTAAATGTTTTGTAAGACAAAACGTTCAATCTAGAACTACTATATTTAGTCGTAGTTACTTCTTGGGAAGTAAATACTCTCTAATAAAGGACGTATTAAATTTTTGATAAGACTTTTTTATGAAAAATCAATCAAAACTTTTAGTATTTCTTGTCAATAATTTCAGAGCAGTATGTTTATTTCACTTTCAAATTAAAAAAGTAATTTTATTAAGCTTTTAGTAGCTTTAATTTTATTCAAATGGAATTTTTATTGATAATTTCAATTAATAAAAAATATTTGTGAATTTTATTTTACAATAAGATTTTTTTATATAATTTTAGCAATTGCATTTGCAGATAAACTTCACATAATGATATTGAATACAGTTTTTGTGTTTACATATCGTTGCTGTAATATAGAAAACATTTTGGAAAAAAATAATATAATGATAGATGAATCAAGCTTAAAAAATTAACATACTATGATACTTATAACTAAAAATATAAATTTGCATCATATTTTTTTTAATGAACAATTAATCTTCTCAAAAAAGTGTAGATTTTCTTAAATGTAAGATTAATATTTACTTCACTTTCATAGGTCACTAAGAAGAATGTTTCGATATACTTACTTCAGAGTATTTTGTAAATTTACATCAGTTATTTATCTTTATAATTTTAGATCGTCTCATAAAATTGATAGCTGATACTGTATTCTTTTATTTTGAGTTCAAAAATTTTCTTTTCTTTTTTAGATTAAAGAAGTAGCACCAAGAACGAGCGTTGCAAAAACTTCCAGATTTTGGAAAGAAGACATCAAAGTGAGACATTTACTTGAAATGTTTTCTTTTTGTTTATTTATGTTCATCATTAACTCTTAACTTTATGTTTATTATTAACTTATTAACTTTTATTTATGTTTTTTATAGTAATACAAATTTTATCATTTAGTCACATTAAAAATAAATTTTTGATTCAGTAACACTCAATACCAGAATTGATTCATTAATTTATCAATGTTTGTCTAATAATACTTTAAGTAAAACATTTTATGAATTGCTATAAAAGAATTTATATATAAACAATATAAATATGGAGAATCATAAACTATGAAAAAGTTGTATTAGAAGTCAAATTTTAGACCGAAGTCCTTAATTATGAAAGGAATTTGTAAAATTAGAGAATTAATGTTGAAATGAATAATGCACCATAGACAATTATAAAACTGAATTTATTTTATAGAAACTTAATAGGTTGAAGATATGCATATTATTCAGTGGAAAATTTCACACATTCAAAATAATTAATCAAAATAATTTAAAAAATTTCAATTTTTTTAGAAGAATTATTTCAATTAAAATGGAGCAGTTCGTTTCCATATTTATAAATAATAAATCTTATTTTTGTACAGATTGCAAGAGATTACAATTCTACAATGCCAGCTGCTGAGGCCGACGAATTAGGAAAACAGTTTCTGGCTGAGTGGGCTGTAAGTAATTTCAAATACCTTTTCTTATTATTTGAGTTTGCTCTCTTTCTAATACAATAATTAAATATTCTACCGATATTGATTATATGCCTATTTTTGCGAACTCTTCAAAATTATAAATAAAATCAAGCGATTTTTTTCTTGGTTATTTGCATTTTATGTTCATAAAATAAGAGTTATTTCCTCTGCCTTTTTTGTGCTCCTAAAATAAAAAGATAAAATGCTTCTAAAATATTATGAGTAATTTTTTAATTAGATATTAATTGAGACATTAAGCTTCATTTTAGTATATAAATATCAAATACAAAAGGCTTTGTGTAAACTAGATTTAATTTTCTAGACTTTGAATGGTCTTGAACCAGATGCGCTTCTCGGTGACGATGCTGAAGCTGCTTTGACGCGAATGGAGACTCTCAAAGACATTATGCAGGTAAGTGCTAGTTTAAGTAAGTGCAGCAGAAATTCAATTTTGCAGATCTCTATCAACCGAGATTTCTATTAACGGAGCTGGCATCACAACAAACTCGATTCGTGTGTTTTTGTTTTTTAACTAAGTCAGTGAATTTTCCCCAAAAAGGAATTTAAAGTGAGCATAAGAATTGTTTTTGACTAGACGGAAAATTGCAGAAGGCCGTTATCGTGAGGCGATCTTTCATAGTTCAAACAGTTTTTGAAAAAATATAAAACATCTGTTGGCCTTTTTAAGCACTACAATAATGATGGGCAAATTTCATGCATTTTCATGGAAAAGAAAAAAAACGATACTGTAAATACAGTGGAAACGTTTTCTTCATTCACTTGAGTAAAATTAAAACGATTACTCTTAAGGAGATTTCTTTTAAGATTACTCTTAAGGAATCATTCGAAGAACGCAAAAGAAACGAAGGAAACCAGTCACATTTGTGAGTCCTATCAATGACTCATCTTACCTTTCGGACCAGGGATGGATCTTTGAACGTCCTCTCCAATGTCCTATGAGCATTACTCTTTTTTCTCCAAGAAAGAACTTCTCTGGCCATTTTGTAGTACTTCGTGTTTATTTTTATTATTTCAAATAATGATTTTAGATAAGCTTAGAGAAAAGAATCATGACTTAAAAGTTAGTCTCTAATATTTGAGTTTTTGATTATCGGAGGTGATTTTGGTCCCTATGAAATTGAACAAAGACTTCATTTCTTTTAAGACCAAAACTGACCAAGTTATGAGACTCTTTAATATCATTATTTTAAATTATTTTAAATCACATCATCAACTTCTTTGATGACATTTCAACACTTAAGGAATGTTATGATTAGAGTTCTATAATGTACTAGCATTAACGAATAATGAACCTTTCTTTGTACTATAGGATGTAGAAACCGACGAAGTGTTCCAAACTATTGCCAGAAGTGTCAGCAGCGTTAACCCTCCTCGGGTAAGTACATGTATTGTACAGCTTACAACATTTAAAATCTAACGAATGGATAAACACTTTCTCTGCACATATTTTTTTAAAGAAAACTAAAACCACTTGCTAACCACACAACTTCATGTAATATTTCACAATTCCTTTGCATGATTATTATTTACTAACCATAACCTTATGCACTGAAAAATAACATTTACACCAGCAATTAACTCCTTAGCACGTATCTAATAATACAGTCTTTATAGAGAATCTTTTGAAAGCTTTTCTACCTTCTAAAAATTTAATATCCCAAATCTCACAAATATATATGCAGTAGATGCTCAGTTATCTGATATTTCGGATAAGGAATATCATAGTTAATATGGGAGAAAAGGAAGTACAATTTTGTGACTTAAGTTTTTTTATGTTAATGCTTTATACCATGTATTTACGAAGTATCCTTCATGATGTTTTAAATCAAGCTAAAAAGAGAAGTTATATAAGAAGCATTCCTATCAGCTAGTAGTGTCTTATTAAGAAGAATAAGGTGGCATTAAAATCATCTATAAAAAAACACGTTTGAAAAAAGTTTGTGAGTATTACCATTCTGCAAAGCAAAGATTTGTAGCTGTTGAATCATCCTTCTTAAGGAAGGTATCGCGTTCAGGCTTGAGAATTCAACTTGCTGTTCAAATGACATAATTAATCTAAAAACTTAAATTTATTATATTTTATAAATACATTTTTTTTCATATATTTAATTATTATTAGTTAAATCTGAGGGAATTTTAATCCTGAAAATCCGAAAATTTGACAATTTTTTACTTTTTTGTATACATTGTGTAGAAAAAATATAGTAGTCGTGAAAAAATTCGAATTCGAGTATTCGATGAATTTCCAGCTCAGGTGTCGTCTCGTCATCTGACCGCGGTTCAAAATTACGAGGTTCGTTCCAAAATAGCCCTAGTGTTGCTCCAATACGGGACGTTAATATAACCAAACCAAACCAAACTAAATCGACGAATTTCTACGTTTTAAACCTCCTTGAGTTCGAAAAACACATTTTTGAAAAATGTTCATCTATCTGTAAGTCTGTAACAAAGATACCACAAAAACATTTTGAGCTAGACGAATGAAATTTGGTATACAGTCTTTACACCAAATTTGTAGATTTTTATCAAATTTTGAGTAAAGTATAATTAGAGAAAAACCCTCTGTCCGAATATAAGTTGACACCACAGTTATCAAACGAACAGAGCTAGACTAATAAAATTCGGTACACAAATTTGGTATCTATAGTGTAGACACCCATCAAAGTTTTAGCCAAATCCAACTACGGGTTGACGATCTGTTGGTCTGTTCTTGCAGAAATATGTAAACTCAATAATTCGAAAACGCAATGACTTAAATATATCAATTCTAGCATTGGATTTTATGATTATAAGTGCAATTTTGTATCAAATATTTGCTTTAATGGGTTGAGAAAAATATATCTGAAATGCAAATTTGATTTTTGGATACTATTAAAACATACCAGGAATTAATCACCAAATAACTCGCCACAGATGACAAGATAAATTCAGCAAAAATGCTAAATTCAAGCCAAAAATTAATATTTCGTAATTATTGAGCACCAATTTCATGTAAAACGTTCTCTGGGATAAAACCTTTATTTGGAAGTATGCGAGAACGTTTCGGAGAGACCACTCTCGCTGGTTGAAATTTATTTTAAGGCAAAACTCATAGAATATATCTACATAAAATTTCTTTGTTTCAATAGCCAGTTTGTTTGATTGATTATTACTGATGATTATTATAGAACTGAAATTATTTTTAAAAATGAAGTTGAATACACATTTCACTTTCCTTCAAATAATTTTTTAATTTATTTAGGTATAACAGAACTTTCATATGCACAATTTTTTTCTCACACCCATTTTATTTATTTAGGTATCAGCAGCAAATCTATTTGTAAGTAGTTTTTTTTTCGGTGCCTGCTTTTATTCTGTCAACGCAGTTCATCATAAAAATGATCCTTTTGCTTGCCTTCTTTTGCATGATTGCATGACACACTCATTTCTTTTGCTTAATGTTTTTTTTATCTGCGAATAATATCCAATGTAAATCATTATATAGGGTGTTTCAGTGAACCGTTTCAGAACTTCTAAGAGGGGTAGGGTACATCCTGACAACTTGAAATCATAGAGCAATGTGGGGTCGGAAATGGTTTCCTGAAGCGGTGTTGTACACAGAAGCACCATAAAGAAAAGAGACCGTAAATGATAAATCGTTTTAATAATACATGAAAAGAAGCAAAAGGTACATGGATTAAAAAACGTGTTCGAAGTTTCTTCCACGGGCTACAATGCACGCCTCATATCTCCGACGCATGGACATCCGAACATTCTGAAATACTCCAGGCATATCTCGAATCTCTCCGGCAGCTACTGCGATTCTTGCAACGAGCTCCTCAGCAGTGTCAACAGGGGTGTCATAAACTAGCGATTTCATATGACCCCAGAAATAAAAATCAAGACATGATAAGTCGAGTGACCGAGCAGGCAAACGCAAGGGACCCCCACTTCCGATTCACCGTTGACCAAATGTGACATCCAGGTACTTACGAACATCTCCGCTATAATGGGCAGGGTCTCCATCGTGTTGGAACCACATTGTCTGTTGCGTCGATGCAGAAATCTGTTCATCTCTCAAAAGTTGTGGCAATATTTGCTGCAGAAAGAGCAAGTTCGTAGGTCCGGTTAGACGACCCGGTAACAGGTAAGGTCCGATGAGGTGATCCCCCACAATACCGGCCCATACATTGACCGAAAATCGATTCTGTGCCTGTCCTTGTGAGCTCTTTCTAATGAACCTGTCTCAGCTAACCTCTGGTGCAGTCTTGCAAAGAAATTATGACTGGGAATACGCCTCGTTGGATATCGTTCCGCGTACAAACGTTGTGCGGCTGGCCGACTACAATTTGCAGCCCCGTACGCTAAATGCATATCGCCTAATTCTGCGATCGTGTAATCATTCATCCTACTAACTTGGCGTTCTTGTGCGAAATGAAGATTCCCTGAACGAAAGCTCAGACTTTTCGCACAACGCCATCTACCGCGTCAGGAAAGCATTTCCGACTGCCCATGGGTATATGATTTTGTTTCGTCAGGATGTACCCTACCCCTCTTAGAAGTTCTGAAACGGTTCACTGAAACACCCTTTATAAGAATAGGTTTCATATCTTTTAATAAAATGATGTAACATTATAATTATTATGAATTTTAGTTTTCAGATATTTTTCTTTTAGCACAAGATATTTCACGACATCTCAATTAGGTTTTCGATATTTTGGATGCCGTGAAATATTGCGAAGAAATTTAAAAAAATATTTATTCTATCATTAATGCTAATAGGATTTGAAATATCATAATTTCATTAGAATACAAATAAAAAAAATTACAATTTTCACTGGGATCAGAAAACAATAGGAATCAGAAGACAATTTTCATTAAAAAAAAATCTAGCTCACAAAACTATCGATAAAGGACACTAAAACAAAGTTCAAATCAGATTTAGCTAAGTGGCTCTTATTGTAGGACCTGGATGCAAGTTTCTTCATTTAATGCCAATACCATGCTCTTGTTATCAAATCAAGTTCTGTTTCTAAGCTCTTGAATGTTGCTGGCGGCAGTAACTTTCATGCAGGTTGCATGTCCCTTAGAGACATTCTTTTCCATAGTTGTTATGAAGAATGGGTAATAAATTGCTGCAAGGTCAATTTCATGCAGGTTGCATGTCCCTTAGGGACATTCTTTTCCATAGTTGTTATGAAAAATGGGTAATAAATTGCTGCAAGGTCAAATTATCACCATGGGCATCAGACTTAGCTCAGATTTGTAGTTATAGGGTCATACCACCGCTTATGTACCAGTTAACCTTCGCCGCATTGACTGAGCTCAAAGATGACACTCTGCAAGCTGTTGGTGGAATTCAGAGACATGCTACATAACTGTCATTGTTGCTGTGATTCACTTTGCTTGTGTAATGAAATATTTTGAAATTCGTACTTTTGTAAAAATAAATACCATTTAATCTTTGCAACATTAAGTTGCCAAGTAATTACCTTAGAAAACTATATTATTAGAACTTTTAGAATTATAACTTTTTTATGAAAAAAAAATCGATTGTTCTCTGAGCCCATTAGTGTAAACCGCATTTTTTATAAACGTTTTCTTCTTTTATAAGGGATTTTTAAGTTTTAATAAATTTGCGACGTTTTCTGTGCATCTTTTATAATTTTCAGCAATATTCAAAAATAACAATAATGTTAAAATTATCAAACATTGCGAGACAACCAACTTTGGGTATTGGGAAAAGTCTTTGCACCATTTTAGACGCTTCTAAAATATTTCGGCACTTTTTCTTGCATTTTTACAGGTTGTCAGCTTCGATCAAAAGAGAAACTTTTCTTCCTTCTTGTTCAAACTATTCAATTATTCAATTAAAAATTTTTTTTAAAGCGGACATTATTTTGAAGCTTAATTTCAAAGATATTAAATATTTAATTAATTTTTTTTAAATATTTTTGATAGCCAGAATTCAAACATTTAACATTTGTTTTATTTGAGGCTATATGTTAAAATATTTAACCGAAAACATTTGAATAAAGGAAAAACATCAAAAACTTTTTCATAAATTTTTGTGAGTGTTTTAGCTGAGTAAATTTTAAAAAGGTTCTGAAGACTAGAAGCGTTATTTTTTTTGTCTGATTTTATTTTTACTGTTCTAGATGTATTCTATAATTCTTTGGTTGTTTCAAATTTGCTTCATTTGGTTTAGCCCTACTTGCTTTTTTTACTTACGAAATTATTATGAAAACTAAGTTTTGCCAATCTAACTAATCATTCAATAGAAGGAATGGACTGTAATTATTATTATACTGATTCCAGCCAATTAGCCAAAGACTGAGTGTGATGTCTGTTCCACCAAACTTGGCACCACATAGACCATCTGTTGTCGAGCATGAAAAAGATGGAAGGGATCGCTCCAAATCTCTTATGCCACCTGAGGTAAAGAATTCTGTCCAACAAATATTAATAATGTCTTTATATTACAGTTTAAATTTTCTTTTTATACTAAAAATATTGTTACGAAATTTTCTTTACCGGGGTTCGTTTGGATAGTGGAAGTGATATGGTGTGTAGAACGCTCAATTAGCAGGCAGAAGTAGAATAAAAACAACGACGTTTATTTACACGAAGACACACAGGACAGCACAAAATCGATAACTATATACAGCACAGAAGACGATTATCTTCACCCGAGACGTGTAGCATACAACAGCACACACAGCAGCATACAACCAGAATCTACTGCAGACAGTAGCGCACAGCTCAGTTCAGCACTAGCTTGACTCAGTCGCTTCCGATTCCTCCGTCTTCTACTTCTCCAACTCTGGCTCGGAATATTGACCTGACTTCTCTGGCAGTGCAGCCCCTTTTATAGGTCTCCGGAGGCGGGGCTAGAAGCCTCTCAACCAATCAGGAACGTTCGAGGCGTATCTCGGTTCCTACTGGACGGATCGGGAAAATTCTCGAAGTTTCGGGTATAATCTATTTTGGCTCCAAAGTCGCCAAATTGGTCGCCAAGTCGCCAAATGGTCGCCAAGTTTGTCGCCAAGCTCTGGGACCTCCGACGCGCTAGTCCCGTTCAGATGACTGTAAAACCCTCTTTCTATTGATGGAATAAACTATGCTGGGAAGCCGAATTGCAGGTTTGTAACAATATGAATAAAAATGAGTATTTTGATTTTATTTATTCCAATTGCAATATCGGTATTGCAATCTAGAAGCTGTGGAGTATAGTTTGTTAGAAAGCATTTTATTGGGAATTTTTAAAAAAAAATCTGGAACTTTTTAAGTGCTTTTAGGCATTTTCACACAGCAAATTTAAAATATTGGCGTGGCAAAACATTTTAATGGATAGCAGAATATATATAAAGAAATACTTTTCCTTGTATATTTCATAATTCAGTTGGATAAATGACTAATTATAAATGTAATTCTTTCTATTTTCCTATATTTCGTACGTTTAGATTAAAATAGACATTAAAGTAAAATTAAAATTACTCTTCCCATTTTACATTGAGTTTGAACATTCGCGAATTGCACTCAGATATACTATCAAAACCAAACACCATTTTCCGAATTAGTGCTCGGTCGCACCGAACTCGGCTTATTGAGGATTATCTAGAGAGTCGCGGTATGCAGTGAATGGAATGCCCAGTTCGATCCCCAGACCTAAATCCGATAGAGCATCTCTGCGACTATCTTGGGAGACAGCTACTTTAAGTCCTCCTCCAAAGCTGATAGATGAGCTGGAACAAGGATTACTCCATGTCTGGTCTTTGCTTCCCATTTTGATATTCGAAAATTTAATATCAGCGGGGAAAGTCGGTACTGCCAATGCATTGCAGCTAGGGATGGCGCACTTCTTATTAGAACCAATTTTTATAATGTTTCAATGGCATTTTTCCACTAAAACTATTATTATATATTATTAACTATTATGATGTACTATTTTCACCAAAAATTGACTTATTAGGCAATAGTGATTTTTTTTTTTTTTTTTTTTTTTTTTTTGTAAATCATGTTTGCGTGGTAAGAAAATTTCTATGTTGCATTCCTTAAAGAATTGTGTAATTTCTGTATTCACTCATTCACAAGCTAGACACTAAAGACAGATTATACTTTAAGTTTTGGAGGTCAGTGTAATTAACATATTTGCTGTTTTGATTCAGTCTTGAGATTCGCATTTGCTATTAGATTATCCTTTTTCTTCTATAATTTACAGTAATGAAGAAGTAATCTAATTAGACAGTAGGTATAAATCTCAGGTGTAAATTAAATGAGATCCATAATAACCAAGTAAAGTTTTGAAAAAAAATGAAGAAATGAATGAAAAAAAAGGAATGAATTAGAATGAAAAAAATTGAAATAATAGTTATTTTCTAAATTATATATTTAAAGATGATTTCCAATTGCATAGTTGTATCTCATTCTAGAGCGTTTAACAGCAGGCAGCCCTATAAGCTTTTAATAGTAAAGATTTCTTTTCCTTGTGCATAATTTAGCTAATCTCGTGAATTAATTTAAATAAATTTTCAAGGTTGAATTTATTTATTTATTTATTAAAGAAAAAAAATATCATAGGAAGGAAATAAATATTTTTAAAGTAAAAACTTATATAACCTCGAGCTTAATTAGACATAAAATTAAGCAAAAAATTCTTGCCATTAGTTAAAAAAAAAACAAATATTTTCATGAAAGAGAAATAAATTTAGTAAATGGTCCAAAGATATTATTTAAAATCAATAAATAACCTTAATATTTCATATGAAAAATTACATTTATGATAAATTTAACAATGTAAATTTCATCTCTGGTATCGAGGTTTGAGAATAAAATGGAATCCACTTTTAGACTTTCATAATATAAACTTTCGCCTCTCACTAAAGCAAGAAAATCTGAATCGAAAGTTTGGGTTAAATCGAATATAAAGAAAAATCCAGATTATGTTTTATAATAATTTATTTCTTAGTGCATCCTGAATTAATTTAGAAAAAGAGTAACAAGATATTATGAGCAGATTAGAATGATTCAGATGACCATATACATATTAGATATTTATTAATTTTTAAGTAAACTTTATTTTCATTTATTTCCAGAATGGTCACACTGACATTGCTCTCGATCCTGAATTCAAGGACATTGAATTAAGACGTCCTCAGGTCAAGGTCAGTCCACGTTTAGCAAAGAGGCCACCTGCTTCAAGAAGCAGCCTTGCCGTTTTAAGACAATCTTTGATAAATGCAGATAGCCCTTACACCCTTTGGCCCTCTGAAGCAGCCAGCAAAAATCGATTTCTTGTCACCCCTGTTCCGGAAGAATCCCTAATGACAGTCCCCACTTCACCTGTTCGCAGAAGAATCAGCAGATTCCTGCAAGATCCTTGTGTTATCATGAAGGAAACTACGTGTTGACAATGAATGTGTGAGGACAGACTGAAACATTCAATCAATGCCTTCATAAGAGATTGTAGCATGATATTTTCTACTTTAAGGTTATAATTCTTAATAGTATGAGATATCATCATGGATAGAAAAATAATGGAATTAGTATGATGTAATTGTTTGTTTCATGATCTTAATTAATCATTCATAATCTTCAATTGAATGAACTATCATGTTGGAAAGAGAAAAGAATGGATTTCTGAGTGAAGAATGTTTTAAATTCGTTTTAATATCATCACATTTTTTATAAAATATAAATAATTCTTGCAAATAGTGTGTTTTTAATGAATACTGGAAAAATGCCTCTATAGAATTTCAGATGCCGAGAGATTTCTTTCATGTCTATGATTTATTTTCCGAGAGAATCTATTCTTGTAAGTATAAAAAAAATTTAAATGAATAAGCAGCAAACCACAGTAATTCGTCCATGATTATTTTACTGTTTACTACTAAGGATATTCAAAAAGGATTACTTGTTAAATCACTAAGACTCAAAATATAATTTTTTCTCTACAATATAAATTGTACGATGAGGTATCAAAACGTTTGAAGACTGGTTCTGTTGTCAAGACACTATTGAAGTTATCTGCGTGGATATATTGTCACCTTCATAGTAATCCCCGTGTACAACATCATAGTGCTCCAAAATTGTATGAGCAAGGCATCAAAAAGTTTCAAGACTAACTCTTGTCAACTATTATAATATCTGCAAAGATATTTTGCCACCTTCAAAGTAATCCCCTTGCACCGCAACATAGTGTTCCCTGCGTTTTTGTCACACTTTTTGATGCAATGAATGTTCACCATTAGAAGGAAAATCATTTTTGCGACTGTTTTTGCACCCCTGTTATGGATCCTCGTAGTCTTCGAATGATGTTGTTCTAATCTAGAAGCATGCTTATAACTCAAAACACTTTAAATGACTTATGATGACATCGCTGCAAAACTATTTCACCATATATAATATCTCTGACATATTTGGTATGATTCGGAAATTTTTTTATACTGTGTTTATGTTGGGATTGCAGAAATGGTAAAGCACATAATCGCAAAAGCATGAGTTGCCTATTTACTGATGCATATCGTACAAGTCTCGTGACTCTGAATGTTGAAGTTTCCTGAGATTGTGTTTCTATTTCTGATATTTGTTGACTGTTTACAAGCATTAGTCCTGAAAGTGATACCACACGGTATTTTGATACCATATAACAATTTATATAATAAAGATTGATTGAGACAGATACAAATACTAGAATCGACGAAAAGCGGCAAAATAAAAAAAAATCATTCTGAAAAATTCTTCCTAAATGATTTGTACAGTCCCATCAAATGATAAGTTGCTAGCAAATATAAATATTTTTCTTTCGTACAGTATGCCTTCCGTAATAAATATTGAAATAAATGTTTTGTTCGAATCCGAAATTATCATTATTTGTCTTTTGGTCTGCATACCATTTTCGTATATGAAAATGCATTACACAACCATAATCTTGTTATTTAAGCAGTGTCATGAATATGAATGGAAGACAAATCGCAACCCCTGAGGGTAATGATACATTTAGTTCTCGTCAGGCTAACAGAATTGAAATTTAATTGTCTAAAATAGAAAAAAAATATGGAATATTGATCAGTATCGGTTGATCAGACTGAGAAATTTGATAGAAATATGTTGGTAATTAGAACTCCCAAGATACAAAATTTCACAAATGTTGTTGCTAATCTAAATAATTTTTGGTGACCAGACCATTCTTAAAATCTTTTATATTAATTTTTAATACTAAATGTAGCATGCTCTACAATATACAATTGTGAAATGATAATAGAGTGATGTTATTTTATCAATTAACACAGTTCTTGAATACTCCATTTGTTGCAAAGATTAACGTGTTTCCAAATGTGTTTCAAATAAAAAAAAATGACTAGAAGAATGAAATGCAGTAGTACTTAATTGTATTGCTTCAAAATTCTAAAATTTTAAGAATTTAACTCAAGTATGAATTAAGAATTCATTATGAATCAAATATAATCTCTATATTTGATTTTTATGTCCCATTGAAACTTTAAAAAAGCCCGATCCTTGTATTTTTTAAAAATTTTAATTAACCTTGATAAATAGTTTTTGAAAATAAAAAATTAAACAGTTTATATTATATAAGTGTTTGATGTGAATACTATTTGTCATAAAATATTTAAATGATTTAAAGTAAATATGCCAGACATTAAAGTGATTTATCTATAAAAATGCTAGGAACATTTTATTTCATTTTCTCATTTTAAATCCGTTTAAAGAGCTCTACAATAATACGATACACACGTGGAAATCCTAAGAAGGTGAAAGGATTTGCGTTCTCATCAATTGTGAAAACGATTTCTCTGCATATGCGTGTATTCAAGGCAACTAGAGGATCGAGGAAGTACGAGAAATAATCCTCACTGACTCCACCACAGGTATCCTCGACGTTAGTCACCATACATCTCTTGAATCTATAAATTTGCCTGCAAAAAAGGACAAGGAATTTCAATGTATATATGTAAAAATATTTGATTGAAGCAGAATACAGGTTCGAAGCCATGAGGAGACTTTCTATTTTTAATTTAATTTTAATATCCATTTCGTGAAAGCAATTTATTTACAAGCAGACGCAGCGCGGCGCAAAAGCAAAAGTAAGAAAGAAGGCAAAAAAGGGACGAAACAAATAACCACTAGTCTTATATAAGATGGGATTTCCGGCCATGCGACGATGGAATGTTTGTTTTGACCTCTGACAAGGGTAACAAAAGTATCACTTTCATTTGATACGTAGTACTGATAGCGCATTATTCTTACAGAGGAATTAATTAAATCGAAAGTGGAATTGGATCACGAAATAAGAGAATATTTTTAGAATGAAGTTACTATGGGCTAAATTAAGATAAACTCTTGGAAATTAATTAAATTGAAATT
>JAPMOR010116627.1:71578-83271 GCA_026543865.1 Argiope aurantia
GAACCTTTGGTTAAATAATATTCTCTCAACACTGTATTCATATTATATGTCCAGATCCCATTCCAATCAAATTTCTCACTTTTCTGGATGTTTTCTTATACATCTTCATGTCCAATTGTGACCAATTGGATTTCATTGATTTTTGACAGTATTCCTTTTTAACTGATAGGTCGCAAAAAATCTTTTTATTTTTAAATGCTTTTCAATCACAAGGATTATAAAAATCTTTTACAAAGGATTGATATTTAATCAGTATTCGCATAATTTCTACTCACAATGTGGGAAAATACTCTCTAGTGTGTATGTTAAACAAAAATACAATAAGATTTTTTTTTATTTATTGAAAATAAATCTTTAAACATTAAATTTATTATCATCAATATAAAAAAAGACTATTACATTAACAATAAATTAAGTGATACGATGAATATTTTGAAAGTAAACTGTTCAAAATTCTCTACAAGTAATTTGTCAGAAATGATTTATCTAAATCTTGTTTAAAAATTAAATAAAATTTTAAATATCTTCCTAAGTAATTTCGAAACATTACTGGATAAAATCCATTTCATTTGACTTTAAAATCGAAAAGTAACTTTTTCAGTGATACTGATTTCATTTCTTTATTGTTTCTTTTTCTGTAATTTTAATATTTTTATCTGTAATTTCTGTAAATCTGTAATTTTAATATAATGACTGCGTTCCTGATTTTATGCGCATATTGTAATGATATTAAATACAATATTTGTGTTTAAATTATTTCTGTTATAAAACTGAGAAGGAATTAAAAAAATAATTTAAAAGGTGAATCAATTTTTATATTTTATCATACTTTGACATATCGGTATCATCAATATTTACTCTGCCCCGCCAATCATATCGAGACTGACATTCCTTTATAAAAATTTGAGCAACTTTTAATTTTATTTTAGTTTTTATCTTTTGTTGTCGTAAGTGCTGATGGTTATTAGTCGAGAGTTAAAGAAAAAGTGTGGCATAAATTGCAAGAAAGGAGAAAATATCGCATAAATTGCAAGCCAAACAGAAAGTTTGCTCCAATCTATAGTATGGGTTGCCTTTTCCCATGACGTGATTATAAGAATCTCATTGGGATTCCTACATTTAAGTGAACAATTTCCAGACTATAAATTTGTAACATCTGCACTTAAAGATGAAGTAAGGTATGAATAATTGCTTGGACAAAGAATTTTTATGCATGTGCTCCATCGAATAAAATGGTAATTAATAAAATTGGCGGTAATCAATTTTCCAAAAATAGGAAAAAAATTTCGTATTTATGAAAAGGGAATAAGGATTTAGACCAAGGGCTGACAGACTTTTGCAGGGTACGGGGTACTTCTAACTTTTTCAAGATTTTGCAGTTCACCACAGATATGAACAGCAAAATCTTTTTCAAGATTTTGCAGTTCATATGTGTGGTGAACTAAACAAATGGTCTACAATATTTATTACAACTTAATAATAAATACGGAATATGTATTTACCTACATTACTACAAACATAATAATAATAGTCACAAATATAATATTAAATGATTCCTTTCATATAATTCAAAATACATTAAAAATAAATCATTATCATCCAAGTTCTATTAGTTACAATTTAGAATTACTTATTCTACATATTATCCGCAAATTTTGAATATCTTCATATATAATTATTAACTGCTAATCTTGCACAAGGTTTTAAGTGGTAGTTGTGAGATGGGAACAATATGTCGTCTTAATTATATTCATCATTGAAAATGCAGATTTACATAGATAGAGCGAAAGAGCAATATTAAATGATATACAACGTTTTTTTTTAAATTAGGATATTTTACTTCGTTCATTAGACTCCAAAAAGTTATTCTTGGGTTCTAAACTACGTGCTTTTAAAAGTATGCCATATTAAAAAGAAAAAAAAGTCCGTTTTCCTTAAGAGATAAAGAGAAATTATAATTTATTTTCTGTTATATCTTGCACATCAACATTGCCAAATGGATAATACACGAGTGTAACAATTTCTTTTATTATGCGCGACTTGGGTCTTAGTAAAGGCGGTCACCTCAAAATGTCTTGGCAGTCCACCGGTCGACTTCGATCAACTTAATGTCCACCCCTGATTTAGAGCTAGGTTTGTACTAGGTTCATAAACAAGGCATAAATTAGCAGAAGCCTTCCATTCATTATATAAATGGTTATATTTTTATGAGTTATTTGATTCCAAATATTTGCAGCCATTTACAAGTTACAGTGATGCTACTAGAGCTCAAATCCTTCTATAGTTCTCAGTTTTCTCTCAATCATTTTATTGTTTCATTTTTATTAAGCAGATTTAATAGGTTTAATAATCTTATGACAATTAATTAAAACATTATTTTGTTTCTACACACATTTATTTGCATTTCTTTCGTTGAAATTTTTGTAATTATTTTTAATTCGTTTCTTGATTTCTAGAAATCAGGAATTGTGTACAAATGTATTTTACCGATGATAGTAAATTATTTTGATAATTTTAGAATTCGTTATTAATTAATAAATTAATTTTAACTAAACTTTATTGCATATGTGTGGCAAACATAGGCAGTGAATTTGAAATTTTTTTTAACATTTTGTAAGACTTACTTTAACGAGATAAGAAATATATCAGAAATTATATTTTTGGATATCTATGAAAATAAAAATGCTTTTAAAAATACCTTTCATTAGTGTTCTAAAAAGGTGGAAATAATATTTGCAATCAAGAATATGGACGTCAAAACAAAATCATAAAAGAATGAATCACCAACTACAATATCATAAATAATTAAATTACAATGAATATCACAAAAAAGTTTCTGAATATTCTTTAAAAAGTAATGTGTTTGATAAATATAATTAAATTTTCAAATAAACTGGACACCATTTTAACTAAGTTGAAGACTGGTCACACTAGATTCACCCATCAATATTTGTTGATGCGGGAACCAACACAATTTTGATCAATTTGTAACAGCGCAGTGGCTGTTTCATACATATTTGTGGAATATCCAAGATTTTTATCACAACAATTTACCTTTTTTTCAGAAATCTCACCCTGTTTTAATCGAATTCCAAAACCTCTTAGTTTTTTTTAAAAAAAATATTGGGTTTTATAATTATATATAAACATTAGCCATGCTTTTTAGTACCTTACCTTACATCATCGTTGCATTTTTTCATGCCTCACATTTATACACTTTTAGAATTGGATTTTGTAGATATCCCCTATTTGAATTTTATTATAAATTAATATAAATATTTTAATTCCATGAGCGTGGCGCAGCTTAGCCAAAAATGACTTTTGTTCCATAAAACACAAACAAACTCAAACTCCGATTAAAATATTTCCATCAGTTTCCCATACTTCTAAAATTTTTATTTTGAAGTTTGTATTTTTAACAAAAAATTTCTATTAATAAAAGAGTGCTTTAAAATTTTTTTAAAAATGTAATATCCTTCTAAGATGAATGCTATAAATGATATGACATCAGAATGAATGCTCAGATCTTTTAGAGTTGTTCATATGACCATTTTGAACCTCGTAATATAGTGAAGAAAACGAGTAAGCAAATTGGATGCCTTTTTTCCTACCTATTGAAAAAAAATTAGAAATATAAATACGATTTTGATACGAGATCGTATATCATATTTCAATTATTTATATCGCTGTGCTTTTGAGTTAGTGTGTTCACATCCATGAAAAATTAGAAGCTGATAGACAATCGACCCTTTAACATATTTGGTTCAAAATTTAATATGGACCCATATTTTAGATACTAAAGTTGTCAAATTTTATATATCTAGTTTGTTTTGAGGTTTGCAATTATTGTGTTTACTTGCACACGGACAGATAGATAAAATTCATGTGAATGAATTTCTGTCAAAGTTTGACAGGCGCAAATCTAGCCCAAAGCACAGACAGGCAGAATTTCACAAACATGAATGTCGGATATAGGGAGGTATGAAACGTGAAGATTCGAAAAAATCTCTAAGTCGAATTTTTTGGCGATTATTAAATTTTCTCTTTGTCTACTTCTCAAATTAATGTAAAAATTATACATTTCATAAAGCTGCCGAAATATTACTTTCTCACTTACATGCAAATTTCTCTTTCGCTTTCAAGCTGTTCCTTAAAAGTAATTTTATCTTTCCTTATCTCGTCAATAGGTTTAATGCAATGCCCATCGCCAACAGCTTTTCCGTAGCATTGCCTGTATCTTTGAAAGGCTGAAAAAAAAACGTAAACATCATTACAAATAAATATTATAAAATTTTTATTTTACAATAGTTAAAATTTAAATGTTTGTAGGCTAGAATTCTATCTATAAATTCTATCTAAGATTTATGCAAAATTCGGTCAAACTACTTTGCAAGGCAGATTGTTGTATTCACAAAGCACATCCGTTTGAACTAAAAAAAGAAATCATTCCCTCTTCTGCAATATAAAAAAAGGTTAGGACCAACACGAGTGCTCAGAATTTTAAGGCGTATTTCATAGAACCTAGAAAATCGAATGTGTGTTTTTAGCAGCTTCCTTTCGGCCAATTTTGCTGAAAATTTTATACAAATATGCAGCTTGTCGCAAGGTCACATACTAAATTACATTTATTTATGTATGTCGTTATGTATCGCGCTTAAATATCCGTGAATGCATAGACCAATAGACATTGTACGCGTTATCAGATTTAGTTCAAAGTTTAATACAATTCTAGGTACTTTTCCATTAGCTGGGCGCAAATGTCGCCAATTGTGAACCAAACACGAATTTGGCGTCAGAAATTTGGCGGAAATCTACATTATCTGGCGATTTTTCGCTTGTGCCCGGCTAACGGAAAAGTACCCAAATCTACAATATTGCTGATAAAACAATGAATTTATTTATATTCATTTAGCTATTAGTGGTTTTGAATTATTTTATCTACAGACATATTAACAGATAGATTCAACAGCATAATTTTTTAGGTATCTAAATATTAGGCTTATTGTAAATGCAACAACCCAAGTTTCATCCAGTTTGCTCAATGCGTTTGTGAGTCATCATATATTTCGTGAGTCGTCAATTTTTACAGCTGAAACTCTTGCAATTTGCCAGGCTCTGGACTATCTTTCCGTTCCTAAGAAACTTTTACTTCTTACAGATAGTCTTACAGCACTTAGAAAATTTTCATATAAATCCCCATCCAAAATTCATAAAATTGTGGAAAAATCTCAGATTAATCAACATATTACTTTTCTATGGATCCCAGGGCATTCGACAATATTATGGAATGGAAAAGCGGACTTGATCACAAAATCAGTGACAGAAATCAGCGCATGCATTGAATGAATCGCATTGGAAGACAGCATCTCACGCATCAAACAAATCTCAAAAAGAAAAACAACAGACAGCTATAGGCAGAGCAAATATTATGAAATTCTTGGAGAAATTACATACATAAAAAATATTGTTATATGGGCAAGAAATAGAAGAAAAGACATCATTTGTGCTAGAATTTCTACCAAAACTCTAATTACACCTGGCCTTCTACATCGTTTTAACCTGCCGAATCAACCAAATTGCGAAACATGCCACTCTTTGAATAATTTGGATCATATCTTATTGCACTGCCGAAAATACTCAAGCACCAGGCGTTGCCTCTGGTCGAAGTTGGGTCTCAACTCTCTTTTCAACCTGTAATTTGAAACAACTCACGAGCAAAGCATTCGCAGATAAACTGTCTCTCCATATTTTCCTTCAATACTTGAAATTTTTTGACATTTATTAATTGGAGATATTGTTGAACGCTGGGATGAAAGCCTTTGAAGCTAAAAATCCCTGAATCCCCCTCATTCAAACAAACAAAACAATAAAAGACTGACTGACTGACGTAATTTCAAAAATTTGATTTTCGAATTATGGAAGATCTGAAAGTGTAATTTCATCAAAATCTTTTATTTCGATTATAGCATTTTTCTTTAGTAAACTATGTATAGAGGGAAAAATAAAACATTTTTTTTCTTAAACTGGTTATATTTATGGCATATAATGTAACTGATGGAAAGAAAATCGGATTTAAATATGACACAGTTTATAATGTCTGAAATACCATAAACAACTAGATTGAAGCTGTATGATCAGAACCTATTCCTAAATCTGCATTACTAATTTTGAATATTCTTAACATAAATATTCAGTTAAGCAATCGCATGAGATTCAGATTAGCATAATTCTTTGAAAAAATGGAGAAAAGAATACTCACCGCCGTTAGTTGGTTTCGAACAAGCATGATCCAAAACTTTCTCAACCTTATATGCTTCTTCTAAGAATCCTGTATCACATTCCTGTGCTCCTCGGATAGTGCATCGAATTTGTGCCTTCAATTTAGAACCTTAAATGAGAAATGTTGTCTTATATTGAAAATTTTCATAATGAAAAAAAAAACAAGATTTATTTAGCAATGCGTTATACTTGGACATTTACATGCACACTTACATTTTTACAATGGATTTAGCCCATGGATTAATGGAATATTTTCGAAAATATCCACCAATTTGTGGATATTTGCTACGTAAACAGACATTTTCGCGATGAGTCGTTAATAATGGTCCCCCATAATAAGAAATCTAGAAGAAATAAATCGTGCGTTCCCCATTCAATTGCAGCTATGACAACAACTCCCTCTATCTAATGCAGTTGACGTTTCCACAAATGCTCTTCGGTTTGATTTTTGTTTGTTTTTATATTTGACTTTCATTAGAAATTTATAGGTCGAAATGTTAATTTTCCTGCATTTTGTTTAACACATTATAAGAAATCTAGAAGAAATAAATCTTGCGTTCTCCATTCAATTGCAGCTATGACAACAACGCCCTCTATCTCATGCAGTTGACGTTTCCACAAATGCTCTTCGGTTTGAATTTTGTTTGTTTTTGCATTTGACTTTCATTAGGAATTTATAGGTCGAAATTTTAATTTTCCTTCATTTTGTTTAAACACATTATAATTCAGAGCATATGCTTTTATAATTTTTGGTTTATTTCGGGATTTAATTTCATAAATTATGAATGATATTTAATTCACAGAAATTTTAAAACTGTTTCTTATACAAACATTAATTCACTGCTGTTATAAATTATAATGAAATCTTTGGTCCGTAAAAGTTTTGGCAAGAGTTAGGGATTGCCTTTACCATAATAAGAAACTAGCAACAATAACTGTAATGTAGTGATGCCAACTTCCAGCAATAGAGACAATATATCATATTGTTTGTTATCTGTCTAATGTCTGGAAATATTATTTTTATTTGTAAAATATGAAACTATTGGAAATTTCTCATTGTAGGAATATGCAAATATTTGCTGTTGTTTGATTAGGATATTAGTAAAATTACATATTTTTAAATACATAAGTGAGTTCTATAAATATAAACACATATCATGATTAATACTTCAAAACTCTAAAATAATTTATTGTTCATTTTTATAATCACTTTTTGTATCTATGAATTTCTCAAGGGTGATCTACTTAAGTAAAATATAAATATACACCATATTATAAAAAAAATATTTCATTGCTATTGAGAATAAAATTCTCTAGAAATCGTTTGCAATTAATTTACTTTCTCAAACTGACAGTATCTATGAAATCGGGAATTAATGGACTGTTCCTATTACCTTTAAGCTGTAACAGGTATGAAATGTTTTAATTATTTTAAAATATGTTATATTTGTGTTCATGTTTCTTATATCGTCGGTGTAGTATCAAAATGTCATATATCAGAAACACACACAATAAAATATACGACATTTTAATGTGAAAGCTACGTAAAACGACTAGTAACTTAAAATATTTGGTGATAATATACAACAATCTCAAGTCACATTCAACAATTTGACAGCAAATCTAGCTAACATTCACAAGTGTTTTGCACCGGGAAAGATGTTTGAACAAATTTAATATGCAGCAGTTTGATACAAGATTGACAGTATTCTGATTATTAGTTTAATGTTGTTAACAAATCAGAAGATTTGTAATATATATGAAGAAAAAGATCGGTTTAAATATTCACAAAATATTTTTTAAAGACATGGTGCTTTTACTTACATGTATCATTGAATCTTGTATTGGTATCAATGTATTCTTCAGTACACTGCGAGAATTCTTTGTCGTAGCACTTACTGTAACTTTCATAGCATGAAACTGCTCCGAAGAGAACTAAAATGAAAATGTGATCAATTTTAAATTCAAAATATAAAATCACGTCACAAAACACATCTTTCTTTTACCAATTTCGAAATAAATCCGAATACTTAAAGAAACTTGCAAAAAGAAAATGCTTTTTAAGTGTGACGGAGTTGCTGTTTTTCAGGTATATTCATCCCAATAAATTTACTGACAGTGATAAAACAAATTTTGTCATTTTTCCCAATTATTCAAAAGAAGCACAACAATATATTTGTGTTTTATAGTTTAGTTATATGAATATTCTGCTTTCTAGTAACAACAAAAATTATTTTAGAAAGGAATTCAAAGTTTGAAACATGGTTAAATAACAAAGATGACCCTTGAGACGACATCTCTTTCTGCAAGATTAATCACCAAAAGAATGACCTTTGACCTTTGACATAAGATTTAACATGTACAGGGTATATGGGCCTGGTGCAAATGTAGGTTTGAAGTTAATCTTTTGGACTTACAATCAAATTTCGAATTTGGAATCCTCCAGTCAAGAAGCCGAGTTCTTACCACCAGGTCAGATCGACACTGTTTTACGTCCTTGAAGGCGTTGCAGAGTTTTGAGTTCTATCAATAGTGCAGAATTAAATGCTAATAGATTTATTGCCATAATCCTTTAAGTTTCTTAAGTGTGTGTGTGCATTCAATTAAAATTTATTCGTTATTTTTGACTTGTGTTTTGGCAAGCTATTTTTTCCCCTTTAAAACTTAATAGATTACAGATATATATAATATGCATGATGTTTCTAAAATCCTAAAAGAAACTTTGAGAGTATAACTGTATAATTGTAAATAAATTACAATCAAAGAGTACACTGCATAAAATATAGTACAAGAATTTAATGTACATCACACATGTACTATTTTTTATGATGTATCATTTATGGAACTGTAGATGATAAAAATAAAAATAAAATAGAAACTGCTTTAAAAGAAAAAGAAGCAAAAAATGAAATTAGATTCTGCTTTTTTAAATGATGATATTGGAAATGAAATTATATCGAAATAATTCAGGAATTACACTTCCTGCTTGCTCTATTTGCAAATCCTCAAGAATCACTTTCTGATTCTTTGGGATTACTACGTGATGCTAACTCGCTTTACTCGCCTGCCATGCAGCTCAGCTAGTCACAAGAAATTATCAATAAATTGATTGAATGTATTCATTGACTTAGTATGTTATTTCTAAAAGTAATTTAAATTATTTGGAATTACGATACCTGCTATCATCCAATTTTCATCGTTCAAAAGATAAATGAATCATTTTTAAATTTTCTAATAGTGTAGAGATGCATGTAAATGCTAGAAATAAATTTAAAGATAAAACATATAATAAACATTTTTAATAAATCATTTGTTAAATTAGTTATTCAGTTAATTTTTATTGAAATTTTAACTGCAGTTTGTTATCATTTGTTATAGCCATACAAGATTGTGGACTTTTGGCGAGTTTCCGATTTCTAAGATTTAGTTGTAATAAACTGAACTAATATTAAATATTACACCGTCCGTGATTAAAAATAAAATTGTTTAGTACCAAACAATTTCTTTCAAGAGTTTTCCCTTGGAAATTAGTTATCAAATCGTTTTCGTTTGATTTAAAAGGCATGTTGCTGGTATTGCATTCATGATGTAAAGTTTGCTTCGCTAACTGCAGAACCCATGCAATTTTCCTCTAAAATGTTGCTTTGTAATTTGATTACAATTAAATGAGTTCCATTGCGCAGACCTTTAGTTGAAGCTAAACTTCTCAATTTTTTTCAGAAATTTTTATGGCTGAGCAAATTTAATTTTGAAATTTCTTGTAAGTTTTTTTTAATGCTTTAACCCTTTAAAATGCCTTTCTACTCATGGTATATTAAAATATTTTTATGATCGATATTGGTTTAAGGAAAATAATTAATTTTGCATATTAAATAAATTTAATTTCATTTATTAATTAATTTGATTAATTAAGGACAAAGTAACAAATTAAGACACATCATATTAGGTGAACTAAGAAACGGAAGCGGATTATGCATTTTTGAAACATTTGTGAGAATATATGCGCAAACCTACATAATTTCATTCAAAAACTGATGAATTGTCTGGTAAATATTATAATCCATAAACATATAAACCCATGACCCTAGAATGGGTTAAAGGCTTAGTGTTTGCTATTTTTGATTCTTAATATTTAAAAAAATGTTTTTACGGTTGATTAAATTGATTAAATAAAATTTTTAAATATGCACATAATATGATTAAAATATTTTTAAGGTTTACCAATTGCATCTTCTAAATTCTCAAACATTTGTTCGCACTTTTAAGATTAATTTAATCATTTTTAAATTCCAAATATATTTTTTAATACTTTTAAGGTCCAAAGTGTCTACAACTTTCATTCTTTTCTTTGTTGCATTTCTATTTTATGTCAAATACTCTGCACCAGAGTATATATATATATATATATATATATATATATATATATATATATATTAAACAATTTTTAAGTAAATGCATTAATAAATAAATATTCAATTTAAAATAAATAAGAGTTTGTCCAATTATATCAATAAATAAAAGTTACCCACCTGCAAACACAATCAAGGGCTTCATATTCAGCAGTGTGTTTTTTATCGAATCCTCTAACGAATACGTGAACAAAACCACCAGAAATAACTGTAGTAATTTCTAAATGCTCCAGAATTATTATATAAGCTTAGTTATCTTTTCCAGACAAAAAAAAATAAAAATGTGATAATTTCTCTATGTTTGTATAACGTTTGATATGAAAATCAATTTATCTATGTGAGAACAACACCTGAAACTTCAATCATTGCAGTTTTCTTTTCTTGTTTTGGAAATAATTATTGCCTATATGTGATTGAAAGGCTTTAGTTGAAACTGAGCCGCAGGTGTTTTTGAAGTTAGGCAACTGATACATAATATCTTAACGTCACAGATAGAGGTGATATGGATTTAGCCTGTTTGGTAGGATGTAGGTGGACTTTATTAAAAAGATAAAAATAAAAGAAAGAAGTATTTCACACATATTGCAATCAATTGCAAAGAGACACATAAATGACAATGAATGTGATATATATAATAACGACAACTGATATTAAATAATTTTTTGAAATTTTTCCATAATTTCCAATATGTATTTAGTAAAGATTTAAATTTTTAAAATTAGTAATGTCAATAGAATAAGATTTAACTAAAATAATAAAAGAAAGTTTAGGAACTTTTTCTCACTTAATTAGTTAAGGAGTGTGCTTTCTACACGAATATACTTGTACAAAATGGGAAGTTCTAAATTTAACTTCAACTTCTATATATATACACTGGTGTGCGAAACTTAAGCAACAGATATGTTTTTTGCCATAACTTCACGAGAAATCATCTGAGAGACATGAAATTCAGAAATGCGATACAGCATTTTGTTCTGAAAGAATGACGAAAGCATAGTTGCGCAG
>JAPMOR010116627.1:88271-197933 GCA_026543865.1 Argiope aurantia
CTGCAGTCTACTTGGACAGATTTAATTCAAAATTTGGCTCTGAATTATAATTTTGATGGACGAATTCATTTTAGCTTGTAATATTTTCTAAGAATTGCGTTTTATGATTCATGAATGCTAGATTGATCGATATACAGACAGCCTTTCGATGGAATTCGCCCAAAATATGATACAGACCTCTATTCTAATAACAGAAGCATAAATAAATTCCATCTATTTATTTCGTAATATTTTTTGAGTTAACACGTTTGCTTATAAATGATAAGACTGACATCTGCTTTTTTTCTAAAATTTGATCGACAGGTAAAAAGTTTGGAGTAAATTTTTTTTTGTCAGTTTCATCTATTTAGCTTATTTAGTTTCTGAGTTCAGATGTAATCCAATCAACAAACATAACACCAAAGTCCTTTTTTTATGCTGCTTGTGGGTTAATGAGGAAAATTCCGCAGAAAAATAATAATTGAATTTTTAATGGTATAGAATTTCATCTCCATATCTAAGTAAGTAAAAATGAGTTATTTATGATATAAAGAATGTACTGTAGTTCCCAAACGTATTAACCCAAATTTAAGTTACGTAATGTTTTTTTTAGAACTAAACGTATTAGTTAGAGATTAATAAAATTAACCCTTTATCTGATTGACTAAATTGAAAAACATTTTAACATAGAAATGAATTTTGAACGGTTAGATTTTATTTTTAAAATTTACAGTTGATTTGTTGACTTTTTAATTTAGAGATTGTTTTTTGTTACGACTTTCTTCTTTATTTCATAATTTAGAATCCAAAATTATGTTTTCGTTATATATTTTATATAAAGTTAATTTCCAAAATAAGTCCTATAAATAGATAGTCTTAACAGAAACACACTTTCCAACTGTCTGGTACTTGAAAGATAAATAAAATGTTAATCGATTTAGTCGTCATTGCATTAAGGAAACAAATATGTTTCAAGTTCTTAAAATATCTTAAAAAATAAAATAAAATAATTGAAAAAAAAACCTTACAGACTATCTAAAATGTTAAAGCGTTTTTTTTTTTAGTTCATTATATAACTGTATATTTAACAAATGAATGAATGTATTTGAAATAATATGATCTGCTTAAATATCGTCAAAAAATGAATGGTTATAACCATCGTGCATGACACTTGTTCAACATTCCATATCAAATGTTAATTGAGAGAAATGCGTAATAACATCAAATTTTCCAATTGCAATAATCAATTTTATTTCTTAAATGCAAAATAAAAGAAAAAGTATTGTAATTCTCAAGAAACTGAACCTTAAAACTTTGCCGATTCTCAATGTTTTATATTGCTCAATATTTCCTTGAGCACGGAATAAAATGCAATTGGAATTGTCTTTCTTCATGACGATAATAAAGAAACGGAATGAACTATAGACTATAACAACAATTACCATAATAACAGACTTTATTTATAATAAATAATATAACAGATTAATTAACTAATAAAAATTTTTAATATGCATAATTTTTTGGCAGATATTTTCTGGTGTGTTTATGCCTTCTTCCCAAACATTAATTTTATTTTTGTCATAGTTGTTTCTTCCATATGGGTTCTTAGCTAGCGAAAATTTCACCACCGGATTATGATTATATTAGTCACTTTTGGCGACTAGTAAAACGAGGCGATAATAGTTGGCGACTGTTTCGCAAGGAATGATACTCTCTAAAATGTTCAATTAAATTTTAATTTACCTTGGTCTCCTAATAGTCTTTTCAGCAAAATATTTTTAGGCTTCAAATTTTGATAACTATATAAGTCATACTATTATAGAAGCCATATGACATTCAGTACATTATACTATATATATCGCTAATTTTCTGCCAGCTCTCATAAAATTTAAATTTGAAATGAAAGGGATAAAACTTCAATAAATACGAAAGCTTTTTTGATCAAACCAAATATACTCTTTAAAAATCGAGGAACTACAGAATGAAGGATCTACGGAAAATCGAATCCTTCAGCATTCATCTCAAGTGTACCACAGAATATTTTAAAAAATAATTTATGCAATATTTCCAAGAATTATTCAATAAAATATTTCTCAGTCATCATAAAATTCAGTTCAATATTCAAAAAGATTTAAATGCAGTAAATAATATTTATTTTATTTCAATCAATAAATATACTTCTGAAAACAATTATGAAGTTTAAATTTTATACGGACCTTCGATCTTATAAAACATATTCAGTGAAATTATCTTGACATTCTAACATTTGAATCTAATATCTAGCCTGACCAAGGTGCAAAGCTTTGAATATCATTATTTTAGGACAATCAATAATTTCATCCTTTTAAATCATCAGTCTTGGTATAAGTCCAAGCCCTGAATGGTGTATTTTCTACAAGACTGTCAATAGAGAGTCTAAAATCGCGCTGTTTTCAAGAATAGATACATTCAAATTTTCGTAAAACTATAAGTTTTAATTGCAAAAGAATAGAATTTTTTTCTTTAAAATATTAGTGTCTCAAGAATATTTCATTAAATATGACTCACAGAACAAAGGGTTTGTATAAAAATGTGAAATTCGTAATTCATCAGAGCATTTATTGATGCGAACTACATAAAATATAATTATTTATTTTGTTTAGACCATTTAGAAATTAACTGGTGGGTCCGGATTAAAGTGGATATCTTGTATTCATCAAACTATGTGTGTCTTAAATAAAACTGAATTAATTATATAACTATTTTAAATCGTCACATAAAACTTTTTCTTGTGTGTGTGTGTTTTTTTTAGAAAATACCACATTTCATATTAATTCGATTTCATACAAAGGCTTGATGAACTTTGCTCTTGTCTAGTTCCACTTTGCAGCTTCAGTTTAAATTTCAGCGATAGTTCGCACTGATAAAAATTAATTTTTCCCGCGGACGCATAATGTGTTTGTGCAGATTAAATTATATTTTTATTTTGTACGAAATAAACTATTAAGAAATATGATTAAAATATTTTTTTAAATTATTAAAAATAGAAACTATAAGTTAAAATATTTGGTATCATTAAAAAGATAATTTGTTGAGATTTAACTTAATATAAAAATTTTTGTGAGGTAATTTTTGGAAATTATTGCTAAAAAACGTCAAAATTTCGCTTAATTTTTGATTAATTAATGTCCAAAAAAACAAGAAAAGTTCCATCTAAAATTATAGCAATATTCATTACATTTTTCGCTAGTAGTATCTGTAAAAAATATGTTCCATTTGGTCAGCTGAGTACTAATTTAAATGTTTTGAAGCCTTCGATGGCTCAATTTCTTCTAAGATTAAACTAGAATATCGAAATGAAAATAACTTGGTGTTTTTTATGATAATACACCTCATGACAATTCATTTCACTATCTATAAATTCTTGGTAATTTTTTTTTATCAAATCATCTTCCATATGCGTCTGATTTAGCGCCTTCCGATTTCTCTTTATTCTCAAAAAATATTAAAAATTATCACTATGATGATATTCCAGTTGGATAACAACTTTGACGAGTATTTTGAAGGAATTTCAAAAAATGAACAGGAGCAGATATTTGAATAATATTAAATTTCTGTAACAAGGTTATTGAAGCCTGACAGGATTGGTATGAACAAAATATCCAGAACAAAAAAATTACTTGTTTCTATTCCATTTTACAAAACAAATCTTAAAAATTCTTTGATACAATGTGTATGCATCAGGGTTTAAACACATTTGCATCTTTAAGATAGCTCATGAATTAATATTCATCACATTATAAGTATCTTATCATCTATGTTGGTATCCGCATGTGATGGAGCCTTTGATCATATCCGAAGCCTTTTCTGCAATCATAATTGTTGGGATGTTAGTATTTCCCCAGATGATTGTTGGCATCACAGATGCATCGATGACTCTTAAACTACTAATTGACTTCACCCTGAAAATAAATGACAAAAATAAAATCACTGATGGTTTGCTTGGAAGTAGTCTCTGCAAATTATCTTTTGATTGGTTCAGATTTCATAATTATAATTATTTCCCTTCTTTGATTATACATCATGTTTTTCTAAGGAATACAGTAATAAAATAGATAATTTAAATTTTTAAAGCTCTTTTTCCATTATAGCATTTGGGATTTTTTATTTTCTAAATTCATTTCGGCTAAAATAAATGCCTCTGGCTAAATAATTCAGTACATCAATCTATTTTTGGAACAGGTTTTGTATTTTGGCGTATTCATAACATGAATTATTTGGCGAGCTAAAATCTACTAATATATGATATAATTTTTTTTTCAAATTTTAAGATAAATTGGACATAAAAAAATAAATCATTTCTATAATTCTGAAATCACACAAGATTTGTAATTTTAATTTTGGACATCTTGTTTCCCATAACGTTGATCCACTAGATTTGTTCGAGATCATGGTTGGGCTTGTTAAGTTAAAATGTGAGTGCGAGGGCAGCTAGTGGGATAGTGGACCACCCACTTCACCACAGCCCCAGAGATTCGATACTTTAATATGAAATAGTAGCATAGTTTAACTGGCGTTTCCTTTTCTTTACCTAATTCACTGAAAAGAAGAGCTCTACAACGATCGCTTTTTGCATTTGCGATTCCATGCTCCTCTATTGAAATGATTTATTTCTGTATTTCTGATCTATTCTTAAGGTTTATCTAATGACTTTTGAATCACCCTATATATTTTAAAAATTGCTCGCATATAGATGAGGATTGGCCGAATTTCTTCATTATATATGCATTTGTGAAATTTGAAACTAACATTATGTTCCTAGATTCAGAACCTTGCATTTTGTAGAGTCCATGTAATTTTTAAAACATTTATAAGAACAGAAAATTCCGACATCAATAATTCTTAAGAAAAATTTATAGCATTTCAATTAAAACTCTAGAAATTTATTTTACGTAAAAGTATTCAATATATTTCCATTCTGATGAATTGCTAATTAGTGAATTGTTTTAGAACCTTTATACGAAAATATGGATAATTAAATTTATGTCATATTTTTATTTTTTTCTGATGAAAACATCATAAAAAATATCGCAAAATTCTCCAGCTTTCATAAAAACGAAATTTCTTTACAGCCTAATTCATATTTCGTTCATTTCTCAGTTTCATGTATTCGTAAAAGAATCAATTCAAAAGCAACAAAAGGCAAATGTAACTGTGCATGTCAGCTAACTGCACGTTTTCATATCATTTGCTGTGAAGTCAAGTCCTTTCTTATACTATAAGATGTACAAACGCTTTATATGTGAAGCGTTGTAAGCTATCACGAGAACAAAATTAGCTTCGTTATACACTGAGTGGCCAAATTATTATGACCAACCCCTCAATACAGTGTTAGGCCACCTTTAGCTCGTAATATTGCTCGCATTCGTCTTGTCATAGATTCTGTGAGATGTTGGTAGGAAGAATTGAACCCCATATCAGATTAACTGCACTTTCCAGTTCCTTCAGATTGGATGGCACTGGGTCCAGCTGTCTGATCTCATCCCACAAATTCTCAATTGGATTGAGATCTGGTTATTGTGTGGGCCAACGAAGGCAGGTAAAGTCAGCGTCATGTTCTTCGAACCATCTGACGACAATACCAGCTATATGACAAGGAACATTGCCTTGCTGAAAGTATCCATTCCCAGCAGGGTACACCATTAACATAACAGGATGTACTTAATCTGCGAGAACACTTAAATACCCTTGGGCATTCAGACGTTGTTCCACAGTAATCAAAGGCAATGCCAAGAAAACATCCCCCAAACCATAATATTGCCTCCACCAGCTTGAAATGTTGTGGCAATGCAGTTGGGGGTCATGCTTTCGTGCTGTTTTCGCCATATCCGAACCCTGCCATCTGCATGCTGTAATTGAAAACGCGATTCATCAGACCACATGACCCTTTTCAAGTCATCTACTGTCCAATCCTTATGCACTTTTGCAAACTGGAGACGTCTTCTCTTGTTCAAGGATAACAGCAGAAGCTTTCGAACAGGTTGTCGGCTCCCATAGCCTATACGGTGTAATGCGCGCCACACAGTTCGTTCAGAGACATTCGCAGTTGCTCCTTCATTAAGATTCCCCGCTATTTTACGTACTGTTGCTCTTCTGTTAGAGTGGAAAACTCTGGTAAGTCTCCTTTCAGCTCGAGAATTCAGTAGTCTGTGACGACTACAATCCTGACATTGAGATCTACTTGCTTGTCCACTCTCTGTGCACATTAATAATTGCTGCTCTCGAAACACTTCACAAGAGCAGCCGTTTTGTTGATTCTGGTTCGACGCTTAGTGCGCCTACAATCGTCCGGCTTTCAAACTCAGTTAAGTCACGTTTTTTGCCCATATTTCCGAGCGTAACACAATGCAATTGATGGTTCACTTGCCTTGCTTTTCCTTTTTGTAGCTATCTTGCCCTCTAGGGCAACACTGTGGCGCAATAGCTTATTTTACATAAAACGGTCAGGTAGTCATAATTAATTTGGCCACTTAGTGTATATCACTAATGCTTTTTTTTGGAACTGAACTCGTAATTCCGAACAATAGTAAGATGACGAGAACAATATCTGAGCTGGCACCCTTCTTTCCAAATTTCAGTACCACACAAGCAGGAGAACACTTTGCTCCGATGGATTTAAACAGTATCAAACTCGTTTACACAGAGGGTCTTCGGTAGAATCGAGTTTCGAACCTAGAACCCTCCGGTCCATAGTCGGACACGAAAACGTGAATTCTTCGTATGAAATGCTTTCAAAAGATAAGACTACTAGGTGTAATGGTGTAACAGTAGTGTAAGGAGATTGTAAACAAGACGAAATATTGCGATAAATAATTTTGACACTATAATGTTTATTGGCTAGATACTAATTGTAAATTGCTAATGCAAATAAAGGTCGTCAAAATTCCTTATTGGGTAAATGATGGACTAAGAGCATTTAATATGGCACGTAGTTAGTACTATGATAAGTTGCTTAATAAGAAAGAGTTTTTAAAAATATTTTAGATTTTAAATTAAAAATTAATCGGTATTTTAAGACTTTTATCAATACTTTCATAGCAAGTAATTGCATAAAATTTTCTTATACATCACTTTAAAATTGAAAAAGTTACTTTTTTAGTGATATCAGTTTTATTTTATTGCAATATTTCATACAGTTTTGAAAATATGTTTTAAACACAATTTTTCAGCAATGATTTTCCTTTACAAATCCGCGTACAGTAAATTAAATCAATAGGGATACTTAACAACTCCCATTAAACTAAATAAAAATAAATATTTTTAGTTTGCTATCAACTAATGCTTTAATATATTTCAAAACAGTAGGTGTGTTTTTAATCTTAAGTTTTTAGGTTTACCTTCTTTCTGTGAATTGTGTGATGTGAAAGTAATTATACATAGAATACAATCAATTAAATCAGACAAAATCTAAAACACTCTCATGATCATCATCATCATCAGATTAGAAATTCAAAACTATTTTAATTTTTTCGCGCATGAAGGTTTTTTTTAATTCAAAGATTCAATTTTTAATACAATCTCTCATTAACTCTGAATTAGCAAATTACTCAATATGAATTGAATTTTTACCTAAGTTCCGGATCCACAACTGTCGTCGGGTCATAAGGTTGTCCCATTTTGGCTGTCCCAACAGGATGACTGAGAGACATAATCGCTGCTCTGACGTTGCACCGAAGCAATAATTCTATATCATCAATGAACCGCTCACAACCAGGAAAAGCTGTGGTGAACATTTTAGCTCCTACTTTTGCCATAGGAGGAGCTGTTAGGATTTTTATGCAAGTCTTTAAACCTAACGAAATTAAAATTAATTAATGCTAACATTAATTAAAATTAATTGAACATTAGCCAACAAAATTAATTGGAAACAATTTTTAAAAGTATTCTTTTATTAATATAAAAATAATTATTTTATTTATTTTATATCTTTTAATCCTAAGGTTTATTGTTTTTTAATGTCACTGTCAAATGGCAGAAACGGAATAAAAAAATTTTTTAATTAGTTTGTTTCAATTTCAGTAGCATTTAAATTAATATTTAGAAAAATAATACAATAATGTTATTTTTTTTTCTTATTAAAAAACACGCTAATCGACTTTACAATAATTTTTCCTTTCTTACCTTTTTTCGATATGATTTTCATGGATCCAAAAGCAATTTTATGTGGACTAAGTTTTTGTTTTAATGAATTGTATTTAATTGTTTGATCATTTTGTCAGTTGAAAAAGAAAAAATGAATGAATGGAAATTAGAGATGCAATCGTTTGAATTTTAATGATTCGAAATACATTAAAGTGCTCATTGTCTAGACCAAATGCCCAAAACTCTTATATTGTAAATAATTTCGCTCTTTAACAGAAAAACCGCTGATTATCTAATTAATTTGTACGTCGACGGTTTTAGAGCTTCAATGGTGACAAGAGCGTTGATATTATAAATTTAATATTATTTTTTAATATTTAAATCAAATAGCGCGTCCTATTTAAATCAAAATATACCATTATGCCGCATTGTTTAACCCTTTGAGAACTGATTTTTCAAAATCTTTCTTTTCACTATAAAATTGCAAACAAGCTTATATATATTTTTTAAATAAAAGGAATTGTTATTATATGCTACTCGATAATATTACGTATAATTTAAATCAGTAATGTAAAAGACAAACACAATAACCAGCGATTTTGGCGAAATAGATCGACTTCCAATGCGCAGAAATAGCAATATAAACAGTTGTTGGATTAATTAATCTGGCCAGAGTAATATAAGAAAACATTGACTACAGAATTATGAATTTTTAAAATAAAGCAAACGAATTTACGAAACGAAACGTTAAACGAATGAAGTTCGAAAATTAGCAATAGGAGGAGATAGGTGATCATTCTTTAATATAAACATAAAATAATTCAAACATTGCCATAAAAAAAGTTAATCAATTATATGTAAGTATTAGATTGATATGATGATTTATAGACTATTACATCAATTGTAGATTGATATAGATGTTAACAGTAAATGAAATACCAGTAATGAGTGCAAATTTCATGCTGGCTTTATGAATGTAGTGGAATACTGAATCTAGTACCAAGACTATTGATTGTACAGATAGATCAGTCTATCGTTATTAGAATCTTCTGAATATTTCAGTAGCAAATGCCATGAAGCAATTTCTATTTTAAAGTAAAATCATAGTCAAAAAGCCACTATTATTTCGGAATATTTTAAAGTAATAATCTTGATAATAACAATTTTTGAAATGATTGCAGAGTATTAAATAATACACTGATTAAACAAAACAAACCAACACCAAACTTAGCCAATCAGATAAAAAGATTGACATACATATGAGCAGCACTTAATATTACATGACCTATTTTAATATCAGAGCCTAATAAATCGTGTCTCTTCGCCTCTCAATAATATTATTGTCTTTTCATCGAATGTTAATCGTGAATCGTGTCTATACCAATTATAGAATATAAAAAGTTCTTATTGCAAACTTTTCGTTAATATTGTGACAGTTATGATTAGATTGATAACATATCAATATGGAAATAAATGAGCTTTGGAAAGTTCCATGCACTCATACATGGTACTTCGGTACAAACCTTGGAAAGTCTTTTCAATCCAAGAGTCATATTACCAGAAAACAGATTCTCTCCCGATTGATTAGTATACACATTAATATTCCTACTTTTCAACTCTTTTCGGAATGCCATTGATGCAAAAGACACCAAACATCTTTCTCCATATTTTTGATTGCTTGAGTTTAATAAAAAAGGCAAGGTTATTTAAAGGATCTGATGTTATTCATCTAACTTTTGAAGCTTTTGAATTCATAGATTCAATGCTAAACCATCCAGAATAAATCATAACAACAAACAAGTTGTTATTTTTAATTCATATCTTACCACCTTAAAAGCAAATAAAAATCACGGGGTTGTGTCATAATCTAGAATTAAATTACCGATAACTTACTATTACCTGGATATTTTTCCTGACAAAAACGATATAAATTTTCATACAAGCAACAAATTGAATAATTTTTTTACCTTCTACTATATCTTTTAAGTCTTGAGGATCATCCAGGTAATTTGGATCAATATCTGGGAAGTCATATGGGTTAGTTGTACGAAGGCGAATCGTACCGCGACTCTTCGGGTGGAGTATCTGTGACATGCAGACCAAAATTGGCTTTTTTTCATATGGCCCAAACACTCGTTGATATGCCTATGTAAAGATTTTTAAAAAGTATATAGCCTGAAGTACACAGATTCTAAAAATAAATCCTTAGTAAGATATAATTTGTTTTAAATAATCTTTATAGAAAAAGAATCACAATTCAAACATATCAATTTTGAACCTTTACACAATTTATTGTGATTTCGAACCGAAACAAATGAAAAAAGAAACAATGTCACCATTTTAGGTTATTCATTTTGTTCAGAGTAATTTATTAAAATGATTTCAAAAGACAGTCAATGAGAGAAGTCTCTCCCCTTCTCGAATATTCTCTAATCGAGGTCCTATTTCTCCCCTAACTGTGGGCAATGGGGAAAATTGTGCATACTGCGTATGCTCAGAATGTCGGAGATTGGGCAGGGCGTAAAGGTGACAAACATGCGGAGTGTCCTCTCTCCCCCCTTTATCGACTCTCATATAGAGTGACAGATCCTTATGCTATAGTAAAGAAAACCAGTGGCCTATTTTTCTATTGAATTGAAATCGAAATTTGAATTAGAACTACAATTTTAATAACAAGATTACGTACAAAAATTCATTTATTTGTCTTGTGTTTTTACATTATCGCGCTTACATGTGTGCGAATATTTAATCAGCCAAACGATCAATTCGTTAGTAGATTCTGTTTAAAATTTGATGCCAAAAATGCATACTAAATTTTATCCATATAGCTCTTTACATTCTGTAATTGTCGTGCTCATTTGCATACAGATAGACAGACATGTAAATGGATTTCATCCTTATTTTAATTTAAAAAAAAGATCTTCATATTTGCGTCAATAAAACACGCCGAATTTCAGCTTTAAATACAAAGCGTTTTAGAGTTATTAAGTTCACAGATAAGAATAACTCCAAAAATGTGTTTCTGAAATGTGATCGGAAACGTGGAAATTTATTAAAATATAAAAGTTGAATGGTTTGGAGCTTACAATATTATCCCGTTGTATACTTCGTGCATGAAAAAATAAAAAACAAATCAGATTTTATTCATAACAAACAAAAGAGAGATAGGCCATTTTTTCTTCAGAATGTTACATAATTAATTATTTTTTTAATTACTGTAATACTTCGATATTCAAAATGTTGATATATTACTGAAAAAAATCTATGTAATTTGAAGATATTGTGAAACGAGAGCATTTTAAATGTGTTGCATCTTGCTTTTAGAATAGGGTATTAAAAAATTCACTATAAAAACATAAGCTAATTTGTAGGTATTTTATATACTTAAAATAATTCGTATATTAGATCACAAAAATACATTAATACGAATGTAAAATCTTCCGAAACCCTTTTATGACATTAATTTGTTCTCAAATATTTAAAGTAATACGGCGAAAAAGTTAAAAATAGTTGAAACGGAACATGGGTTCGCAAACCATGCAAAGGTCGCTGAAACTCGTCTAAAATGTATTTGCTAATTCTGAATTACGAAAATAGTAGTGCATAGCAAAGGTAAATAGCGCTCGAGGCATGATATATTTATTTCACTCAAGTCATTTATTCAAAGCTTCGCCCCAGTCAAGGGTTTTAAGTGTGTGTGTGTTTTAAAGGTATGCATATAAATGTTGCATTGATAAATCTGCTATATCTGTAAATCTAAATATTTATTATTATTTTTTCTATGAGATTTCAGAACCTGTATACACATTTTTGTCGGTTTTATAGCTTGGTTACCAACATTCCATTTAACTTGAGTATTACGCTTAATGTCAGTTAACAACACCCTGAATTTGACACTGTTTTATCTAAACACCAGATATGTACATACAAGTAATATATATAAAAAAATTAAGTCAATTCCTACTTATTTTCTTATATTATATTATTTATATATATATATTTTATTATTTATGATCGGGTGTCACGTTAGTAATCTCAGAGCTTGGCGACAAACTTGACTACCATTTGACGTCATGGCGACGGAGTATATTATATATATATATATATATATATATATATATATATATATATATATATAGGGAGGGTGTGAACTAATAGTAGGAATTGAATAATGGAAAAAATATGACAAAAATTATAAGAAAGTTAACAAACCTCAGGAGATAATCCTACTCGCATTTTCGCATAAATAGCTGGTAACTCCAGGAAATATAACTCATGATCTGTCACATCGTTAAATTCACCCGTGCTATTGTTGCTTAGGAAAGCCAATAAAGAAATTCCTGACGAATAAGTCAATGGACCTGAACACAAAGGATCAAAATATAAGTTCATAAGATAATTACCGAAAAGCCCATGAAAGACTGGACCCGTGACATCACAGCTCTATTAAAAACTAAATATCCAGTTCATCTACTAAATTTCGCGATATTGTGACTTCACTTTTTTATTTTTAAACAAAATTAACCCTTTTTTCTTAGTTTTCAATAATGGAGGAAAATCACGCTAGTAAATATTTAATGAAAAATGAAAACGGTTTGAATTTCAGAACAAAAAATTAATCTATTATTGGAAATGAAACCAAAAAATTGCCAAGATTCAAGAAAAATTCTCACAATTATTAAATTAATATCTTTAAAAAGAATAATTTTTAAATTTTGAAAAGGTGTAAAATTTATTTTTATGCAATAATATTTTTGGAGGTTACGGTGGGAAAACTACAAAATTCAGCTTAATTTTGAATTAGTTAAAATTCTAATTAAAATTTCAGAAACATCGCTCCGAAATGCACATTCTTATCTCCAGGGCATTATGTGCCAGATCTGGCAGTTGTAGTCAAATAATCTAACTGGTAGAGAGGCAAAAACAGACACGCATACATTCATCTTTATTATCAAAAGATAAAAACTAACTATTTTCTTGTCATGAAATTAGTTCAAACTCATCTTCTATATCTAATTACATGTTGGAAATCTGTGAGAACTTAAGATTTTATGATTTTTTTTTTTTACCATTTAAAAATTAAAATGTCAGAATTTTTTTAACCTCTTCTTTCTCTAATATACAATGAAATATTTTCTTCTTCAAACAGTCTCTTGTGAATTGGCATTATGGATTCACTTAACTCGAATGCTGTGAATCCTGCTGGATGCTCCTGCAAATTCTTGCCTACTGGTAAATCAGCAACTAGCGGAATCTACAAGTATTGCATGGAAAAATATTTGAAAAGAAGTGAAACAAATAACAATAAAAAATAATACTATAGTAAAAGAAAATTTTACTAAATCATATTTTGTTTCTACCGTTCCGAAAATCAACAAAACATTTTAAGCTGAATCAGTGTAATATTATCAGATAAAACAGAAAGAGAGAGAGTTGAATTAAAGAATACAACATAATTGTAGCATTCAAAAAATTCCTGTTGAGTAGTTTAAAGACATCACGCAAGATTGCATTTAAAAGAATATAAATTCGCTTATAAATATATGAAAAGTCAGAAAAGAAAAAAAAACAATATAATGGGATTATATTAAGTCCAGGTTATAAATTAATGAATGATATAAAAGAGATCATTTCTTTAAGATCCTTCCGAGTAATTTTTCTTCAAATTCTTCTATCTTAGAGTATAAAATTGCTTTAATATTCTATCGATGGATGAAATTTAAATGCTAGAATTTTCTTTATAGAGGAATATTATTTTCTTTAAAATCCATCATTTCTTCGCAATAATAAGAAATCTGTATAGATAATAAATTTAATAAATAATTTAAGGAATAAAAAATTTTATAAGAAAATAATAAATGTTTGCTATATTATTTAAATGTTGGCTTTTACTATTTACTTGGCAAATTATGAGAAACGGTTCATGTAAATAATGTATTATCTCGCTGTTGATACATTTATAATAATTATAACATTTCTTTAATATTATTTTGATGCTGACCCATTTTTAATTCTAGCTGTCATTGGTGACCAGCTGGTTAGCAGAGGATATTTGTTATATTTAATTTTAAAGAAATCAGTGCAGTTTTATACGAAATAATGCAAATATTTTGAATTTATGACCTCCTCAATAAAACAGTTTTAAGCTTCAAATTATGTCAGATGTTAAAGTTATCTTAGTTTAATGACCTTAAATTTGCTCTGTTATGTACATAAACGTTCCTAATAAAATTGTGCCAAATAAAAATTTCCATTAAAAACAAAAGTGACTGAATAATTAAAATACTCAATTGTCAATTGAGTATTCAGTATTGAGTATTGAGTATTGAGTAATCAGTATTTTAAATTGCACGTTGTTTTTTTTTTCAGTTATTGTAATTTCATTTTCTGACACTTCATGTAAATTGGCGTGTTAAAAAGAAAGTGCAATCTTTTTTCCTTGATTTTCTTTTCTAACAATACACGAAAATCACGAGATTAAATATTTGATGAAACAATGAAAAAAACAACTTGAATTTCAAAGAAACAAGAAAATACATTTTTTATATATCATAAAAAGTAAATTTTAAAAAAATTTTGAATTATCGAAGTACATTATGAAATGCTTAAGCTTTACTTTTCTTTTTGAACATCACATTAAAGCCCTGTTTCAATTCAACTTTTCTTAAAAGAAAAAAGAAAAAGGAAACTAACTTTTAACTCTTTCTTAAATCGAAGTTGAGCAAAATTTTCTCTACTTAGAATTTTTTTTTCTTTCAGTTATTCTATTGAGATAAAAATTTACCTGAAGCCTATCAAGTTCATTCATCGGGCCTATACCTGAAAGCATTAATAATTGAGGGGTATTGATAGCACCTGCAGAAAGAATAACTTCTCGGTTAGCAGTTACCCGATGTCTCAATCCTCCAAAGTCAACCTCTACACCAATTGCTCGTTTGTTTTCAAGCAGAATCTGAAAAAAAAAAAAAGTATAAATCGGTCTAAACTTATTTTAACTAATTTTGGATCAATATTTTAAAATTCAATTTAGATAGACATATTTTTTTATAGATGTTATTGTAGTGTAGTGTACAATGATCCAATTCGTTACACCCAATAAAATCAAATATATTATACTTTCGAAAACCTTATTTCAGAAAGCCAGAGTTCGTTTAACATATTCATTTTCAGTTGAAAATAAACACAATCCTATTTTCAATTAACTGTTTGCTCCTTTTTTTAATATAAGAAAGCAATAGGATGGAATCTTTAGCAATACAATGAAAACGTATAATGGCAGGAGAACACAGGTTGTTTATTTGTTTCAAATTGCTATAGAATAAAAATATATGCAGGATGTTCTCAAAAGATTGAAACGCGGTTTAATTCTTTACCTATAAGAGGTAAGTGGGCAATCTAAATTCCAAAGTAGTTCAAAATAGAGTACGCAACATCATGTTAATAATTTTTTTTTCCTGTTAATTTTCCAAAAGTTACACTTTTTAAATTTTTATGCGACTCCTCTAGACATATGTAGTCAATTAGAAAGCTTTAATTTTTTTACGCAACAACGTCATTACAAAACCCCGCATACTCGTATCTTTAAAATTCAGTGAGTTATACTTAATTTAAAATTAAACGCATAAATCAGTATTTTTTGTATCATAATTCATTTGGTTTTTAAGATACAGTTATGCGGGGTTTTTTTAATGATCTTGTTGGATGGGAAAGAAAAACTTTCTAATTGAGCAAATTTGTCTAGTGGAGAGAGAGGGGGATTGCATAAAAATTAAAAAAATATAATTTTTTTCAAAATTTTTATATTAATTTATATTAATATTCATTATTTATTAATATTCATTATTTATATTATTATTATATTAATTTATATAAGAAAATTTATATTAATTTATATTAATATTCATTATTTATTAATATATATTATTTATATTATTATTATTATTGTTTATATTATTTTTATTCTGTACTGTATTTTGAACTATTTTTCAATTTACATTATCCACTTATCTTTAATGGCTAAAGAATTAAACCGCGTTTCAATCATTTTTGGGACACCCTGTATACTTTTTATGAAAAGTGGAGAGCTTCAATTTTATTTCACATTGCCTTCTAGATACATCTGTAATATACCGAATGTATTTTGAAGGTAAAGGGATATTCTTCTAACGATGCTTTTCTATATAGAAACCACCATTAAACATACTTAACAGCGCAGTCAGAAAATTACTAAAGCTAATTTTCCGGTAAGCTAATGGCATTGTATTTCATTTCACCGAAGCGCTGTTGCATTGATACTTAAAAATGAAAGTTTCGAAGATATGGAAATTCCGTTTTTCATTTCCATCCATATAGGAAGGGATACAGATATAATAGCTTCATATGGAAAATTCGAACAATGACCAATCAGGAAAAATATAATTTTAGATAAGCGAAAAAGAGTTTTGTTGTCAGTTGGTTGTGCCTTCAGATTGATATTTTCAGATAATAGTTCCTGAAATTATAATCGAAAAAACATGAGATTTATGATCAATAAGGAAAAAAAAAAAAAAAAAGATAATTTTACATAATCGGAAATTTTTCAACATGGATAGTATTTTTACAACTTCTTTTTTTATTTTTACTATAATCCACCACATACATTTATTCAGAATTTCAATGAAACGTATTTAGTTTTGTGAAAGACATTACTAATAAATGTTGTTGACTACAGAAATCAAATGAACGATAGTTGTCCAATTCTTACCTTTGTTACCATAGCCCTTGCTACTATATCCAAGTTGGTTCTGTTCTCACTTGGCGCGAGATATGCTTTTGCAGTGCTGCATCTTTGTCCATTTCGCAAGATTGTTAAAAAATCATAAAATCCTGAAAGCGCAAATTTCACAATTCAGTATTTTCAGCATTGATTTTATGCTAAAAATTGCATATAGCTTAATGCAGAAATGTAATCCATTAGTTTAAAGTTTATATAAATAATATATGACAAGCACTCTTATTTAATGATGCTCTGAAGTTACAAAATTAAATATCCATTATTATGACTTAATACTTCTTGTATATTTCGAATGATAGGAATATCAATGATAAGATTGAAAAAGGGCAATGACAAAACGGTAAATCATTTTGTATCTCTGTAATTAAATTTCAATATAACTGGATGATATAAATTTGTATTATTGATTAAGAGTATATTTTGAGATCCATTAACAATGAACGATAAAATTAGGCCATAAACATGGTAACGCATACTTCAACTTAATTAATGTTTATTGTAAACTTTAAAGTACTAAAGATATAAATTTAAAAAAATTATAATTATCTTTAGAGTATTTGTTTTTCCTACATATATATTAGAAAAATAATTTGATAAAAAATAATGCATTTGTTCCTTAGCACCTAGAAAAATTACCTATGTTATTAAAATTTTTAGAAAATTAATGTTATATAAATTACGTAATAATTATATTATTATAATTATTACTTTATAATAATTATATTATTATATTATATTAATTATTAAAAACTGTCAATACTAATCCTTGGAGTATTTTGCTTTTCTTACGCACTTATAAGACAAATAATTGGAAGAAAAATGGCGCATGTGTTCCTTAGCACCTATAAAGATTAGCTACGCTATTAAGAAGTTTTCAGCCCCCTAAAAGGGTTGAAATACGAGTAAAAAGATTTTATGTTTTTCCACCATTATTCCATATCCTATCAATGCAAATTTCTATTCCATCTTAAAATTCGTAAAGCGCCTTTCTGTGCAAACAATAATTTTTTAATTGAACTCGGCTTTTCAAAATCAATTTGAACATAATGTGTAACAATTCCTTTTTTCGTGTTAATATGTTAATCTGTTTTATTGTTTAATCTCATGTTTAAAGTGCTCAAAGTATACAGTCTACAGAGTTGCGCTTTGGAAAAAACTTAAAATTGAAGAACCGAACATCTCATTTGCCTTTCTTTTGTCACAAGTTCTCGAAAACAAGTATCATTTAAGCCTCTTTATTCAAGTCCCCAAATATTTTGCTATCTACTAACTATATCAGGGATAATAGCCTTTGTCGCTATATCCTACACTGTTTACATTTAAGTTAAGCGCGCTTTTTTCCAATATGTAAGTTGTTTTCTTCAATCATTGTCAATTTTCTTTTATTTCGTAGTATATCTCTTAAATAAGAGCGCAGAAATTTACATTTAGAAAATCCAGCAATTTGTTCCACAGCTTTGCTCAATTTAGCCTCATATTTCAACACTTCAACATATGATACTTTTTAAAGCATTAAAGTGACACTTTTTAAAACTGCCACGGAATTGTTCTCCCAGCTTTGACAAATTACACATTTTTAACCTCCTTTCAATTTTGTAATATAGAATCCAGATATTTTTTCCGGTTAACCATTACTGTTATATCATCAAGTTTCAAAAATTCAAACACAGGATTTTGAATATTTAACTAAGCATTAAAGAAAATTTTAAAATCCAGATTCCTAATATAATATGTGTAAATATAGATTTCAAAATCTGCACGAAATCAAAAATATTTACACAAAAATGAATGAATAAAAAAAAATAATTTACTACCGAAAATATTTTCAAAGAATGTGCCATATTTCATGTGCGTTTGTATACTTTTTAGCGCACATGATATCTTGCAATGCGGACATTTATTTGAATTATAAGAATTCTGCTTCTAGTGACAGTTTGCATTAAGGCGTCTTTGTGTGCTTGTACATTAAGTATTAAACAAACAAAAAAAAACCCACTTGATTTCTAATACTAAAGATCGTTTTAGGTTGCGTTTTTTAAAATAATTAACCTCTTAAATTAAAACTTGATCTCTTAAAGTTGCACATATTCATTCAGAAATTACATACACATTTGTCCTACTGTCAAATATATGTTGTCAATTTCTAGAGTGAGAATTCGAAACAATCTAGACACATATGCGCTAAACGGTGGAATTAAGGTTACCGTTTTTCTGAAAGGTTTAGATTAGTAATCAACTTATTTACCGGGTAATTAATTTATATTCAGTTCGTTTTGTATTGGAATATTTCGTCATACCCAGTTAAAAGGTTAATTAAATATTATGAATTAAAATTGAGATCCTAAGACATCAAAGGAATTGGATGTAAGATTTTAAAACTGTACGATGTAAAAGTATGGATATTTTGCTTTTTCTTACAGACATACTGAACAAATGACGCAGGCAGAGCAGCAAGTACAAAGACTAGTATTAAAAATAAATATTAGATTGTTGCTGTTGTTGTTTTATCCTTTTCGTAATTTATTTCAAAAACTGTTTTTTTGAGCATGATAATGTTTTTATTTTCGCTTGCTTTCTTTAAACAATTCGATGTAAAAATTGCTACACGCATAATGCATTTGCTGACACAATTTAGGCCAGACGAAAGGATGATCAGTCTATTATTTCCAAAAGCATGGAAGCAAAAATAATTCAATATTACTTTATATGGCCGTTGATTATGGGCATATTTTAATCTATTGAGTAAGTTAAGCCTACTTGAAATTTCTGAAAGACAATAACTGATGGGCTATGTGGATGTTACGCCGATTCATTGATATACCGGATGCAACTCAATGTATATGATTGCGATCAAAGACATTGGAAATAATTTGTGTTGTCCAGGAAGCACTGCTCTTGATAAATTAATGATTACTTAAATAGGAATTTTTAAATTCATTTGTAGGATGATTTAAAAAAAATTAGTCATTTTGATTATAAGGCATAAGATATATTCAGGAGCTCGGTCTTTTTTATGCAGTCAGAAATTTAAACAATCCATATCATGAGTGTTTAGTATATGTAACTGGTCTAAAGACCAGTCAAATTCTTCTTATTGGCTAATTTGGAACAATTTTCTCACTATACACATTGCATGTACGTTCTGTTACTTAAAATAATTTTTTATCCAATTCCATTGTTTAATTTTAGATACTGATACCTTGAGACACGGAAAGAAATTATGTTATAACCAATCGTTACTTATATTCAGTTTTTTCTCCAAATTTACTTATTATTTTACTGTAGATTTCATGATTTTCACTTAATCAAAAAAGTATTTTTACTGGAAATAAAATAAATTAACATAAAAATATATATGGGCATAAAAAACTTGCCATGTTGTGTTGGCCCATTAACATCTACAAATTTGTAACCCAAGCTCAAAGCAGATTCAGTTATAGCAACTTTTACTTCTGGCTGGTAATCTTGTCTGTTTACAGTAACAGGTCCATGGACACCATGCCATCCTGTTTAGAGACGAAATAAAAATCTAAAGCGTTCATTAATGTCAGTTCTTGTAATGAATCTTTTTTTTTCTAGAAGTTTATTAACAAAATGATTAGCATCAAGCAAATTAATCAATTCTTAATATCAATGATTATAAAAGGCCGCGGTGGCCTGGTGGTAAGGTCTCGGCTTCGGAACCGGTGGGTTTCAGGTTCGAGACCCAATTCCACCGAAGAACCGTCGTGTAAGGGGGTCAGTTGCACGTTAAATCCGTCCTGACCAAACGTCCTCCCGCTGGTGTGGTGCGGTGTGGAGAGGGGGGTGCCAGCTCAGGTGTCGTCCTCGTCATCTGACCGCGGTTCAAAATTACGAGGTCCGTCCCAAAATAGCCCAAGTGTTGCTTCAAACGGGACGTTAATACAACTAAACCAAACTAAACCAAACCAATGATTATAAAATAACGATATTTTATGAAACTTTTGGATAGTTAAAAATATTAATTTTCCAAACTGGAAATATTAGCTTTTTTACTTTTTAGTAACTTTCTATGGTATTTCTTTTTAATATTTTAGAAATCGAATTGCCACAAACAAGCGATTTCTGAATGTGTAGTTGATTTCATTTTATTGCACTTTCTCGAATACGTAATATAGAGAAAGTATTGTAATAGCCAAAAAATTCGAACTCGATATTTTGACAAAGAATTGTTTTTGAATTTGAAAATGCAACTATCTGGATAAATAAAATTTTGGATATGGCTTTATAATCAAAATTAGATATTTGACTTAAAAATTGAAACAAATCTATTCTAGATTTGATTACCAGTCAGTCTGTCACTTCGTATACGATATAATGTAACAAGGTAGATGGCGCTATTTTAATATATAATCTTTACAACTTTACAATAAATCAAAATAGCAAAAAGTAGATTTATGAAATTTAGCATGCGATATTAAAATTAAAACTAAAGATATTTATCCAGTTTTAGATTTACTCTATCTAAAATACGCACTGCATTTTTTTGCCTATAGCCAAAAATATAAATTGACCATACCGTTAAAGTGTGTGAAAAATTCAAAATAACTATTATCAACAACTTTTTAATCAATTTTAATTAATTTAGCTGTTAGTTCCTTTTTGCGATCATCTGTATAAATTACTTTTAATTATAATTTGCATCAATAAAAATTATAGAAATTCCGCCCATTTTGATGTATTTTTAGAGACATATCCTTACCATTTGAAGCAAATTGTGAATCCTGATTATCTTCTAGTTTCAAGAAATAATGGAATATTTCGTTGAAACTCCATCCTGTTGCACCTAGTGACGCCCATTCGTCATAATTCCGACGATTTCCGCGATTCATTATCAAGGCATTGATGGCGCTGCCGCCACCGAGGACCTTACCAGTTGGCAGAGTCACTCTCTGAAAATATAAAAATTTCAAATTTTGAAAACGCAAGATATCAAACATAAACTAAATAAAAATTTTATGATAATTTTTAAAATTTTATGAAAATTTTTAATAAAGATATAAGCAGATTCATTAGACATCAAATACATGTCATGAAGGTTATTAGACCGTACTTAGTACACTGGCATCGGCTCCAGTGGCTGGATGGCTTCAACCTCGAAACCTTATTCCAATAAAGATCCGTTATTTATATGGAGCTGATGAATGCTAAATTTGATTCCATGAATCAAATGTCTTCCTTTTGGTGAAATGCGAGACCTTATAGAGAGGACAACCAGTTCAGATGTCGTCCTCCTCATCTGATCTAATCTTCAAATTTTAAGGTCCATTCCAAAATATAATTAGCTTTACTTTCAAACGGGATGTTAATATAACTCCACTAAACACGAACGTTACTAAATATGTGCTACAAATATTATTTGGCATTAATTTTTATCTCAATTTAATATATCTTTAATTTCCTCTTACTTTAATCCAGTTATTTTTTTATTTCACTTTTATATACTTTAATATACCTTCAATAGCTACATTATTATTGCTATAAGATTAGATTATACATTTATTATTATTATTACTATTCGTGGTGTTGACTACTTAATTGCGACTGAACCTAATTCGTTCAAAAAAATCGTAGTGTTAAACATAACTACTTGATTCGATACAATAATGAAGGAATATCTATAATTTAAAGTGTTGTTTGAACTAATAGTTGAATTAATACAATAGAAAATTTACTAAACAGGATCTAATTAGATAAAAAATTCATTTTGCATTAAGATGTAAAATTCGAGTATTTTACATTTCTCAATTTGTAACATGGAGTCAAAAACATTTTTAAATGAAAAAAAAATATTCTTTAAGAGAACATATTTGAAATCTTTAACCCTTTAAGCGGCGGTCGATACGTCCCCCTCTCTGTTTTTCACGTTCTGAGCAAAAGCAAACAATCAATGTCCGCATTTAATTCATAAACTATTTATTAGAAATAATTGAATACATTATTCACTTTTTCTTTGCTAAGAAAACGTTAAGAAGATTAGAATCTCAATTCTGAAACATCATAGCATGGCAATGCTTCAGAATAAATTTACTTTATTTTTAAAATTTACTCTTAATTATGTGACAATGATGGTATGCACACTGAAAATGTATCTAATATATTATGGCAACAAACGTATGTGGAATTCCATTTACTAAAACAATGAAAAGTATTGCTGTAAATTGCACTTCACAATATTTTTATATGTTTATCAGAAATTGGAAATAAGACAATTGGAAGTAATAAAATTGGTAATCTGAAAAATTATATTTTAATTTAAAAATGCTTTTTGTTCAGTAATATGTAATAAAGTTATTGAGAAAAAAAAAGTTAAACCTTTTATTAATAATTCATTATAATCTGATTAAAATTTTGAAAATTATTTTCTAAACCAACATTTACTACCATGTAAGTTTAAGTGAAAATTACGACTATTACGGAATATGATAACTCTAGATCTAACAGTCTGCTTCGTAGATGATTTTGAGCAATTATAAATTATGCAAGTTGTATCACGCAGTTTATAGATAGTATGTCAGCATATAAACTTTAACATGCTAAAAATTTGATGAAATAAATTCGGTAACTGACCATACCCTGTTTACCAGAGCCGATCCAGTATGTATCTGTGGTGTAGTACGGTACCTCCAGTCAATATCACTTTGAATAAAACTTGCTGCAGCACTTGGAATATCTGTGATTCTTGGAGCAGTTTTACCAGCTTCTAACAGAAGAATATTTACACAAGGAATTTCCGATAAACGATTTGCTAATACGGACCCTGCAGCACCTCCTCCAACTTAAAGGAAAGGGAAAGAAATAAAAGCATTATGATGAAAACAGAAACATGGCTTCATTAAACTTATTCTATTTTAAATAATTGAATAGATTCAATAAAAATGTTACACATAAAAGTAACTGAACTGAAGAAACCAAGTTTGATATATTCAGTGTGGGTTCTCTTTTTGATACTTTTACATCAGTATTTCCCAATCGATGGTTCGTGATAGCTTCGAAAGTGAATCACGGGAAGATCGGGCAGTGTGTGTGTGTGTGTGTGTGTGTGTGTGTGTGTGTGTGTGTGTGTGTGTGTGTGTGTGTGTGTGTGTGTATAAACTTGCCCAGAAAATAGGGTTAGATTGAGGCTATCTAATACTAAACATTGAAAAGAGATTGGAACAAAAAAACTGTCGTCTCTCCACTTTTGCTGAGGTTTAAGAGTTTTAAAAGCTAAATGCTCTGCAAAAAGGGCACCTTTTAGCATCCTTCAGAAAATTTCCGCCCCTCGCATGGGGTGTTCCATACCTCTGGAAGATTCATCCTCAAGTTGAAAGGGAGATTAGAGGTCCTTATATGATGCAGTTTCTGACTTAGTGGTCCGTATTCTAAGTCTTGGGAACCACTGATTTCCACTAACAATTCGAAAAATTATGAAAAACACATTTCTTTTTCAAAATGCAATTTTTATTTCTCGAAACCCTTGGTTTTTGTCCGATTGCTTATTATACTAGCCTTTTTTTCTTTTTTGAAAAAATTTCCTACCCTGATCCTCTTAGTGTAAAGTTTCAACCGAGTCGGTAGGAAGTTGTTATTATATTTAGAATTTTATATGCATATCATAAATTTACAACAATAGAGGTCTATTAAATCCGTAACTATTGAATCTATTAAAACCGTAACTATTCCAACTTTGTGACATCTTGACAGATAATGAAAATTAAAGCCTTATTATTCGGAAGAAAGTTTGATTTATCCTCATCTTAATCGCACCGTTCGCTTATACTCTCGGTCTTTATTTTTGCTTTGAGAAATTTTAATTGCTGGGGCTTATTATAAATCTTTTAACTATATAACACTTGCACCGGCGTCCTGGCATAGAGGCAGCGCGTCTTCCCTGTGATTTGGGCGTCCTGGTTTCGAGTCCCGGTTTGGGCATGGTTGTTCTTCCGTTGGTTTATCTGTGAGTTGTGTGAATGTGCCCTCCTGTAAAAAGGAGTTGTGCAAGCGAACGAGTGATGCGTGAGTAGCTAAGTCCTACTCTTGGCCCTAGTTGGTTCTACTATAAAAACAAGAGACGCCCCCAACGGCTTAAATCGCTGTCTTCGTAACAGCGAAGTGCCATAAGAAACAACAACAACAGATAACACTTGCTACATATTGTTAGAGAAAATAACGCTTATCAGTCACCTCTAGGCCTGTGCATTTCCGACTTTTGTTATGACATCAATATCAATCACAGCACCAAAAAAAAAATCATTAAAGTTTTTGAGGAATAGAATAATTGAAATTAATACTTTTTTTTGGCTTAGTGGGAACCGACAACCAAATTTTATTTTTTAAATAAAGGCAATCATTAGAAAAAAGCTACATAGTTAATATATACAGGCACCATGCAATTAACCACTGGAGTTTCTGCAATATATATAGTAACTTTTAGCAATAAAAATAACTAGCATTCAACATGCAAATATATTACCGTCAAATTTCCACAAAAATCTTTTGAGTTTAGTTTCTTAGAGATATTGAATCTCAATTTTGCAAATATACTATCACCTGCATTTTCTGCAAATTGACTTTTCTGCTAACTTTAATTTAACGTAGAAAAACCTCAGCCAGATTATAGAATTCTAAAATTTATTAGCATAATATATCATACGACATATCTGTACTGTTCGATAATCTGAATGCCGTGCAATATAATAAAGATATCATGACAATAATGTTTATCATTTTATGGTAAAAGGATAATATTTCATGTTTAATGAATGCTACCAGCTTGAGCAAAACTGAGTAATAGAACCTGATTGCAATACAGAATTAAACAGTTTTGGAGCATTAAGTAGCGAGGAATTTTTTTAAAAATATTTTATTTACACATTTTATTCACTATTCTTGGTTCACAGTTATATTATTCAGCATTCTTTATTCACGAATGTATTATTCATTATTTTTTATTCACAATTTTGCTCTAATAAAATTACATTCTTGCTTATGTTATGAAAGTTCTATGTTATAAATGGATTATTTTATAAATGGATCGTGTTGCTACTCACCAATAATGTAATCATATTCCGATCTGAATGAAGACTTCGTTATCGGAGCTTGCTTTTGCGTTGCCAAAGACATTATAAGCATTGGGAAAAGGGGAGAAAAAGGGAAGGGCGTGAGATACAATTTTTCTTCGCTTAGATCCATTAAACCTAAAAAACAATATTTTCAATATAAAAATAAACGCTAATCTTCTTTAGGAATGGTATGAATGGTGTATAATGCTTCCAGACGCTGATCTCAGACAGACGAATGCATTAGCTCAAAGGGGGATAAATACAACTCGAAATGTAGATCACGGAGAAATAACAAGGTTTCGAATTACTTTTTTATTTATGTTCCGTAATTTTAAGAATAAATTTTTCACATCTTTGCAAAATATAATTTTGGAAATATGTATGCAGAAATATATTGGCTTCCAAAAAATGTTCGTTTTCTTACGAATTTTAATGAAGAACTAATAAATCCGTTAATAATAAAATTTAATTAATCATTTAATATAATTATTTTTTAACAATCTGTAAATATCCTTTAACAGAATCTCATTAAATATTTTAAGAATATATAATCCTCTCCTTTAAAAAAATAATGACAAAGAAATAAAAAATAAAAAATCCCAGGAAAGTTTTGTTTTCAAAGCCTACATAACAAATATTGAGATATTTTGGTTAATTAGTATTAGAGGATATTTGTAGCACCCACAACAAACGCATGAGCATAGAGATTTTGCATAGAGACAACCAGTCACCCCATTACTACAAACCAAGCCGTATAAACAAGGCTTATTGTGACTTATTATTCTGTTATTTTACCACTGTTATTCTCATTCACTATCCAGAGGCGCTAGGGATCAATTTCCAGTAGTATGGCAGCTTCTGTGGAGAGGTCCGACCCTTAGAGACACATTATATCGAAACAATCATGTGCCCGTAGTTCACACTATTTGCTCTGCCGCTTTATTATTTTTTTAGGTGTTTGGACCCCAGCCACAAGATGGTCAATCTCTGACCATAACTCCTATACTTCCCACTTCACCCGATACGTATTTTAGCAGGAACCGTCCACTTTTATATTTTCTTTCTTCTACGTATTCATATTTACGCATAAGGAAACAGTGGCTAACAAAAGTTCGAAGAATTTTCAAAGTGTTTGTATAAAGCTAGAAATCTTTTTTTTTTTCAATAATTTTCTACATCGTTTTTAAATTTTCAGGATGCTGTATTATTTTGTTAAAATTGTCACCATCCGTAATGAGTTTACCTGTAATTTCTATTGCAACTTTGGTCAGTGGAGGTGCTTAATAAAGGACTTTCAAAAACTCGGTGCCTTTAGATATTTTTTATTAACAATAACAACAACAACAATGTTTAACAGTAATGTCAAATTCCATTACCGTTGGGGTCCGTGTCTGCCACGCAAGTCCCCGTTCTTGGGGAGAGGGGGGATGGCTGTTGATAAACAGAAAGTAAACAAGAGACGGGAGAGCCATCTATGCACAATTCGCAACAATTTCATTAGGTTGACACAATCTGTTATGTACTGCTGAACCGAGCCTATTTTCCCTCATGTGCATCTGCTGTCTTGCATTCTTCTGAACTTGTAGAAGTATTCATAAAACTTTACTACCCTGATATAATTTGTACTGGCAATGGGTGAAATATTCTTTTAATAATTTTTGGTTCCGGTATGAATTTATATGCTATATGTCCTTTGCACGACATTATCCATTTATACTGCCACTGCATAGATATCTCTCTTCTAATTTCCTTCTTTAACGTTTGGAATGATTTTGATACTGCATCTATTTGGCCTTTTTGTGCAACTTTTTTTTTCCATATTTCTCTATTGTCTCGTTTCCACATATTCCGATGGAAACCTTAATTCAGTTTTATCTAACTCATTTAATCTCTTTAGCCTTCTTCAAGCCCCCCCCCCCCAGATTTTTCTATTTTTGGTGTTGGTGGATTGTATTGCTTGAAGGACTGACATGGATTTAAAGAAGATATAAATCTTTTATTGTTGTTGTTACTGCATCAAAGCTCCACTGTTCTTCCATTATGGTTTTCATATTAATGTTTAGTCGTCGTACTCTAATTTCTAATTCTCACAAAATATATTCTGTTGGAATTATATTAGATTAAGGTGTTATTTCCAGATTTTATGGAATAATTATTGAGACACGACATGGAAGTTGAAAACAATGAGCTTAGGATCGTCATATTGGTAAGAAACGGTTATTTTCAATATTCAAATTTTGGATTGATAATTTTTAATTGTCTTTTAAAATATTTAAATAAAAAACATGATGCATTATTCTACCAATGATTATTAAATTACCTAGACCTGCTTCCGACGAGAGTTCCTATTGAAAGACAACTCCATTACCTTTCTTTTCTGTTTCAGCTAAGTACTTTTAGTCCTTCGTTTTTAATTCTCCACACAATAATAAGCCCAACAAAACCGAAAATGCTAAATCAGTTTTCATTTATAAATAATACATTGTACCATTTTGAATCATTTATCATTCATTCGCGAAAGAGAATTTAAGCTTTTTTTTTCGTACTAACAAGGGATTTTTCTCCTGGCTAAATGCTCCTGTAATTCCACTGACGCGAACACTCGTCGAACAATTTCAGGTGAAAATGAAGTGGAAAACAATTTGGTCAATTTTCTAGAAACTTTTACAACATACAAAAGTGGATTTTTCCACAAATTTTTAAGCTATAAATTTCTTATTGCACTAAATTTGCTAGATGATCTTTTCTTAACTTGGATTTTTATTCTTCAAAATATTTTTTCTCTACTATACGGCACAATGGGATAAATTTACCAATGTATTGATATGCTGAATTGATTTACCACTACTGTAATGAAAAAAGATTACTTTTTGAATCTTGTTTATTATTTTTTTTATGTCCACGACTATTTAAAAATAAGAAATAACAAGTAAGCAAACTAAGATTAAAGCCAAACGATTTTTAAAATCTCACCGAAAGGCAAAAATAAAAAATTTAAAAAAAGTGACAGACGATAATTTTAAATTCAGTATTAGGTTACAACACATTGTCTTCATATTTTTAATATACTTGAATATCTTAATACTTGAATAATTATTACTTGAATATCTTAATCTTGAATATCATAAAATACTTGAACATCTTAGCCACCGTGGTCTGTTTCATAAATTAAAAAAAAAAAAGTTTCGTATTTACAATACATTAATTTTATTAATCTTAAATAACTATTTAAATAAGAACGGTTAAATTTCAAAAACACATAAAATTGACAGTATAAATTAAAATTGAATATTTCTTCTTTCAAAATAAACTTTAAAAACTTGTAATAAATACAAGAATTTCGCGAACAAATGCCAGAAAAAACACCTGAACAGATTATTTTGTCTGTTAGATAAAGAATAATGTTTATTATTCCAACTTGTCTTATCATGCCTTTCCAAAGAATTTGAAATGATAATATTAAATGTTGAGACATGATGGAGTAAACTTCTCAAAAATAACAACGTTAATCTTTATAACTATGAAATAGAAAATTTCAGTCACCTACTTTGAAAATGCAGTCCAATGCTCAACAGTTTTTTTTAAACGATAATCCAAATGTATCTCTAAAAATCTTTTTTTATCTGAGAACAAGTTCTAATTTATTTATAACATTCTTAAATTTAAACAAAAAATTTAAACATAAATTTACAATTTAAAGAGAAGCTACTTTAACACAGAGCACCGAATAAGTGAAATTAAACAAATCTGTTTTGTTGCCAGAAATTTACTAGAATACATTTCAATCATTTGAAACTTTCAGCAACGATTTCATATCATGTAAAAGAATTCTTTTGCGAAATATTCTATACGTTTCAATTACGAAAGCAACTTGATCTCTCATCATACAAACGAATACGTATTCAAACTTTTAAATAAAAAAATATATTCTTTTGAAGTAAATTAACAAGAATAATGAGATGTCGATACAATCTAATATTTCATTATGTAATCAGTCATTCGGCTTTAGAAACAATGTGTTTGAAATATGATAATAAATGATTTAGTGTTCACAGTTTTTATTTAGTTTAGTTCGTCGAAAGTCTCGCTCACGTATGTTTTAGAAAGGTTGATATTATTTTGGACTTGTCATTTGAAGGTTATCTAAACGGAACTCTTCTCTCCAGATTCTATGTAGTCAAATGTCAAAGAATGAATGTCATATTCAGTCAATGAATACGAATATTCAGTTTTATTAGTAGTAGTAGAGATATTTTATTGACATCTGGTTGAAGACGATAGCTTGCGTCGAAATTTTATTCTATTATATTCAAGATTACAGAACTAAACTAATAATGCTACGTGCTCAATTTAGCTCAAATAATTCCAGGAATATTTGAATCAAAAACGGATTTGTAAAAGATTTGTAGTTCTTTTAGACAGCATAAAGGTTTTTTTTTTTTTTTTTTTGCCATAAACCTCTACATTATGCATACCATGGGAAAAGTATGGCGAAACATTAATGTTACATTTAGATTAAGAGTTTAACCAGATTAACGTCACCAGTACAAGACGATCTTAATCACTTAATGGTAACACATATGACAACATAAAAAATTTAAAAAAAAAGATTTCTACAGCATTTTCTTCTTTCTCGTATACGTAGTATGGAGAAAGCATAGTAATAGTCAGAAAATTCCAACAAGAAATTTTGAAGAATCCTCCTTGAATTCGAAAAATACGTATTTGAAAAATGTCTGTCTGTGACAAAGATAACTCAAAAACGCTTTAAGCTAGACGTTTGAATTCCGGTATACATTATTTATACCAAATTTGGAGATTTCTATCAAATTTTGAATAAAACCTTTAGAGAGTAAGTCATTCTGTAGATGAAATTTGATACACAGATTTAGCGTCTATAGTGTAGACACCTATCAATTTTGAGCCGAATCCAAAAAGGGTTGACTGTCTGTCGGTCTGTATTTTCAGAAACATGTAAACAAGGTAACTCAAAAACTGAATGTCTTAAATATATTCAAATTTATTACGGAATTTTGTGACTACAAGTATAGTTTTGTGCCATTTTTTTTTTTTTTGCTTTGTTTCAATCGATTTGGAAAAATGCATCTAAAACACAAAGTTTTAGTTTTGGAAAGAGTACACCCGCTGAATAAGTGAGCGAGAATAAGCTTGTTTATTAAAGAACTAACCACATTCAGTGACTACCTTGCTTGCCGACAAAAAGTTTTAAAAAAAATTGATTTCAATAGATAATTTCAATCTGTGTATAATTTGATATTTGTGATTGCCATAAGAAATGGTTTTCAAACTATGATAGACATTTAAAATGATATTATTGCAGAATCCTTGCATTTATTCTACTGATTGAATACACAAATGTTTTTGTTGCCGTAATTATTCGTATTACCCGCCATCAAATTGCCCCTAGTCAGCGCCAACTTCACCCTCTTTCTTCATGCAAAATGTTCTTTTGATTCAAGCATTCAATAAAAAAATATATTCAGCAATATGCAACATGAATTAAAATAGAGATTGAAAAATATACCTTTCGGCAAGACAGAGCTCAGTTTAGCAATATTAACGATTCCTTTTAAAGAAGTCTATTTCAAGATGGACTTTGTAATTTTAAACATCAGTTCAAATGACAAGAATGACACTTGTGGTGGCATAACCACTCTAAACTTCCTCACCACACCAGCAGGAGGATATTTGGCTCCAACCAATTTAGAGTGCACCAGATCCTAATATGGCAGTTCTATGATAGAATCAGGTCCCGAACTGGAATCTTTCGGTGCCGAAACTAAATCTTACCACCAGATTACTGTGGCAGTTGTCGGCTAGCCGGACAACAAAGGCAAATTCTGTTTGTGAGAAATAATTTTTAAAAAAAATTCTCTCCATTATTTTTTAAATCTAATTTCACCTGTTGGTGCTATAAAAATAAATAAATAAGAGTGGAAAAGAATGCAAGTGATGAGAGTTCCCCAATAAACTGTCACAAATTTATTTTTAAAAAATCTATCAAAGATGGGAAATGGGAGTGAAAATTTATTTTCATACTTTTTTAGCAACTATTTATAATAGTTCCTATTCATTAGGATGGTAATTCGCTGGAATTTTATTATCTTTCTATCTTCAATTATAAGGAAGTAATGGGGATAGAAAATTTCCAAATTCCTTCATTTTCTCTATAAAATAATTTTTACCCATTCAAAGCTACTTATGTTATCTTTATCACAAGTAAACATGTGTAAAGGCTTATACATGGTATACATATGTAATAAACCCAGTTTATTTGCATTTCTAAAGTTAGATACGATTTCAAACTAACTTAATAATTTCTTATTTATTAGAAGTTGTATACAACGTTTTCTTAGAGAATCATTGCAATAAATAGTATTCCTAGAAGGTATTTACTGAATAACACATTTATTTTTTCAAGCAACTGGATATATTTTTTAATATATTTTAGGGATGTTTATTTACAAATTTTATAAAAAAAAATTATGAAATAAAAATAGAAAATAAAATTTATTATTATTTCATCAATGGTTATGAAACATATACACAGAGAGAGAGAGAAAGAATCCTTATACATAAGCTTTAAACATGCCATTAAATATTTGTATTAACAATGAAAACGGTTTGAACCTCGCAGCAAAGATAAAAAGTATTGTTATAAAAAAATATAAAATTGCTTACAAAATGAGTTTAATTCAGGGGGAAAAATCGACAACTAAATTGCATCATTAAAATTTCTTAAGATAATGTAACGTTTTTTTTTTTTTTTTTGCAACATGAAATTTTTGGAAGTTATTGACAAAAAATAAGTCTAATTCTCATTCACCAAAATATATGTACACCAAATTTGGTAATTCCAAGTCAAATGATCTATTTTGTATAGTACCATACACACATTGGCTTTTATAATTAGTAGAGATAAGAATTAATCTGGTTGTTTTATAATCTTTACATCAACATTTCTAATTCAAATATTTCCAATATTTGATCCATTCTGCTTTTAAAAGAATTCAAATGCCTATAATTATATATATATCTTACAAGAATAACAATTATGAAACAATTCTTATATCATTTCCTAACTATAACCGCATAGCTTTTTAATTAAAAATATACTTGTTTATAAATGTACAATTTTTTGAATGAAAATTACATTTTTATCTTATATTCTGTTTATTAACAAATCTTAAACGAAGATTTTAACATTTTGTAATAGTCAAGAATATTCCATATGTTTTAAAATATTGATTTTGCTTTTTATTTTATTCAGTAAGTTTTCTTGTTAGAGGTAATGAAGGTTTGAATTGTTTGTTAATGTAGTGAGAAAAGGAGGAGGCAATGAAACAATCTACCATGGAAGGAAGAAAAATTCATGTTAACATTTCAAATCAAATGAGATGAAGGGGTAGGTCATTATATACAACTGCTAAGCTATTGATCAAAAACAGGGAGGTAACCATGTAATGTAGACTTATCTATGTATTGCCACTGGAACTATATTTAATTTGATTAAATTACTATATTTACTATGATATTATAATTTATATATTTAATTTGATTAAACTTTTATATGCTTCAAAAACTTGTCACATTATTCCATGATTAAAAATGTATATTTCTGTAAAGTCAACTCAAAGTTGAAAGATGATTTATGAAATAATAAATAAGCTATCAAAACTAATTAGTTACTGTGTTTGAAAAATATATTGCAAAAAAGCAATATAAATATACATATATATTAATAAATCAATCTCATGGTATATTGCTTGAGATAAAAGTCCACCCGAAAATACATTTAAACCAAAATCGATATTTGTATCATAAAAACAAATTGAACAATATAGAGTTTACAGTAAAATTTTATATTTTCTCATATATATAGAAAGAAGACAAAATATAAAATTCACCAATTTAAGAGCATGATATTCAAATACAATGCATATCTCACTGGAAAAAAATAATACACATAAATTTTCTTGAGAACATTTTATTTTATTTGTATACAACACTTATTTATTAAAATTAATATCTTAAAATTCATGCAATTAATATTCATTCAAGTTTAATACATTTATAGTAATTAAATATATTTGTCTTTTAGTTATCAACTTAAATATAGACAACTTTAACAACAAAATTAAATTGAAAAATATTCTCTGGAAGATAATAAAGTAATCAAATATTTAAATTTATCTTTTAAGGAAAAATATTAATATACAAGAAATACTAGTAACTATAATAATAATTTATGTAAATCAATAAAGTGGACATTTCACATGGAAATAAAAGTGTAAATTTTTAAATTGATGTTTTGTAAGTAAACACGAAAATAAAGAACCTAAGATAACTGAAATAATGAAAAATGTATACTTAAATAACATGTAGAACTTATACAAGCCTTAAGAAATATACTCCATTTTCAATAAATTCAAAAAAAAAGAAAAGAAAAGAAAGAAAGAAAGAAAGAGTGAAAAGAAAAGAAATTTTTATATTTTCAATAAATGCAGTAGTATATTTCAAACTTTAATGGTACATGATAGTTTGCTTGAAAAGTTGATCAATGATAAATGGGTGAATGATAATATAAAACAACACATTCAACTTTCTTCATTTCATAGATTGAAGTTGTTGATCCAAAAGTTTAACCTTCCTCTCATATTCTTGTCTAGCAAACATAAGCTGTTGTTCCACTGCTTTCAGTTTAGCATCCCTTTCTCTTTCCATGCAATTTATCTTCAACTCGTGTTCCTGCTGCATAAATTTCAACTGAATCGCTTCCGCTTCTCGCTTATGAGCTTCATGAATTATGCGCCTTTCAAATTTCCGCTGGTTTTCAGATTGGACTAAATGAGATCTAGCTTGATTTAAATGTTTAAGTGTTTCATTCTGCTCTTTAAGATTTTCAACTCTATTTTCATGGTATTTCTCAACCAGCTTGTCAATTAAATTCGTAATAGCTTGATGTGCCGCATCTATTGGAGATTCAGTAAAAAAGCTGAATTGGTCATCACTAAGAATCTAAAAAGTAAAAATGGAGAAAAAAACATTAAAAACATATATTATGAAATAAAAATTATTTTTCTGGTTTTACCGAAAATTAAATGAACAAAATAAATAGTTCTTTAAAAAAAAATCACTAATGAAGCAGTTAGAAAATAGCTTTTAGGTCATGACAATCTCTTGCAGCAAACTGCTTATAATTTTTATCACCCTGAAAGTAGGCAAAACAATTTGTACTATTTTACATGACTTTTTTTTTTATGATGCAAAGTTTACTACAAATTTTATTTAACTTTCAAATGAAAATTGTTACTTTTGATATAAAGGAAGAGGATTAACACATTGAGACCTGATCGCCAGATATTGCCACATTCGAAGGACCATGATTCAGGCGCTCTGGGGTGGTTAAATGAGTGCTTGTCGAGAAATATCTTTCACCCCTTAAACTCATTTAACAGCCCCAAAGCGTCTGAGTCAGGCCCTGTCGAACGGAGCGATATTGGGTGGCCAGGACTCATAAGGTTAATTAACCTACAATTATTAAATGAAATATTCAACTGCGAAAAGAATCATAGGGGATTTCAAAAGGAATTATAGCATTTTCTGCAAATAGTAATGATAATTATTTCACTTAATTGTCCGATACTGTTTCAGAAAATGCTATAATTCCTCTTATGATCCACAATAATTCCATCCCTTTATGAACAAATTAATGCATTGATTAACTAAATTCCACATTCTGTTTCAACTTTTAATATCGATTTAGAATTTATTTTACAATGTTCCTTGAACTGCATATTTATGTCATGTGCATTTAATAATGCCCCTCCCCCTTTTCAAGTGTTTTAGCACATTTCTTCCTTACTCTGGTTTACATTCAGTATTCATTTTATTTCTTAGTTCTATTGTTATATTATAATTTGATTTTTTTTCTTTTTTCTTTACATACTATTCTACTTGTATATCTATTCAGTTTTTATTACTATACACGGTTAAAGTTATCTAGTAGTTGAAGCCCACTTTTGTAGAAACAGTATTGCATTTTCATTAAATAAATAGTAATTTTTAACAATAAAAATATGATAAAAATGACCTTTGCTTCAATAAAACATTTTGGAAGACAAACAAATACTTACACATGCAAGATTATGATTATAAATATATTTTTACCTTTTACATCACATATTGTCAGTAATAAATCATTAATTAAATAATTAGTACCAAAAAATAACATTCTTTTACAAATACTTCTTAAAAATCAGATTGACAAATTGCAGTAGGTTTCAAAATAAAGAACATAATAATCAAAAGGTACTTAAACTTGATTATAAAACAATTGTTATATAAATATAATAGATATGGTTATATTCACATATTACCAAAAACAATAACAAGTTCAATTATTAAATATGATAAAAAATTACATTAATTTAAAACCAAAATAGTCATACTTAAAAAAATCTACATAATGTATTTTTAATAAAGTTTTTAACACCAAGCTTCCTATCAAAAAATTAATATAATTTTACCCAAAGGCTTACACAACATTACTTGCTATGTATAGCATTGATGCATGTTTGAGAATTAGAAAATATGACCTGACATATATGTTTTCTAATTTCTGGAAAAAAAAAAAAAAAAAAACTTATAGGTCTACTTTATTATTTAGATGCTTCTTGGAATACTGAAATTTTTGTAAATGTTGAATATTTTGTTGATTTATGAAATACATTCTGCAGTATTAAAACTGATCTTATATAATATACGTGTTTAACAAGTTATGTCCAAAAGCTACCAAATTAACGCCTGCAAATTTATCAAAGTATTTATGATGAGATATAACACATTCAGATCAGATATATGAATATTGAAAAGTTTTATATTTAGTACAAAACAAACCTAACAGTTATCTAAAATAGTTCTAATAATTAATTTTCGCTTATATGAAATAAGCTAAAAACATTAAAAAGAATCCATGTGGCAAAGCATCTCTCTGTCACTATTAAAATTTTATATGAGGCTTCTAGAAATTCAGGCATACTGATGGAAACAAAATAAAAACCATACATTTCTTTTCCTCACATATTATTCAAAGTATATAAATGTAACTGATAATGGCAGAAGAAGAGAATCAATAAAAATATGCAAAAGCAAATGTTAAATTTAAAAGCTTGTGAATTAGAGTATAAATTTTCTCAAAATTGATAAATGTGCTATTTATTCATTTCATATTCTTTAATACTCATAAATATGAACATTAAAAAATATCTATTGTATATGAAATATGATAAATGAAGCTTTGTAAAATATACCTGCTCAACTGTAGGTTGAGTTGTTCCATATGCTTTAGGGTCAGTTGATCTCTCAGTCTTTTTGGGCTCATCGTCATCCTCAATATCATCTAATAAGTAAAAGAAAATACATCTCATCATTGAACAAAAATTAGCAAAAAATTAGAATAATAATTGCTTCCTGATAAAATTGCTTTAAGGTCAGTTGATCTCTCATTTTTTTTTGGGTTCATCGTCATCCACAATATCATCTAATAAGTAAAAGAAAATACATTTCATCTTTGAACAAAAATTAGAATAATAATTGCTTCCTGATAAAATTGCTTCAGGAGTAAAGAAAATTATTCAAAGTTTTTTTTATATTCTTATTAAACAATTAATTATAATATAGTATAACAATTAATTAATAGTACTAGCAAACACAATTTGGTTGAATTAAGCCTGATAGTTATTTTCCACTAGCTTTTAGACATTTAATCCAAATGTGACCTCTGTTTTCTTTTACTAAATAAGTATTTTTTTTAATTCAGATTTCTTTTCATGTTTCTAGATAAACATATGAACTGCATATACAAAATTAAATAATAATAATGAATATATTTTGTTTGCAATTATTTTATTCCTATAAAGTATATACCATTACAATCTATAAAACTGCAAACAATGTTAAAAATTTAAGCTGCTGAGATTAAAAAAAAAAAAAAAAAGTAGATTTACCACTGCTCTTAAAGAGTTATATGTATAGGCAATTTTATTTAATTCTCTAGCTACTGTTAGGTAGAATATTCATTCTTTCTACTTTGATATATTATTCTATCACTATCCATAATTACTATTTCTAACAACATAAAAAGTTACAACAAACGATATGCTTTAAAAGTTAAATAATTCATAATAAAATTAAAGTATTTATTTAAATAAAGATAGCATTTATGCACACAAATCTGAAATGCCCCTTATCAAGTTAAAATATAAAGCAATTTATATATTATTATTAATGAGTATTATCTTATTAAGCTTCATATCTAACAAACCATCAATGATGCTACATTAGTAGAACAGCAAGTACTTTTCAAAATGCTCCCATTAATTTCAAGAGGATGAAAAATGAACTAGGTTTTCTACTTACACTGTTTGAATTTTTATTTTGGATACTTTGCTCAATCATTTATTTGTATAGAAAATTCCATATGCTTTATTTTATTTCTATGAATTGCACTTTTTATAATATCACAGTTACATCAAATTTTATTACAGAAGCAAAACACTTCTACAGTGTAAACACTTTATAAAAACACAATTTACAGATCAAGGGAGATGCAAAATTTTGCTAGTAGTTCCAGGTATTAAGTAAAAATATTGTGTGTGGTGTAAATAGTTTTTTAAACAATAGAAAATATATTCTACATATTCGAAAATATATTCCAATCGAAACAGAACTACATATTCTACAGAAATTCATTTATACATGAATAATGACTTTTTTTTTACATTACACTTTCTTTATTGTGTCAAACATTTATATTATGATACTTTTTTTATGTCACAATCACCTTCACTATTGTCAAAATAACTAAAATCCAAAGTACCACAAGAAATATTTTTTTTTCACTTGCTGAATATGTCCTACAAGCTAAACTAAAATTTAAAAATATAATGGAAGTAATGTTTACAAAACCAATAAGTTTCAAATAAATACATAAACTTATTAGATAACTAATCAAACTCTGATTGCAATATTAAATATTGGAGAAGATGCATTATTGAAAGTTAAATGTTGAAAAACAGGATAAATCTTTACACAGTATATGTGCAAAAAACACACTAGCTGAAATTGTAAGATAGGTAAACTATGTTACATTTATATTGATGTAGACAGAAGAAAATTAGCATATACAAAATGAATTTGCTCTTTTTTATTTCTTTTTCAAGTGGAAGAGAATGGAAAACTAACAAAAATTAAGTTTATGGGATGCTACTATAAATGATTTATTAAGGAAAAAGGCATTGTAAAATATTAGGTAAATTCTGATGATAACAATTGTAACAATGCAATTAAGGCATTGAAATTTTTTTTAAGATTCTTCTGTTTATCTAAAAACTTTCTCTTTTAATATCAAACTAATAAAAAGAAGTAGAAGTAGTAGAAGAAGAAAGTATCTTACCAGAGCCCGAGAGGTTTCTCAAGTGCTTTTTAGTCTTTTGATGAGTGTCCAATATACCTTTGTGTGCTTTGATTTTCTTATTACAGGCTCTACAGATAGCAAATTTGGGGTCATCTGGATCTTCTTCAACCCATGCTATCAAAATAAAAGGTAATAAATATAACATAATAATTAAAGAAAAATTAGCATAAACAAAAACAACATAACATAGTAATAATCAAAAGTAACAAAAAAAGGGAACTACTTTTATAGAGAAACTCAGCTGCTTCAATAAGGAAAGATAAAATAACCGATTCCAAAGAGCAATTTCTTCATATGCCTCTAATTATAATAATTAAATTTCAACAAGCACACAAGAACTGCTTCACATCTAACAGATCAAAGGATTATAACACTCGCAGAGAAGAAACAAATAGGTAATCGGTGAAGTGAGCTATCACTTGCTTCGTTTACTACTTGATGACTATCTACAGTCATGGAAATCCCCCCCTCCTCCTGCAGTTGCATGCAAGTATCAATCTCCGGTACAGAAAAATTCACCATCCCATGCCGATGAAACATTTGATCCTGAAGAGAATCAAGAGCAAATGCACATATGCCTTGTTTGACCTGAACAGGTTAAAGATAGTTGTGATAAATAATGTAAAAGAAAAGCAGATATAAAAGAATATTTTATCATTACAGTGATTACAGACAAATCTGGACTAAGATGAAAAGACACATTAGTAAGAAATATAAAAATGATGCTTTATCATTTTGCTTAAGCTCAAAATAAATTGTACCAAATTCATATAACTGTTTATTTATGACAAACTTACAAGGGCATAATAAACAGGTATACACATTTTTGACATCATTTCTACTTTTTTAAAGAATTATAACAATTCTAAGACACAAATAGTACAACTGATAATTATCTGTCAAAAGTTAGAAAGAAAAGTCTTTTACACATAGAATCACAAAAAGAATATTGCATAGAATACCTTCTTACCAAGCAAAAGTTAATTTGTAACATATACTTGAAAAATACATATATTATAACATTTAATTAAAAAATTTGATTAACTTTATGTATAAATCAAGCATATTTTAATTTTCCTCAGACCATTATGTATGTCAATTTTCTAGAATAGAAGGGAAAATTGTTTATGAGTCTTCTCAAAACTGAAAAGAACCCAGAAATAGAAAAACTTCAGCCTGTTTGTTTATACTATCAAATAAACTGAAAATCCTTGACACATATTAGAAATTAATTGTAAACATAGTGTTAGAAAATCTGGCAAATGCTTTTAAAATAAAAATGCCCACATAAATTTAAAAATAAGCAAAGGTATTTTTTTTAACGTGTGATAAAATTTCGAAGAATGATATAGTTCAATATAAAATATGGATGGATGAAAAACTGTTGACTTACGAAATAAGTCTATCCATTCTTTTTTAAAACATCTAGTATCATAATAAAGTTTCCATTTCCCATTGGTTCCACGTTTAATTTTTTTCGCTTTCAAGGTTAGTTTTTCTTGATCATAATCAGAATCATTAGGATCATCTTCAGACATTGCAGTATCGTCCATATCCGAATCGCCCTCAGCCATATTGATAATCAAATGCGGAAGCCAAACGTTGTTATTGTGTATTTACAAACAATTGTAATTTAGAAGCAAATAAGGGAGAAAGTAGAAAGCTCAATTCTACTTTCTAATCAAATTGTTCACCAGGAGACTCGTTACCCAGAGAACACTTGATTCTTTAGTTGTCCAAAGGAGGGGGGAAAAAGCTCTAGAGGTCGGCTTTCATTCCGGTATTGATAGTAATGGGGGAAAGACTTAGTCGATGTGTAGTTGCTTGCAGAAAAGACTTTTTCGCCAAAAGGTGAAAAATTATTTACACGCCAAGAATGAAGTGCATTTTTGTAATGCATATTGTGAATGACTGTCGGTTCCAGGCAGTAATGGTTCTATGAAGAAAGCTGACATTATTTATGCGCGTTCTTTTTAAATAAAAGGATAATACCGTGATTTACTTATATTTGCACCTACTTACATTTTATGAAGCTAATTTTTGACTAGAAATGAATACTATGAATGTTAGCTGTAGCTGAGAACAGTGAGAGATCGGAAAAGCTGAATTTTCCACAGGCGCATTCTTTTTATAATTAATTAAATGACAAGGAGTTAATGTGTAAACTCAGAATTCCATTTAATCTTTTATTGGTTTGTTAAATGAAATTTAATATTTTCACTGACTAATGCAATAATCTGATTAAATGTAATAATTAGTTAATAATCATCATTTTTCCAGCACTTATTTTGTAATAAGATTTAAATTATGTGAAAATTTGTTTCCTATATTAGTGGGTACATTTAATCTGTGATTATATTATTGACTCTGCATTTTTCCCTGTCATTCGGCCTTACAAATTTTATTACCCAATACCATACAAATAGTTAATTATTGCAAATAATTATTTATTGTAATTAAGTAAGGTATTAAATACTTATTTAATTTGATATAAATACGAAAATATTTACTGTGCATTACTTTGAAACAAAATTACAAAAATTTTATTTGTCCGGAAAATTTTTTCTTGCATCTCTGAGCAAAACTAAAGTAGGAAATAAGAGAGAGAGTGTGGTGACGCTTTATAAGCAAGATAACAGTTACAAGACATCAGAAATTTCTTTTGTCTTGTGGTCATGTTACGCGGCTACAAACCAGAAGGTTGCGAGTTCGATCCTCGCTTATCGCCAATAGCAACATTGGTAACCCGATGACGAAAATACGCAAACTTCATACAACTGTTGTGGAGCCCTCAACCAGAAATAAATAAATGAAAAAAAAAATGATAAATAATCAGCCAATAAATAAATAAAGCTGATAAATAATCAACCAATAAATAAATAAAGCTGATAAATAATCAGTCAATAAATTAAAAAAAATGGATAAGGCGCAACAGACAATATATCACCACTAATAACAGCAAAAACAGGACAAAATATCGCTCGTCTCACCTTCGACGCACTGGAGGAGGAGTAATGTGGTGACGCTTTATAAGCCAGATAACAGCTACGAGACATGAGAAATTTCTTTTGTCTTGTGGTCATGTTACGCGGCTACAAACCAGAAGGTTGCGAGCTCGATCCTCGCTTATCGCCAATAGCAACAAGAGAAAGGAAACGACGTTATCTATAAATGACAAAGAAAGAAAGGAAACGACTTTATCTATAAATGATAAATAGCAATTCATTCATAAAATTTGATATTTTAATAAATAGTACCTAGCAAGTAAATAAGCTGTAAAATTTTAGAAAATAATAAAATAATATTTTTTGATAAAATTTTTAACAATTTTACTATAATTAACTATACTAAATATTTTTTAAAAATCTTGGAAATTCATATAATTTTAAAAGTTTTATTGATAAGATACATTGAATAACCGTAAAGTGTGCGAGGAAATTATTGGCATTAAAAAGTTATTTATTCATGATGGCTGCCAACATAAAGTATTTAACTAATGACAATTCAGAGATTAAAAGAAAAACATTTTTTTTTTCCTTGTCTAAATTTGTAGTCTCGACTTTAAGCTAATCAAAATAAATTCGGCGTACAGACGACATTTTAATATTATGTTGATGAGAAATGCGACAGGCCAGAGAAAAAGAAAATAATTGAAATACCAATTAGTTAGTGTGACGGATTGTTATAAGCGAGGATAGAATCTAGGACCTTGTGGTTCGCAGCCGAGAAACATGATCGCAATACAAAAGCAATTGCTCGTGTATAGTAGTTGTTATCTAGCCTTTAAGCTTTCACCACATTAGAATTAAAAATATTTTTATTGGCCAAGTTACAATGTAATGATAATGATTTCAAGTACTTTTTCTAAAGAAGGTATATTTAGAAGCCTTTATTTATATGTGTCACAAAAGTTCTTTTTCAGCTTCTACTTGCTTTCTGTGCAGTGAGAATACTTTTTCTGCAGTCCGTTGATCTAACCATGATAATAGATCGAAATATTAGTGCAATAAGAATTTAAGATAAGGATTTCCATCCCGGCCATGCTGGTCCGTGAGAAGTTACATATGAGGGTGTGCTACTTAAGCAGCATTCACTCGAGGCTAACTATTGCACGCAGTGGAAACAGGAATATCCCCTGATTCCAACGAAACAATGGAAAATTATTGTCTCATCGGGACAACTGTTTGCCATTGCCACATTGTGGTCATGTGATCTTCCTGAAGGCGTGACCTTCTATTGCGCGCAATAGTTGACTTCGTGTGAACCTTATTTTACTTCGAAATCTTTTTTTTTCACAAGTGTTCACCCCACAACAAGTGGAACTCTGTTATAAATAAGATAGTATGGATATCCCAAGATGCGTATGTGAGAGAAAGAAAGGGAAGAACTCGCTTTACTGGAGACTGTTAGTATTTATTTCTCTTGATTGTTTTTTTTTTCATCTTCCACTAAATAGACAAAGTAGCTATGCATTTTATGTTGCAAAAATATACAACAGCTTTCATAAAAAGACTACTAAGGTTCCTTTATAGCTGTTTAGGTAATGCGGCAGAAAAGGCAAGCAAGGTGGACGAAAACTTAGCCCTATATGCAGGAAATATGAAAAAGACATTATGAGTGGCCGCCTATTGAAAGTAATCTAACATAAACCTTTCCTATTTAATTTTTGGTCTTATACTCAAGAATGTGTTTGATATTGTCTTTATTAAACACCATTTTTATTTACTTTACATGGTGTCATTGATATCAGATAAGAGTATTGGATTAACCATTGGGAGGAGTAATAGGAACTGATTGAAGAAAATTAAAACACAATGCCTGAAAATTCACCATTGAAGGGTGTCTCCTTTCCAAAAACTAAAAGAGCTACTCTAATTCTGGCTACTCCGTGACTTTTTTTATCATTTTTCCTGCTACGTTTTCCTGTATCTTTAAATGACGGCTTATGAAACTGCCATCACAATAGTTTTTTTTTATGGGAATTGAATTGAATTTCTTATTTCTTGAAACTTGAAGTATCAATTTTTGATAAAAATCTTCTGTCATAAATCCCATTATGGGTTTGAAGGGATATATACATTTCAGCTTATTTTCATCAAATGTCTAAAAGCAAGTAATGCAATGATTTTCAAAGAACAAATATAGATTATTTAAAGAGCAGTAGCTGATTAGAAAAGATATGTTGAAATTTAGAGAACAATTAACGATCCATGCTACACATTCAGCCTTAATGTTACCATATATGTGCATACCCAACAACTGCACATAAATGCTAAGTATAAAATCAATCAATCAATATTAATTTTGGATTTTAATTGGAGTCGGAGCATAACTACGTAGATACTCCATGTATCTCATGGCTAAAGCGCAAGAAGGAACATTGTCTCTAATGTCAGCTAAAACCACGTTCCTCACTAATATACACTGTTTTTTTTCCCCACATTGAAAATACATTTGCTGTTGTTGTTTCTAACGGCATTTGTCATAGACAAGCCCACTGACTGAAATACATTTACATTACAAGGATGATTAAAGTTAGACATATATGATGAAAACGAAATCGAAATAATTAGGAATGTACTAATCGCTTTCGGTCACCAGCTGATCTGTTCACTTTATATTTCATTAAGTCAATTAAATAAAAAATATTTGCAATAAAGTAAATTTTTGTTAATTTAATGCACAAATTGCAACAAAAGAACAAGAAATAAATTAGAAAATGCAAAAGAAAATATTGCACAGGAAATGCATGAATACACTACTAAATTTTTTATGTATTTATATGAATGTTTTACATCTAATGGAGTTAACAAGGCAAATCTCTTTGTTCAGTTATAGGTTTTAGAAGAAAGATAAATTCTTTAAAATACATTAATTACAATTAAAGAATTATCTTGCAGTTGATGAAAGAATTATAAAGCTAAGGAGAGAATATATTAAAACTAATAGAAAAGTTAATTGTTAAAAATTTACTTTTTATTCAATGCTAAAAAAAGCCATAAAAAACTGGCAATATAATGAAAATCAACTGTATTTTATCAGGAAAGAAAAAAGATGATGCTTCAGTTATGTTTAATACCTAATTTTTTTCATCTTATATTAACTTAAAATAAGTGAAGTGAAATAAATAAAAAATAAATATTAGAAATGAAAACAATAAAATAGATTTTAATCTCCATCCAAAACATTATAGGAAACCAAAGTTGAAGCTTTGATTTTTACTTTTATATTATCTTTAAAAAATTAAAATAGCAATAATATGCTCATAAAATGTATTTAATATCATTGCAATATGCTCATATAGAAGTATAGTTTACTAAACCAATGAAAAATTTGCTGGAATTTTGTTAATTTTTTTATTAAAATTTTAATTTAATTTTTGAAACAGCATTTCTTAATATTGATATCCAAGAAGTAACTAACTGTCACCAAATTTGGAATCTAAGTGCTTCTGCCTTGAAAGACGCAATTTATTGATAGTATGTCAGCCTATAAATATTATTTTATTAAAATTATGAATAATTTTATTTCATATTTTTTAAGAAAGGAACATCGTTCGACTTGATTTAACAATGAAAATGATTTGTCTTTCAATACAATGTCACAGATATTGTTGAAAAGCAATATTTAAAAATTTATTGAAATGAAGGTGGAAATTCATAAATAAGATTTAATCATTAAAAAGCTGTAAATAAATATACTTTTATTTGAAAGATGAATTAAAATCTATTTTAGTTGAGAAATATTTTTGGAAGTCTTTGTAGAAAAACATCAAACTTTTTCACTATTTTGAAGTAATAAATGTTTAAAAATTGCACTACAAAATTATACACATTCCCACTCTCCAACGCGTATAAGCAGACAAGTACACGCACACACTTTCTCTTTTATTAGAAAAAAAAATTGTAGATAGTAAAAAATTTATATATACAGAGCGTAAAAAAAGTTTCCGTATGGAAGACTAAAATAAAAATAAACCAGCATAATTTCTAATCTTTGCTTTTTATCTTTATAAACTACTTATATATTGTTAATATGAGTCTTTAAAAGTCTTTCATAATAAATTTCTCTTTTTTGCAAAACTTAGCAAGTCCGTTTTCAATTTTTAAGATAAATGACGAAGTATCATGCTAAAAAAGTTTCAGTACGCAATATGCAAATTCCTCCTGACGTGTTCTACAACTAATCCACAATAAATATTCGAAGTTTGATGGTTTGTAAGAGTGAAGAATACGACATAACAACAGTTGTTTAATTCCAATGTTTCGCCGATCGTCTTAAAATGGAAATTCAGAAATCCGTTCGAGAGTTAGTGATTCGGTTGAGAAAAAAAATGGATTATTTATGAAAAAAAAAATCAGTGAAATGACTTACAAACCAAAGTCTACAGTGCAGAATATTATTGAAAGATACCGTGATGTGTAAACATTTCAAGATAGAGATCGATCCGGAAGAATCCCGAAGTTAAATCGCTTGCATAAAAGAAATATCATGTGTAAGGTGCAAGATGATCCCTAGGATTAGTGCACCTCAAATTGCAACTGATTTAATGGTTAATTACAACATTAAATTCTCATCTTAAATTGTGAGAAATGTTATTAAAAAAAGTTATAATGGATGTGGGGCCCGTAAGAAGCCAGTTATAAGTCTCTGCTACAGAAAAAAACGTCTCGAGTTTACAAAGAAGCATATAAGCAAGCCCCTATCTTTTTGGGAATCGGTCCTTTTTAGTGATGAATCAAAATTTAATATCCGTGGGTCAGATGGTCGAGTTATTATCTGGATGGTATCAAAACAGCATATGTGGAACTGTGAAGTACGGTGATGGTTGGAGTATGGTATGGGGGTGTATAATTGCTGCTGTGTCGGATATTTATGTTTTATAAATGGGAATATGGATAGGTACATACGTCTTGACATTCTAAAACAAAACGTTTTAACCAATGCAGATAAACTGTCCCTTGGAATGGACTTTATTTTTCAATAGGAATCTTATCCAACCAAATCTTATAATCCTGCACACCGTTAGCGCCCTCTATAGGTCCTAACTGAAACCTGGCTTAATCCTCATAGGTTATGGAGGAGGAAAATGTGTTCTTCTATTAACGCTACCCAGTGACACATATTTGTTACTTTGGAGTTGAGTTGTAAGTATGTATTTCATTTATATCTTCAGTAGATGGTAGTTTTAAATATGATTTATAGTTTATATTTAAAATTTTCAACGAAAAGCAAATTATAATAAAACACGAAATGAGGATGATTTAACTCATTTCTGTAACCTTTCCTTATATTATATTGAAAATTAAGAATTAATTGTCATATCTAAATTATTTTAATATTTAAAAAAATAATAAAATATCTATTCGTTTAAAAAATTCAAAAAGATAAAACCATGCTTAATTAATAATTTTTAAAAAAAGACTTAAATAAGAAATTTATTAACAATTCTCAAGATTAGAAGTTGCTTGACTGCTACTTCTACTGCTAGTGTTGTTTTGGTTTGCTTTCAATTTATAGAGGAATGAGGTGACTCAACTGTGACTTACGTAGTGCAAGCATATTTTTCATGAGTACTTAATTTTCAGTGGGTTGATAGCATCATCGGAAACAAAATGAAGATTCTTATAAAGTTAAAACTATCTAACTCTTCTGCCGTTTTTCTGTCGAAATTTCTACTCACTTTCTTGTTAATATTGAATTCATCTCATGGGCTTGCTGAAACACATTCGAAAATTCTTCAAATAGACGATGCGACGAAAAATTCTCTGGTTGAAATTTTTGGAAACAGCAGTACTGTCTCGAATAGGTAACTTAAACTTTCAGAAATTTTTTTTTTAAATTTCATATACCTTACGTACTACTAATGTTTATATGCTGTTTGTTTTTGCTTTTGTCTATTGGCAGCTGTACCCAGTTCTATTTAATAATTTTTAAATCGATGTATATGATTTATCATTTTGCATTAAATGCTAATAGACTTTTAATTTTGGATGCTTATTTGGAATATTAAACTATGAATATATTTTGGTTTTCTTGCATCAAAATTCAGTTAAGGAAACTAATTTTAAAAAGGATTACTGGGCAAATATTATAATATTTTTTTGATTTACGAAATAAAATTCAAGATTTCAGCACAGCTTTAACATTAAAGGTCAGATCTATTTCAAATAACATTTTTTTTAAAGCTTTAGCAAATTTAATGGCAATAGAAAAGAATCGAATCAAGAAAAAAAAAGAGTTGGATGGTAGAATTTTGCAGCAAATTTCATAAAGCAAAATAATAATTCATTTTATTTTTTTAGTTTATCCCTTTAAATAATTTGTTACAGTAATTACTTAAGAAAACACTTAGAGTAATAAATAATTAAATTGTGTATTTGAAATTAACATTTAAGCTCGGATATTTGTTACTAAGTCAAATAGCAAAATATTTTTTTAGGAACTTATAAAATATAGTTTGATTAAATTGCAAAAATAAAGTTTCAATATGTAATTTTTGTTTTATTTTCGTGGATATTTTAGAGCAAATTTATTAATAATTTCATTATTTAATTCTTTGGTTAATTTTGATCTTATAGATAAAATTTCTTAGAAATTGAACCCTTCTTGTTTAATTTTAGATTTGAATAATGTTTTTATTTTTAGTCTTGCAAAATATCTCTTTGTAGATGTAATTATAATCAGTCAAGTCAGTATATATGTTTGACCATTCTATATGTAGACAAGTTTTAGCCATTAAGTGGTTGAATAGAAGAAATTTTTGAAATTTTAAAACTTCAATTTATTTCATCACAGGAGGTAGGTATATTATATACAACAAGTGGCGATAAAACTGACGATGGTTTATATCACTATGCAAGAACAAAAGAGACAGAAATTTTTCCCTTCAATAATTTTACTATGAGATTTTGGATTTATTTGACACTTGTCGATTTAGGCAAGGGAATTTTAAGTATCTCTAAAGGAATGTGGTAAGCATTAGGGATTTTTATTTCTTCACTCGGAGCTTGAGAACCTGCTGAATTCATCAGTTTTTTAGAGCACATGTTAAAAGTAATTAAATAAAAATTGGAATTAGATTAAGAAATCATTTTAGAATAAAGTTAATATGGGTTAAATTAAGATAAAAATTAGGAAATTAATTAAATTAAGATATATAAACATATTTTTGCAGTTTCTTGGTTGAATAGAAGACACTTTTGAAATTTTTAAACTTTGATTTATTTCACCATAGGAGATGTAATTTACTTACAAGGAATAAGCAGCAAGAAATACGTCAGTCAACATTATGACAAAAGAGCAGAAGAGACCAAAATTTCTCCTTTCAGTGGTTTTACAATGAGATTTTGATAAGGATTTTTTTTTTTTTTTACTCATATAGACTTAGGAGAAGGAAATTTAGGTTATCTTTAAAAGAATGTGGTAAGCATTAAGGGTTATTATCCCTATTCTATAGGAACCTGCTGAATTCAACTGTTTTATAAAGCATGTGTAGAATTAAATAAAAAATTGGGAGTTTGGTCAGGATATAAGAGAACATTTTGGAATGAAGTTAATAGGGCTAAAATACGATAAAAATTGGGATTTAAATTAGATAAAAAATATCATTATATACACACACATACAAAATTTATATACAATTCAAATGATTTTTTTAATGTAAAAATATTTTAACATATGTAAAATATTATGGCTAATTTTGAGTTTGTTAAATAAATCATTGCTATCAATACATTGTTAAAAAGTTACATTTATGTCTTTGCAAAATCTGAGAAGGTTCTTCAATTGTATTAATATTGTTAAAATGATATGTCATTAAAATATGAGATTACATGTTTGGGAAATTTTGCCTGTTTTCCTTAATGAAACAATGGCTCTTTCAATTATGATTAGAACTATGTAGTCAGCTATAAGTATTTGCAATATAGTAGAATTAAAGATATTTACTTGATTTTGCCTTGGATTGATTGATGTGAGATGTACTTTAATCAACTGATAACATATACTTAAATATTTGTATTTTCAGATTTATACAAATGAAACATTTTCATTTTATAAAATCTGTTAATGGCTTTTAGCCTTGCATGTGTGTACTATTTCCCCCTCTCCTCATGTTGGTTATGTAGAAATAATCAAAAATGAATTTGTTGATTCTGTGATTTCTAACACATTAAACTTTTACATCCTAAATCAAATTGCCCATGAAAAGTTGAATCGATATTTTAAAACGTCCAAAGCCAAAATGATGAGAAATTATAATATTCTACTGAATTCTTAGATTTAAAAAGCATCAAATCTCTTATATCAATTACTTTCATCTAATCATAAATTTGATTTTCATCTATATCTAAATTATAGCCAAATTGAGTAAACCTGTTCAACTATTACCAAGTATAATGCATGGAGTTTGTAAAGTTATAAAAAAAATCAATATTTGTTTTTTCATTTTATGTTTTAAACATGCACAAAGTTGCAAAATGAACATTTTATTTTTTACCATGTGCATAGATTTTTGACAATTCTGAACTTTTTAAAAACTTGTCGATTGAGAAATTTTTGTTTTGATATGTGGTAATTGTTAACTTTAAAATATTTTTTCTCTTTCATTTTTTTCAATTTAGAGTTTTTGAAATTGGTGATAATTTGAGAGTAAAGCAGTAAAAAGAAAACAAGTTTACGTTTAAAACAATTGCATCACATTTATGCAACCTAAAATAAGCATAACAAATATTTAACCCAACTATTTACAGGCATTTTATTATATGAAAAAAAAAAAGTAACTTGTATGATAAACATAGATATTCATCTTAAATTTTTAGAAATTGTGTTATCCATGCTTCCTTCATCTGTGTGACACTCATTCATTTAAGTTTTTAAATTGAAATATTACTTTCTGGAAATAAATTTTGGATTTTGTGATATCCTGTACTTTTCTGTTCTTCTTGTACGAATCTGCATTTCCATTCCAGTATTCTCAATGTGAATAATTCATCTTTGTGCTTTTAAAACTTTGCTGGCATTTTTTTTTTTTTTTTTTTTTTTTTTACAAAACTGCATTGATTAGAAATGTTTTATAGAACATGAATTTTCAATTTCATATGCTTGAATAATATTTCTGCTATTTTTCTGAAAGTCCAATGCAATGTTTTTTCACTGATAGACAGATATATTAGGTCTAAAGATACCATATTTTATTGTATGATTCAAAACTCTTATTGAGTTTATAGATTTAAGGATAATACTATAAGATTGGAAGTTATATTTTACAGCTGTTTTAATTTTTTCTGTTTGAATGTGTAATATTTTTTTCCTTAAAGATTTTCTATTTTTCAAAACAATCTTTTTAGTATAATCTTATTATTTAAAATACACTATTAATATTATCATCACTATTAATATTATTCTTGAAGTATTAAAGGAATTTCTTTAAGCATTAAGTTCAACTAAAAAGAATGAATTAATATAAAATTAAAGTTGTTTTAATTCCTTGAAAAAATATTTGTAAAATTAATAGTATTTAATCAACAAATATTTTTTTGTATTTCTTAATTTTCTTTTAAGAATTTTATACCATTGTTAAAAATGTTTGCTATATATATATTTTTTTTACTGTTATTAATTTTACTGCTGTTTCATTCACTAACTTATGGTAAGTACTTTGGGATTATCCCGTCGACCTATCAGCAACCTTGTGAAATGTGCCAAAGGGTTGTCATTATCTTTGGGGAAAGGGTCAACAGGATAATCCCAAAGTACCATTTTATAATGATTTTTTTATATTAAATAAATATCATTTGTTTTGAAATTATTTAAATGCAACTTTTTAAAAAGTTGCAATACTATATGTTGTTTAATATTGCAAATAAAATTAAAATCATACTGTAAAATCTAATCGATCATCCATATATTATTCTAGTACTCATGTGGTAACTGCCAATGAAACCAGTGTTACAAATGATACATCAGTTGTGACTACATCGACTACTCCTTCTCTGGATGTTGTTTTACCTCAAAAAGGTTCAGCAGAAGAGGAACATCACTCTAGTATGGCTATTTTTTTTGTATTGATCGTTATGGGTAAGTTATAATTGCAGTTATTTTTTTCATGAAATATTTATATCGTATTGCATCACATGTTATGACAAAGTGTTTTTTTAAATCACAAATGACAAAAGAATTAAATAATAAAATAATTTAAAATTATATAAGGGATCTGGTGATGTAAAGCAATTGGCTATGAAAATTGCTGAGTTATTTTAATGAAATTAGAACAGTTTTCTAATATTTGAATTGCAAAGTACAAGCGAATTGTATTATATTTGAACAATATTTTTATCTTCAAACCTGCTGTGAAGGAAGTGGATCATTATCTTTAATAAATGATGATTTAGCCTGGAATTATGAAAATGTTAGGTGTTTTATTGACCCAGTCCAACTTTTGTCTGAGTATCCTGAAGAACTTAAAAATAGGGAAACTTATATATATATATATATATATATATATGCTTCTTTTTCTTTATCAGTTATTTTGCCAATATTCTCTTATTTGTAAAGCTTTAATAAGAATCTGCTTTCTTAATAAAATTATATGAAAAATATTGCATTTTAGATAAATGCCTATAAATATCATGAAATTTTTGCATTACTACATAATTACATAGATAACTTAAAAAAACAATTCTAACCTGTTTAATTATTTTTCCAAACTCATATATAATTTTGAAAGGTTTTAGTTTTTCCTATAGATAAATAATGTTTCTTCAATTTCTTTATTGATTAGCCTTAACATTAAATATTACATTGAATTACTGTTCATTTTAAATTTAATAGCTTTCTCAAGTTGCGTAAATGGGTTGAGAATATATTGCACCTTCTTCTACTGGTATTTTTAAAAATGTTATTTTTTCCCAAAATTTCTATTCTCTTAATTTTTATCATATATTTTTCTTGCTGTAATTTGTAATACGATTCCTGGGTTCCTAAAAATGTTTTAAAATTGATAATAGATGATGATGTTAGATGAACAATGAAAAAGAAAGAAATTTTGTATTGAGAGTAAGGAGAGCAACCAAGAAGGCACAAATATCTGTGTCTTCTTGTTTCAGAAGAATTCTCTGCAGAATTTTTCTTCCAATACAATTTTAATTCTTTCTTTGGATTTGATAGATTTGTACCATATAGGGGGGGGGGAGGAATCAATATTTATGTGATTAGAATTTAGTCACGCATTTTCAGTTTTCTGATAAATATTTAATGATTTATAATATTTTATTTTTTGCTTATTAACGTCAACACTTTTGAATATTTGAATTACATCAAATAATACCTTTTTAAATTATCACAAAATAAATAAGTTAGATAAATTTAAGCTATAATTTTTTTCCTAATCAAATTATGTATATACAAACATTATGTATTTATTTATAACTGTGTGTAAAGTTTTCTTATCATTGTATTTATATTATTTCAGCTCTGTGTATTTTACTCATTCACTGTTTGATACAAACAAATTTCCAGTACTTACCTGAAAGTGTATCTGTTGTATTTTTAGGTAAGCATCATATTTGAAAATCTTAAATAGTCACAGCACATTTAGTCTGAATAATAAAATGTTAGTTAATTTTATTAAAATTGCTCTAGATACTTCATTGATCAAATGTAAATATATATTTAGGTGAATTGAACCAATAAAACAGCAGGAATAATTTTAACATTGATGTTTTGTATATACTACAAAATATATTTCATGATTTACCTAATATATTGAAATATTATTCAAAAGAAAACAAAATAAGATAATTTTTCTAATTAGATAAAATTATTCAATATATTTTGAAAAGAAAACAGAATTTCAAGTTAACTGATAATTGCTAATTAAAGAAGATCAACATTTTTTATGATGAAACTTTTAAATCTTTGAAAATGTTAACTGTAATTGTCATGTTATTCAAAAATTTTATCAAAAGCATGCTTTAAAAAGAAAGCGTGTGCAAAGCATTGTGGAAAAATAAGCTAAATTTTCATATTTTATTTGACAATAATTGAAGAAAATTCAATGAAATATTAATATTGACAATTTAGGTTTCATTATAATAATGAAATTATTATTGTAAAACATACTTCAAACATCTTTAAAAATTGCTGGCAATTTTTTTTGTCTATATTTAATTATCTAAATTGGTATCCCTATATATATATATATATATATATATATATATATATATATATATATATATTAGTTTTCTTATAATATAAAAACTATATTTGGCTATAATATTTTTGTGACTTTTGGCAAAAAACTTTAAAATGTTGCTGAACTTTTAATTAATTAAAATAAAAAAAAAGTATTTCAAGTTATTTTTCTTTTCAAGTAGTACGTACTAAATTTGAAAAAAAAAAAAAAATTCTGCCTTGTAAAGTAACATGCATGCACATAAATGCATACATATACAGAGAAATTCTCTTTTTATTACTTGTAGATATATTTTAGTGCATATTCTATAAAAATAGACTTAGTGCCTAATCTGTAAGAATAGAGACTATTAATGTTAGATTATTTTTTATATTTGGAATTTTAAAGTATTTGCTAGGCATCAATTTTAAATTTCTTTTTATTTGTTTGTTCATGTTGTGTGTGGTTATAATAGCTATGGTTATATTGAAGATATTTTTATTTTAATGGGAAATTCAAGATATGATATATATCTTTCACATGACATAATTTATGCTAGATGTATCAATAGATATCATTGATTTTCATGTATGATATTAATGTGATATAGTTTTTATATTTTAATCATTTTTTTTCTAATTCTAGGAGCTTTAATTGGATTAATTTTAAAGCTTATTTCCAATAGCAATTTGGGGAATTGGCAGGTAAGATGGCAAATTTCTATTTTTAAAATTTGCTTTAAAATTGAATCTATTTTTTAAAATTATGATTAATTTGTTTTTGTCACTATATGTGTGTGTGTGTGTGTGTGTGTGTGCATATGTTCTGTGCACATGTAAACAGTAAAATAATATGGCACTGAATATTTAATTTATGCTTTGATACTATTATATTACTAACATAACTTTATAAGTTTGTATATTATTTTTTTCTCTCACTTATTTAATCAAATTTTTATATTTTGTTTGGGTTTTAGATTTTGAATATATGTGTTATTCATGCATACTTTTAACTTTTATAAGGCTTCAAAATAATTAGATTCAGTTCTGTGAGGAGAGCTAATATTGATAGCTAATAGATGATTGATCTAATCTTTTTAGGAAAGTCAAACAAATTGAAAATTCTTTAATTTTATTAATCACAGGAAATTATTAAAAATTTAGTTAATGCAAATAAAGATTTGCATTCACACTACAACTTTTATACTCAATATTAATTGTATGTGTATACTAATGTGCTACTAATTAATTGTATGTGTAGATGAAAGTTAATTATATAAAACTGAATTTTTACGTCATTCATGTATCAGAAGAAAATAGTGGCCTGAAACTATGTATATATATATACAAATGCACATTTTAGAAGAAAATCCTTTTCTGTCTTGTATTGTTACATAATATTGTTATTGTCACATTAATAAATATCACTTTTAATTGACTATTCATATATATGTTAAATATAGATTATGGTTAAGGAGGACTTCTTTGATGTAACATGTATTACTTTCTCAATAATCTCAAGGTTTTTCTTCTTTTCCTTATTTAATACAGAGTAATTGACAGCTGTGTATACTTGTATGAATATTCAATAAGCATTTGAGCTTTAGAATAAAACTGATTAAATTTCTTTTTTGTAAATTTGTGCAAATCAAATTTTATACCTATGCATTTTATTTATGTATGACAGCAACTTTTTATAAATTGATTATTTGTTACAAAATTTTGATTCATACATGTGTGGATGTTTTTTTCTTTTTTACCCCTTGGTGTTGAATTAAAATTATATTTATATGAATCAAAGTAATCATAAAAGTCAAGATAAAGGTTAATAAATTTAAATATGGCTAAATTTGACGCTTTATTTTTTTTTTTTAATGAAGCATTTAAAGGATTTTATACTCTTTCTTTTTATCTATGTGACATTTTATTTATGAAGTTAAAATTAATATCTGGATTTCATTTTCATAACTTTATGATTAAATTAAAAAAAAAATCCCTCTTCTGTTTTGTCTGAAAAATAAGTACACTTAATATGAACAGAAATCTGATGTGAAAATGTTTTTCGTACAATGATATTAATAAGTTTTATGTGTGTAATAAAAATAAGAAATTGTTAATTAAAATATTTAGTTGTCTATACATTATGCAGTTTCTGTATTTATGTATTATATTTATCGAGCTTTGAATGCAATGGTTTACAAATTTTTTTTTCATTGTTAATTTTATTTGATGTTTTCAGAAAGAAGAAGCATTCAATCCTACAACTTTCTTCCTTGTTTTATTGCCACCAATCATGTATGAATCTGGTTATAATTTACATAAAGTAAGTAAAAATATATTGATACCTATTTATTTTACCTATTTTATTTGCATAAAAAAAGTGCCTGTTAAAAATTCTACATTGTGCATATGTTTGTTTCAGGGTAACTTCTTTCAAAACATTGGATCTATTTTAGTCTTTGCTATCTTTGGAACTGCAATTTCAGCTTTTGTTATTGGTGGAGGAGTGTATCTTCTAGGAGTGGTATGTTTTTTAATTATTTTTTTAATCTTTATATATGATATGCAAATCAAAATAAATTGGAATACTACTAGTTTATTATAGTAATGTAATTTGCAGCATTTAGCAATTAAATACTGAAATTCAAGAAATTATTTTCGTCTATAGCAATAAAATTTCATGTTTAAAATTGAAGCAATATACTATTATATGTAATATTATACAGCACTTTTGTTAGGTTAAAATTTGAAATGTTAATTTCTGAGAGAGAGAAAAAGAACTAATTTCATGGAACCATTATTATTATTATTATAGCTTTAAATATTGTGATCTTTGTGCATACATTTTTTTGGTCGTTTTTGTCATACATTTTTTTACAGATACTTTAAAGTATTTTGTAGAGCAATTGATCATTCTACATTATTGATGGTTTGGCATATTTATTTCATAGATCATGACAGACATTGAAACAATGAAATGTTTCCAGTTCAGAATCTGAAAATTTGATGGATTTAAGATAAATTACTTTAATGATGTCCCCTATTTTTTTTGTACTGATTATGTTATGTTGAAAATATGGTAATCATTTTGGAACCAATAATAATCACATGCATTGAATTGAATGATGCACATATTTGCTTGGTCATTAGGCAGTTTAATAATTTATGTGCTAATAATTATTAGAGAAGTTCCCATTGTCCCCTTTATGAAAAACTGAAAGGTTAATTTTTGATCAGAGAAAGAAAGAACTTTGTATTTACTCAATTCACCTTGTTGCAGAATTTAAATTCTAAGAGGCAGAGACAACTATCTGACTTTCTTGATAGTTTAAATTTTATCTGTGAGGTTAGGCAGTGCATGAAATTTGATGGTATTCATCTAAAGACTTGTGAAAAAGATGAAGTATTGTGACAAAGGAAAGATATTGGGTAAATGGTTCAAAAGTATGAGTTACTTATATGGTGGAAATATTTGTGGGGTGCTAGCTTTGTAGTCAACCTTCATACATTTTGAGTACAACAACAACAAAAAGAACAAAAAAAAAACAACAACAACAAGAAATTGTACAATTATTTACAAGAGAAAGAGAAGGTAGCATAGAAGCTAATAATTTATATTAATTGTCTAAGTATTCAAACTCTGAATTTGATTTTTAAATATGTGAATTGATTAATATTTAACCCATAATCTAACCCATAATTTAGAATATTAAATAATTGCATCATTCATTTTTGTTATCAGCTTTTTATTATATTCAAGTCAAACTGAATATTTTCTTCAATTTTGTTATCTTTAAAAATTCAGAAAAGGCATAATTATTCATTGAAATTCAAATGGATTGATATTTATATCCAATATTAATTTTGAGTTGTTAATTAATAGAATAATTATTTATGTTATGTAATTTTTAAACAAACAACAAGTGTAATTTTGAGTCAAATTCCATTTTGTTGAAAGATTATTTCTCAGATATTTCTCAGTTTATTTTTTATAATTTCTTTCATAGAAAATATATTTTTTTTTAATTTAGTGTTTGGCTTTAAAAAAAATGTGTTAATATTGTTTGATTTGCTAGCTTTTATGTGAAGACAGAAAGTTAATTTGGCTTATGCACAATAATTTAGTTATAAGATGAATATATATTTTCCTTTGATATTTTTCATTTTAGGCTGATGTTGCCTATAAATTAGATTTTACTGAAAGCTTTGCATTTGGATCATTAGTATCAGCTGTAGATCCTGTTGCAACCATTGCAATTTTCCATGCTTTGGATGTTGAACCTGTTTTAAACATGTTGGTGTTTGGAGAGAGTATACTAAATGATGCTGTTTCCATTGTGTTAGCAACGTAAGGTTTTAAAAAAAAATCTTTTTATATTTGTATTTTTTTTTATTTATAAGAAATAATATAGCTAAAATTTTCGCTATTCTTCTCAAGAATATCTTTTTTTAAATTTACTTTATAGTTATTTATATTCTGTTTCTATATATTAATGCTGTTATGTAGCATAAATTGCTATGTATAAGATTACCAAGTTCAATAAACACTTCTTCATGACCAATAAACACTTCATGACTTCTTCTGTTACTTGTTTATTCTAATATCCTTTACTTATTCTGTTACTCTAAATCATTAAAAAATACATGGGGAAAAGCTGTTGATGCTATGGAGATTGAATAAAATGTCTGATACTACAGGCTCTTTTCAAAGAATAGCTGATTAAAATTTGACTGTAATTAAAAACTGGATTGGAAAAAATATGTGATCTTAAATATTTATTATTACTATTATGCTTGCATATGCGTTGTAAGAAATAATTTATTATTCATGTTTGGGAACTTAATAGAATTAATCCATTATCCAATTCATGTAGTAATCTATAATATTATTGTTGATAGCAATAAATATATCTTGGTTTGGTTTGTGTTATTGAATAGGCATGCTCTGTAAATGATTTTGCATTATTTTTGTAATGATGTTATTTTCACAGTTTGATTTTTTTATCGTAAAATTCATAAAATTGCTTTTATAAAATTAATTTTGTATCTGTACAGAACTGTGATAGAGGCTGCTTCACCTGGTATGGCAGGCATGTCAGCAGGACAAGCTGTTCTTCATGGCTTTGGAAGATTTTTTCTGATGTTTTTTGCATCTGCAGCTATAGGGGTTGTTTTTGCTTTAACTGCAGCTCTGATATCCTTTTGATTAATTTTTCTGAATATTTGGTTCTTGAATATTGAATATATATATATTGCTTTCAATTATGCAAAAATTGAGCCCTAATTTTGTGCTTCTATTATCTTATCAGTATTTGAGATTCATTCCTATGAATTATAGTATTCTTATTTTTTAAAATCATTGGAGTAGTTTTGAATTAAATTATTAAATTGTTTTTTTAAATGACAACATTATAATAAATTGTAAAATGTAATTAAATGAGCATGTATCAACTATTAAATTAAATAATTTATTATTTAGTGATGCTTAATCCTATATAAGTCAAATATTTTATTCTTATAGTTTGAATTTTATGTTCTTTATAAATCAAGGATTTTTATAGATCATTTGCAGTTTATTTTTTATTCCTTTTTTAATACTAAAACCAAAATTTATTGAAAGTTTATATTTTTTCATTTATTTTATGTTTTTTGCCTTAACATAGAATACTTATTTAAATATGTTGATCTTCGAAAGAACCCTTCTTTAGAATTTGCTATGATTCTTGTGTTTACTTATGCTCCCTATGGATTAGCAGAAGGTTTACACTTATCAGGTAAATTTAAGATTTTAACTGAAATATCATTTTATATTTTTTAATTTAAAAGTGTATTTTTTTTCTGCAATTTATGTTAAATCAATTTGTAATTTTATTGATTTTGCTTACTAACATTCAGAATATGATTTTAAAATGTTACATCACATTTTAATTTTTCAAATATTTGATTATGTATTTTTTTTTTCATTAAACTTTTGAGTTTATGAATAATTTACAACTATTTCTTTTCTTTGAAGGTCTTGAATTCATATATATATATATATAAAATTCATAAATATTATATTTAAATTTTTTAATGACTTTTTGTATTATTATATTGATAATAGTTTTATCATATCATTTAATGCTTTTCATTTTGAATTTTGTCCTTTTAGAAAAGTGATGTGAATAGTGTTGATCGTATTACTGTTTTTGCATTTACTTTAAAATTTAGGTTCATTAATTTATAAATTTTACTACATTTTAATTCATTGCTATAAGAATTATAGTTTTAAATATACTATATGATTATTTTTTGTATATGTGACAGTTTTACAAAATTATTTGTAACAATATTTAAAATACTCAATCTATAAATTTTTAATTACGTATTAATTATGTATTTTATATGAATATTGTTTATACTTTATATTTTGTGAGATTTTCTCTATTTTTTAAAATATTTTATTCTGGTGCATCTTGTATTATTTTCAGATAAACTTAAATTGAAAGTTAGCATTTTATTTTTGAATTTTTTTTAGATCTTGTCTAATGCCTTTTGTAATGTTATTGCAGGCATTATGTCCATATTATTCAATGGTATTGTGATGTCTCATTACACTCACTTTAATCTGTCACCTGTTACTCAAATAACGATGCAGCAAACTCTTAGAACTCTGGCCTTTTTTGCAGGTATTTGAAGATTAAGATATGTTCTATTCCTTTTGAATGATGTTTTTATGGGGTGTTTATTTTAAAATCTTTATAAAGCAAGAATTTTTTTAAATAATAATAATAAAAGAAAAAAAATCATGTAATTTTTTTATTGTGCCTCTAAAATATCTTCTTTTCAAAAATCCTCCCATTTGATACTTTTAAAATTATAACAGCCTGTAAAGTGTTGTTTATTAAACTTAAAGTAAAATAATAATAATAATAATAAGTTTTGGAAATAATGAATTTTAGAAGTGATGGTTTTATTTGTTTCGGGGAAGAATTAATTAGATTTTCATAATTTCTTGTGAAGAATGAGTTAAATTTTCATTCAAGAAAAAAATGTGTAATTTATAATTTTTTAAAAAATTTGTTAATAATGCACAGAATTTATTTGTTATAAAACATTAACAATTTTATTGTTACTAAAGCATAAAAATCTAGAATTTACATTTACTTTTGAAAATATAAAATATCATTTATAATTATTTTTATATATGAAATAATGAAATTTACATATAGATAAAAATAGTCATTTTATCTATAGGTTAGTAGTTAGATTAGATCCCATTATGTATTTTTATTATTAATTTTAAGAGAAGAGAGTTATTTACATGCAACAACATTATTTAGATTTTTCTTTTACTTTATTTTTAAATTTATAAATTGGGGAGAGGAGAAAACCCCCTTTCAGTAGCAATTTGGTTTTGCATATTTCAAATTTATATGTCATTACAAATTTCAAATTTGCATATTACAAATTTCAATAGGATCATAAACAACTGAAAAATATGATTGAAGAATTTAAAACATTTTGATAAAAGTTATTTTATGTATAATGAAGTTATATTTTATTAATAGTTAGCTGTTTCAACTGATATTTTTATGTTTTTATCCAATTTGTTTATAATATTGTAAAAATATTTTGTATTTGAATGCATTTCTGCCTTCATGTGATATTTTATAGACATGTTTGATACTGACATGTATTTGTCTTCTTTATAGAAACTTGTGTATTTGCTTACTTGGGTTTAGCAATTTTCAGTTTTCGATTGATTATCAAGCCATCCTTAGTAATTTGGAGCATTGTAAGTTAATTTCATTTGTTTAAAGTATTTTGGTTGCTTTTATTGAACTTTTATTAAATTGCCGTTAGGAATATATTTCTTTCTTTCCATAGAGGTATTTCTGTGAATAATATATGAAACTATTACATTAAAATCATTGAATTTGAATTGTCTTTCACAGTGATGAATATTGTACTATATGTAAACAATTGAATTGATCATATGTGGAAACAAGTTCTTTAATTTACTCAACATATTGTTCATATAAATTATTTTTTTAAAGTTAAAGATATATTTAAGTAACATCTGATGGGTGGCATATCCTTGATTATTTAACCCATTTTGTGATATTTGCTGTCACCACTATACACTTTTTATCTTTGTAATCTTGGTCTTGTTAAAATGCACGATAACAAATTATTAAACCTTATTGAAAAGTTTTAAAATTTGGCTATTTTTATAAGAAGAAATTTTAATTAAGTGGCATTGTGTGAAAATCACTTGATGTAAATAGTTTTCTTGTACCTCGGAAAATATTCTTTTGATTATTTAGTTTGTTAAAAAAATCTCTGGAAAGAAAGAAATCTCTAGAATTCTGGAAGAAAACCAAATTTGTTACTAAAAGTCACTGTTAAATTTGCAGATTTTGTTTTATAGTCTGAATTAACTGTTCTGCTTTTATTGGTAAAACAAACTTAAAATAAGCAAGCAATATATTTACTTAATTCTAAAAAGATTCTGTAAAAGATTTAAATTTATATTTAAAGTAATATTAAAATGAAGAAAACAAAATACAAGATTTTATATTGTTTTAATTGGAAATTACATTGTTAAAGTGTATCCATTTTTACAAATTTAAGGAGAGTTAACAAAAAGGAAAAATAAGGAAATGTATAGTAAAAGGAGCAGAATGGTGAACGGATTCTAATTATGAATTATATACCTCAAAATTTGTAGCTTAAAAATATCTTGCTGAAGAATCCATGAAGAACAAGTTACATAAAATATTTAATTAAAAGTTTTAGTGACTATTAATCATAGCAAACCACTTTGTCAAAAATGGATGTTGTTACTGTTTATTCACTTATGTATAGATATAGAAGATGAATATATATAATTATATAAGTATCATTATACATCTGCCTCTTTTTTACATTTATTTCAATGAATGGAAGTAATGTTGTATTATTGAAAACTTTTGAAGGAGACTTTCGGTTAATAAAAATAATTGATTGGCTGAAGCTGTTAAGTCAAATTCTATGTGATGAAGCATCCCCCCCCACTGGACTTGTAATAAAATATCTAAAAAATCTTGTATCTTTTATCAGTAAATTACAATCCCACATGCATCTGTTAATTTGGATTGCTTTTTTTTATAGTAATAAAAAAATGAATGAATAAATAAAAAAATAAAAATGGCTTATTAATTGCTTGCCTATTTGTAGGTGTGAGAGATAAGAGTTTATTTTTGTAAGCTTACTCCTAATCTTATATATTTCCTTGATTTTAATTCTGCATTTAGTTTATAATTCTTTACTTATGTTCTTTGAATATTTCAAATGAGTTAATTGAAGCAAATATGATAAACTATTAAATCATTTGTTAAAATAATATTTTCTATATGCTTAAATGAAATCTTTTGTAAGGTACTTTTATTATTGTTTTATTTTTAGGTATTATGCTTACTTGGACGAGCTCTTAACATATATCCTTTGAGCTATGTTGTAAACCATTTCCGTGAGCACAAAATAAATAAGAAAATGATGTTCATTATGTGGTTCAGTGGTAAGTTCTGTAGTGCTAATATTTAATCTCATTGTTTTTATTTTAATTTGCATAAATTATAAGTTATTTTTGTAGTAATTTTTATATATTATTTGATATTTTACAGACATATCATAAACTTAATGCTTTTTGAGCATTATCACTATATATTTTTCACAAATTTGCCTTACATATTACAATCATAATACTTTTATTGAAGTCTGTCATAACTGTTTATATTTTACCAGGTTTGAGAGGTGCTATATCATATGCCTTAGCTTTGCATTTAGAATTTGAAGATGAGAAAAGACATGTTATTGTTACAACAACTCTGATCATTGTTTTGTTTACAACACTTGTACTTGGAGGATCTACAATGCCTTTGATGAAGGTATGTATTAGAAAAGTTCATAAGAAAATCCATAGCTATCGATTATCTTGATATATAATTATTGTTTGAATTGAATCATAAATACTATATATATGGTATTTTTTTGAAGAAATTTTAATGGAATTTAATATATTATTTTATAAAATTTTGTAAATGACATTTTAAATGAATTTGTCTTCTCTAGGTAGATTTCTAAGAAAATTTTAGTTGGTTTTAAATTTTATTTAATAAAATAAGTTCTTAAAATTCTACATTTGAGCAATTATTTAGCTTTTTATATTGGTTGAAATTATTCTCTCAAAAACATAGCATTAAAAATTTAAATGCTACTGAAAATATTTTCATAAGTAATAGAAAGAAATGTGAAGTTTTAAAAGACCTCCCCCCCCCTCCCCCCAAAAAATAATATTAATGAAACATAAGAATGAAATTGAAAAATTTAAGAAATAAATAGTTTTTCCTTGTTTCTGTTATTAGGGAAATTGTAGATTATAACACTTACGAGTATGTTGAATAGAAAAAGCAATTACCATTTTCAAAATGTCATAAAAAATAATTTGATGAAAAACTAGAGGCATTGTGGTTGAAAAAAATGCAAGTTAATTTTTATATCAGGAAAAAAAATATAGATTTTAATTTTCCATTTTTTTAAATGTAAGTTAAATTAATTTTTTTTGTGTAAAAAATGCTTAGTTATAAACTTTCTAAACACTCCCCCATGTCCCTCTTTTCTGTTGCTGGATATTTCCCTTGCTTGAGAAAACTTTTTGGGAAAGATGCTCTTAATGTATTAAAATAAAACATTTTCTATGTATACATTGATTTAATGAAAATTAACAGCTACTTTTCGTGGACAATAATTTGATAATAATTACTCTTGTTTAGATTTTTTGTTGACAATAATATAACAATTAACCTTGTTTATAGTAAACAAAATTGTGTAATCTTTTCAGTTCTTGAAAGCTGGTAAGAAACCAAGAAGGAAGAGGAAGGGTCAAAATACTGAGATTTCTCTGAGTAAAACGAAAGAAATGGTATTGAACTTGACATTTATGAAATATTTTATTTCAAAATCATTTTTGATTAATTTTCAGTATTTTTTTCTACATTGAAATTAATTAATATTTTTATATTTTTTGAATTTAAAAAGTTAAAAGGTCTGTAATGTTTTATTAGTATCAGACTCATAAAAATGCTTTTACTTTTTTAAAATATTAAAAATATTATTAAATATTTATTTTACTTTAATTCCATTGTATTTTTTATTATTATAATTTGTGTTTAATAGTTTTATATATTCATTATCATGATATTACTATCTTTGAAATTTTTGTGTTTTAATATTCTTATTAGATATGAGATTTCATATGTTAAATTATAAAATAGTCTACTATCCTAAAGTTTGGTTACAATGTATGAAATTTTCATTAACAAGTAGTAACAATATTAAACTATCCGAATGACTTTTAAATGATACTATATATATCCATTTATCAGCTATTATGCATGTAAGAAATCTGATTAAAAGCTTAATTATCCAAGCATTGTAATTGCAAAAGTTATTAATTATATTAAATTCTGCATTGAATTTTTTAAAACTATATTTTATGGAAAATAATTTAATGTCCAAACAGTTTTATTTTAATTTTCAGTTTTTAACAATTTTAAATAGTTTTAATTTAGATAATTTATTTCTTTGTTTGTCAAAAAATTAATAGAATTTTTACGTGTCAATAATTCAGTTTTCTTAGTTATTTAATTTTTAATGTATTGTGAACTGTTAGGGAATATTATATGCAGAATTGATAAAAAATTGAATTATGTGGTTGAAAAGATTTTGCAATTTATTATATGCACGCTTGTGTGTTAGAAAAAAGTAATGCTGGCAGTAATGAATATACAAATATGGAAATTAAAATAAAAATGAAAAAATATTATCTTTTGACTTTTATGGACATGAAAGTTATAAATTCCAAAGCTTACTCATGAAGTAAGAAATTAGAAGAAATATTAAGGCTCAGTAATTTAATGATAATAAAATATTATTAAATATTCTTTAGTTGTTGAAATGTATTATTATTTCCAAATATATATATATAATAACACTCTTAAAAAAAACTAAAATTATCATTCAAATAGAATTTTTTTAACTGTACCAATGCAGATAGTGGACTATATATTCTATATTTAACTGTTTTTACAAGACACCAAAATATGACCTGTTTCTGAAAAAGACAAAATAATTGAAATTTTGACATTCTTTGCCTTCTGATTAAGAAAGGAAGTATAATCTAATATATAAAAATCTCATATCACGGTGTTTGTGTTCGTAGTCCTCTGAAACGGCTCGATCAATTTTTATGAAATTTTTTATATGTATTTGGTAGGTATGAGAATAGGTCGTAAAGTATATTTCATAATGCTAGTTAATTAGAGTGTCCTTATTCAGAATTTTTTCCTTCTTTTTTTGTATTTTATTTATTTGGCATCAGAAAATACCTATAACCCTAAATTTCACCCTCCTACCCTCACCCTGCCATTTTTTAATTGCGATTTTAATATTTTGTATGAACTATATCCAAATAATTAACCCATCATTGGTATTTCAAACAGAATGAAATGATTTATGTGTTGTATGACAGATGCACTACATCCACTTGGCGATGTAAAGTTGCTGTCTATGAAAATACTTTATTCGTAAAACTGCCCACTAATTTCTGCACTATCGTTGATTCGCAGAATGCTCTCATTGACCGCATATTTCCCAATGTATGCACACAATACATAAGTCATGCATGGCTTGTAGAAAGAGCCATTTTGGAGCAAAAGTTGCGGATGTCGACGATTTAAACTTCAAGATACAGCAGTCGTTGCAGGCGACTTGGTATTATACAAATCGATCGATACAGTTTGCGATGCTACAGAAGCTGTAAATTATCCAACAGAGTTTTTGAACTCATTGGATTTGTCTGGCATGTTACCACACCTTCTATGACTAAAAGTTGGATCTCCGGTTATTTTACTTTGGAATTTGAACCCACCATGACTGTGCAATGACGCGTGATTGATCATTAAAAAATTGAAGAAAAACGTTATTGTAGCCACCATTTTGAATGGCAAATTCCAAGCCAAAAATGTTTTGCTGCCACGAATTCCAATGATTCTCACAGACATGCCAATTGGCATTCGCAATGACAATCAATAAGTCCCAAGACCAAACGATGTCTGTTTGCGGCTTAGATTTGGGCACACTGTGTTTCTCACACGGACAATTATACATGGCATGTTCTCGCATGGACAAACCATCGAGCTTATTTGTGTTGGCTAAAGACGGACTGACGTACACTTAATTGCTCTTCGAAATGAATATTGATTTTCTTTATTTCATTTTTATTTTTTAGAATAAAAAATATATTACTTTTTTCACATTACGTTTAACTTTTAAGAGATCAAACAATGTATATGTTCGTTACGTTAATGAAATTCATTGTATTGAGAAAATGAATAGTTTTTTATTTTTGTTTTTATCGGCGATCATCGTCTACAGTGCTCCATTCCTCTTTCTGTCATAGATCCCATCCCTACACACTTACAGTGCATTTATTTTTTAATTAACAACCAAAATATTCACTAAAAACAATTTATATGGCAGTACAGCGTTTGCCAGGTCAGCTAGTTGATTTAATGTAATAATATAAGAAGAATATCTTGAATCAATGCTAAATCAGTCAAATATTAATCTTTTACAATGTAGAACTTGTGGAAAGTGCTTTCTTTTCTTATGCAAATATAAGGGGCGAAATAAATCTCAGTAACATGGCATAAAACTTAGTTCCACAAAACAAGCTTAAATATAACAGTGAAATCATCTTCCATTTGAATAGGTATTTATTTAATGAAGTAAACATTGTCTTTCACTTTAAATTAGTGTCATATTGTTTTAATGCTGTTTTCATTTGTTTTGATATTGAAATATTATTATAAAAACTGGAATAAAATGTAAAATAAAATTAAAATGCTATAAATGTTATTTTGCTAACTCAGGTTATTCAGTTTTTAAACTTAGCTTTTTAGTAGTATTAATTAAAATGTCTTTGCTTGGTGGCATCATTGAAGAAATTACAATAACAAGAGTTACTCAAAATAAAAAAGAATTATAAAAAAAAAATACAGGAAGGAAGAAAATTTAGAAACTATTGATTTTAAGTAACAAGAAATCTGGGTTTCATCTAACAATTTTCATCAAAGAATTTAGGTTCTTTTTAATTTTCAAGTATTTTATTATTATTAGACCACCATTAGAATTGCATTTCAAAACATTTTCTAGAAAATTAGTGAGAAAACACAGCAACTGAAATTTTCATTATCTCATAATAGTGATTTTAGGAATGTTGAAAAATTATATATATTTATAGAGTAAATTATACATTTTCAAGTAATTATCTGAGAAATTTTTTATTTCATAATTGTTTAATTCACTCTAAGTTTCATTATTCATTAATTTCTGATCTATAATATATTATAATTTATAAGGTTTAGGCACTAGTATTTAAATTTTTGTTTTAAATATATGATCATAACAATTTTTATATATAAAAAATTATATAAAATATTAGTAGGATATTAGATGCTTGTGATAACTTTTTGTTTTATATACATATTGAATGTAAAATATGTAAATGTAGCTGCTATCAATGAACTTTTTCATCATTGAATTGAGCTGCTATCATTAAATTGTGCTTTTTAACTAAAAGTAGGGGGGAAAAATCTTAAATGATTAATTTTTTTCTAGGGCAAAACTATTGATGCTGAACATTTGTCAGAATTGACTGAAGAAGAGTATGAAGTAAATTTCATGAAGAGCAACCTGAAAGGTTTTGTGAAATTGGATGTCAAATATTTGATACCATTTTTTACTAGAAGATTTACACACCAGGTAAAACCCATATTCTTCCCTCTGTTTTATATGTGAAAATAAGAACATAAATCTCCATACAGATTGTGTAATTACTTCTTTTTCTCCAGCATGATATCATGATCTTAATGGTGACTATTTTCTTTTTATCTTTCTGTAAAAATTTCGAGTGTATTTAATTCAAAATTTACTTTTTTTAAAAAAAAATAATTGAACAGTCATTTAAGACTTAGAAATGCTTCATCAAGCTCCAGTTTTATTTCTTGTTAAGGAATGTTGTTGTTTTTGATTTATTTATGTTTATTAACTTTAATTTTAAATATTAACATAATTTAAAACTGGTTGTTTTTGTTTCGATTGCTAAGTTTTTGACAGAATTTTTTTGCAAACAAATTAGTGTATTTATTTCTAGAGGATTTAAATAATTCATGCTTTTTTTATTTGTTTTAAATATGTTACCGATTTAAAACAAACAAAAAATATTTATTTAAAATTTACTTTACTATTTTTATTTTAGTGTTAATAAAGATTGTTCTGAAAATATAAACAACTTCTTAAAAACAACTTTTTAACATTTCAGTATATCAAGGGATTTCAATAAAATTTTCTTACTGTAAAAAACCCCCCCAAAAAACCCCATCTTTTAAAAATTATTTCATTTTTAAATACTTAATTTTTTTTAGCTTCAAACGGCAATCTGATTGGGTCTTTTTCCCTGTAAATTTTGTATTAAAAAAATCATTTTGCTAAATCTGTCATTGATTGCCATTGATTGATTTCTTTTCACCATTTACATATAAGTAATTTTTATAGAAATTGAAAGCAAACATTTCAAAGGTTAATTTTCTTAGATAGATTTGAAACTTTATTTTCAGAGGTTTATACAATATCATTTTAAATTGCAGAATCCCCCCCCCCCCAAATATTACTTATTTGATGTCAATATTTCATTTGCTTGCAATTATTGAAATCTGTCTATTACTAATATATATAAAATTTTACTATTCTTTTACAAATGTCAAAACAAGAATGCATATTTGTTGATTCATTTTCAAAATGAGAAAACTCTTGTTGATGGACATAATCTTGATTCAATAAAAATTATTTATTAATTAAATAACTTAAAAAAACTTTTACAATAATTTAGATAATAATAATCAAGTTTTTTAGCTGCAAATTTTATATGTGGTCTCACTTTTTATTTTTCTCCTTCTGTTAATTGTATTATTCAAATATATGTTTGCTGTCTAAAATAAAGCAAAATTTGTTATAAAATATTCAGTTTGTTATCAGTCAGAATTTCTTAAGTTGCTGTCCATTTCTATTTAATCTTACACGCTATTTCTTAATTGTTGTCCTGACAGTTACATCTCTATCCAAAATATGTGCATTCACTTGGCAGTATCAGGGTCTATTTATTGTATTCCAAAGTTCTGAGCATAATTATTTGGTTAGTGACAAATTACAGGAAGATATTTTGTAAAACTTTCCAAAGTTATATATATGCACTCTCAGCATTTAATGCACAAAACGAACTAAGAAGATAGGATCAATTAACTTAACTACCTCACAATGTTAATGTTCACCAATTATTAAGAAGATTGATTATTAATTGCAAATTATTAAGAAGTTATCTGTCTAAAATGTTAGCATTGGTTTATTCTGTTTGCATTTAAATTTATTGGATATTTAACTATATTTATTGGGAAAAACTCCTTATTCCAAATATTACAGTCAAATATAAATGTCATGAAATTTTCTTTTTAATTACTAATGGATTTATTTTATATTTTCTAAAATAATAGGAAGTAAAAGACTGCAAAAGTCAGATGACAGATTTGACAAATCAGTGGTATCAAGCAATTCGAGGGCCATCTGAAACTGATTCTTCAGCTGAAGAGGTGGATATGTGACAAAGAGTTTCTTCTAAACGAACAAAAGATGCCAAGTTCTGACATACCGATTTTTTATAGATCTGAACATTATATATTTGTATAAATATATACAAATCAAAAGTTGGATGTTAAAACATCATAATGTCAATGTAAATATTTAAATTTTTTGAAGACATTACCTCATTTTTGTGTGATCTATGGAGCTTTCATTTAATAATTAAAATGTGGAAAAAAAAATTTAAAAACTGCATGTTTTAAGAATTTATCTTCAGTTCAATATGTTTTATTTATTTAAAATTATTGCATATAAATTATGAAATTGCATTATATTTGATCATTGGATGTATAAAAATTGCTCATACAATTTTGCAGCTTTTGTCCAAATTCTGTAGTGTGAAGTCTGAATGTTTCTATTAATATTACCTGTTTGTATATTAATTAAGAATCAAACTGTAGATTTAATTCTTAATGTCTTGTCAAATTAGTCTTTAGTAGTGATTTGATTGTTAGTGACTTCAAAGGTTGTTTTTTTCATGTACTGTATAAAGATTTATTATTTTTGAAACATGTTCCTATATTATAGGGAATACGCTCAGATACTTTAAGCAGTATTTTATTATTTCATGTTGAAATGTTAGCTATCTTTTCTTAAAATGACTATCTTCATTTTTTTGTGTTTTCTGAGAAATTCTCAAATTTTTAAAAACAGACAAATAATGATCATATTTAAAAATATTTTTTTAAAGACATTTTTTTCTACAAAAATTAACTTGTGAGATTATTTTGTTTTTCTATTTCAAGTATTTTGACATAATGCCAATTTAATTAAGTAATGTTATGTGTTCTTTTTAATGACTAATATTTGTGTGTAGTTATATAATAATAGTTGCCAAGTTTTCTTGTTTTTATAATCTTTTAGTTTCTATCCCAAAATAAAAAAAAATAATCAAGCAATTTGGAATTATTAAAATTAAATAATAAAAAACAGTATGGAATACTTTTATTTTTTCTTTTGTAGATATTAATTTGGAATGGGGAAATTATCTGCTTTAATAATTATAATAAATTGTTTTAAAGTGCTGTTTAAATAGCATCTACTCCTGCCAAAATATTGTGTGTGTATATAAGATTAAATCTTTTGTATGTATATAGGCATCTTTATTATAAGGTCTTCATAAGAAATTGATTATTTTTATTACCTTTGTCAAAAATTTAGTAGCTATTGAGCATATCTGATATTTTGCAGAAATAATGTACGAATTTTAAAGTACCTTCAGTTATATTTGATCACATTTAGAATGGAATTTCACTCAGTTATCTTGACCTTTTTTTAAAAATATAAGCATGAGATGTATTTTTAAACTTTTGACTGTTGTAAAAATGCTATTTCTTTAATCGCATTGCATATAGATTCGTATCTTATTTTTTAATTTTATAGTTAAAATGATTTAGAATTTGATAGTGGGAATTTGTCATGGAGTTGTGCATATCGAACAAAGTTTGTTATTGTTAGTAAGTAACTTTCCTCCTCTCCACCTCACCCTTCAGCCTAGCATTATAAAGATTTTCGATAGAAAATATAGGTTTCATTATAATAGTTCTTTATTTAATCCTGATATATCATTGAAAAAATAGAAATTGGGTAATCTTCTAAGCAACTGTGTCAGTATTTTCCCCTCTCCCTTGCATTAGAAATTGTTCTTAAAAAATTGTTTAAAATTTGATTATTATAATTAAATTACAACTTCTTTATCATGAAGTTAACTTTTGCAGATTATTTATTTGCTTAAAACGTTTTCTTGTCAGAATATGTATAGATATATTGTTAAGATGTCAATAAGTATAAATGTGTACTAAATTTGGTATTAAAATATATATAAACTCAAAAAAAAATGTTCTGTTTGTTGAACTATATAAAAAAATGAAATCTTTGAATGTTTCAAATATAAAGTTGAAATTTATTTTGTGTGTTGTGAAACATGTTTTAAAAATTCTTTGGGATTTGTATTTTGAAATCTTGTTTTATTTGATTATATATATATTTAAGAGAAAACTTTATTCAAAAATGATTTTTCATATCTTTCATTTATTATTTCAGTTTTAATTTATTTATTTGTACCACTTCTTTATGATATTGATTTTCCTTTATATAAGTTCTTTATATAGTTTTTTTTAAGTATGTTCCGAAGCACACTATTTTGCAAAAATCTTTTCTTTATATATAAAATATAAATTTTATAAATTCAAATTGCACTTTATTAAAAAAATCAATTGAATATAATTATAACTTTTTTAAGAAAGAAAATTTTTTAATGATTGTTGCTTGTAGTTATATTTACTGTTAGTCAATCTGAATATTCAGATTACCTAGTCATTTTAATTAAACCATGTTTGTTTTTAGCACCATCTTCCCTACTTGTGTGATGATTAAATAATATGATATAGATGTATGAATTGGTGTTTTGTTCATCAGAATGGCTATTGTTATAATATTAATCAAGAAAATTGCTACACTTTGGTACACCATGTAATTGACTTACAATGGTGAAGTGTGATATTTAACCAAATTTTTATGATGCATGTTTGAATTTCAATTAAAAAAAAGCCATTGTTTAACTAATATTGCTTCTTTTTTTGGGCTTTCTGGTCATTAATCGTTGTAATCTAAATTATTTTCATTACATATATTTTTGCATTGAAATTAACTTAATTTAATGCAGACCTTTCATAAATTCAGAATGCAAAATTTGTATTCATTTGGTTTTACAATTTTATTAAATCTTTTGCATTTTTACCTTATTTCCTGTTATCAAAAAATTAAAGGCTATATAATTCAGAATTTTCCATGAATGGTGATCTGTTAACATACAAATATCCTTAAAACAGTTAAAATGTCCTTTTGTACAATATAGTCTCAGTAGCTTTGTGGTAGACAGGGATGTAACTCCTCTGCGGATCTGCGGTTTTTCGATTATTTTGGTGGGGGAATCTTATCTTTTCCCTGCCTTTTTAACAAAAATCAATTCTGCAATTTATCACATATACACACAAACAAGCTTTCCCTCTAAATTTGTATTTATTTGAAAGGCTTTCCACATCAGCCATCAAAGTCAAGATAGAATATAGTAAAGAAATCCCCCCCGCCCCAAAAAAAAGTATTAGTAGCATATGAATGCCCCACGAACATTGCATAAAAAGATGCTCATTTATAAATTGTTAAAATCTTCTTTGAGAGTTGATCCTGTTTATCAGAAGTATTCTCTTTCTTTGATATTAATGGAGAGTTTTCTTGAACTGAAGATTAAAGTCATTAATATTGCAGGAAGTGATGTTTATGGCATGGAGGTACATAAGTATCATACTTCTAGTTTATTGCAAGCTCTCTAAAGGGAGCCAGTGGATAACTGGTGAATGGAAGTTGAACATTTCAGCCAAACTCCACTAATGTCAGGAAGGGCATGTGCCCTATCAAACCTACATGTTTTAATAGGCCTAAAGTTGGGGAGAGTTTTAGTACCATGCACTCGGACATAACTTCTGCAACAAGTAGATTAAGTGTAGAATCACTATAGACTTAGTATATATAGATTATTCTGACTGCAAAGTATGTGCTTATGTCAAAGAAAAAAAAAAAAATCTGCAGCTGAATTGTATAAAAAAAAAGAAAGATAAAATAAGCAGGAATCTCTGTCAAAACATGAAAACCATTGCTTGGCTCTAAATGTACATAATAATTGTAAAAATTTCAAAAAAATTATAAAAAGTATATTTTGTATTGAAATCTACACAACATGTGAAAATGAAAGGAAAATTCATATTTTGGTCATCAATAATAGAAAAAAAGAAGCAAAGGGGAAATAGTAGCAACAATGAAAACGATTTTAGTTTCACTTCAGTAATGAAATATATTGTTGTTAAATATGCTAATTTAAAGTATAATTTTAAAAACAAATTTAAAAATAGAAAAAATTGCGGGGCAAAAAAAAATTCCATTATTATTAAAAAGATGATTTTAAAAAAATTTAAGATGACATAAAAGTTATAATATTATATTGTTGGTTAGTTATGATTAAAAGTTATAAAAGTTATAATATTGTTGGAGGTTATGGCGAAGAAACGTCAACATTTTATCTAACTTTTTAATTGATTGAAAAAAGTCGCCTCATTTTAATTTTTCAAAAATATGAAGAAGGAATAAAAACCAAATGGAAGCCAAAAGGAATAAAAGCCAAGGTAACTCTAGGTCAGAAGTCGAGTCTGTGGAGCGCCAACACTTGCATGCACACGCACACACGCGCTCGCGCGCGCATACATACACACACACATTAGTAGAGATCAAGTTGTACCTATTCAGCCAATTCGGCACGTATTTTGCATTTCCCCTGTGATTAGTCGCAGTAATAATAGAAGGAAGGGAGCATAACCTCATTTTGTGTCAGTATTTGAGAAATTCGTTGTAAATCACTCCAAATGGCATTTTATACAGTGGTCAAATATTGAAAGTGCATGAGAATTAATATTTCGAAATGAGGTTAGTTTCTACGTTTTAAAACTGGAACAAATTTTCTGTTTGTGTCAATTTAAGCTTTATATAATTCGGGATATAAATCTATTCTTATAAATCACAAATTATTGTTTTGCAATCTTAATGCAGGTATATCTGCTAATGAAAAAAAAAAAAAAAAAAAAAAAAAAAAAAAAACTGAATCAATCATTCTGTAGTTCTGCATTTATTTCTAAATAACAGTACAAAAATATTCCAGTTTCCATTTAAGTATTAGGCTTCATTACCATCATGAAATATATCGTTTTGCCCTTGCAATATTTTTTTCAATGCTAAATAATGTTATAATATTTTTTAAAGATCTTTGTAAGATCAGCAGTACTTATCATATTATTCATTGCAAGTGCAAAACTGCAGAAAAGGCATCAAAGGGAAAAGTCTTTTGAAGGAGATAAATTAATTTACAAAATTACTATATTTAGTCTTCCCTTACCTCGAGGTTGCATCGTTACCAACAATCTTTTATCTGAATATCATATCTCATTAGAATTAACTCAATTACGAAAAGATTTTATGAAGTAAACTTTCTAGTAGGAACTCTATGCATAATTAGCCTTGAACGAGCGATTTGAGGAAAACGCTTTTATTTTGTTTTTCTCATAGAAAAGATAATGAAATGTAATCAGATTTACCTCAGTACTCGAATATTTCCTTATTAAGTAGTAATTTTAAATGCATTAATTTTATTGGAATTTTTCCAAAAATTTTGTTTATTCCTTGATTAATTTTAAGACTCTAATCTGCGTTCCATCCCCAAATAACTGTTTTTTTCCGAAGGAATCATATAATATGAAAATTGCCAAATTATTTATAATTATAAAGGGAAGTATTCCGTTATGAGATGATATGTGTGTTGATGCTTTATAATATAGAGCATTAGACATAGAGCTAGCAAATTTGACCAGATATACTATAGAAGGAGAAAAAGTATACCTCGAAGCAAACTTTTAGAATTTTAATTAGCTAAAAATTAAGTGAAATTTCAACCTTTCGTTGCAAAATTTCCAAAAATTATATAACATTCAAATAATTAATATTACATTTTAAAATTAAAAAAAGCTTTTTTAATGATATTTAATAAATTGTCAAACAAATCTTTTCTGAATTTTGGCAATTTAAACCAGCGAGAATGGTCTCTCCAAAACTTTCTCGCATATTCTTTAATAAAGGTGTTATCAAAGAGATCGCATTGCATGGTATTGGCGTACAATAGTTACAAAATAATAACGTTTGGCATGAATATAACACTTTTACTGAATCTGCCGTGTAATCTTTGGCGATTAATCCCGGACATGCGGCTAATATTAACTGAAAATCGAGTTCATGTTTTGTACGTATTTTATTCAACCGATTGAAACAAAAATATGACACATCTACAATTGTAGTCAAAAAATCCCATACCAAATTTGATATATTTAAATCACTGCGGTTTTGAGTTATAAATTTTATATGTTTCAGAAAGATCAGACCGACAGAGGATCAATCCCTTGTTGCATTTGACTCAAAATTTGAAAAGCTATAAGCATTCATTCTGGGCATCGAATTTTAGCAATCCATCTCACTTTGTTTTGTAATTATTGTGTAATATTATATTGAAAAGCGGAACAGACAGACCTTCAACAACCGAATTTTGCTCAACATTTGATAGAAATCTACAAATTTGTTATAAAGACGTATACCAAATTTCATTTGTCTAGATCAAAGCGTTTTTAGGTTATGTGTGTCACAGACAGGCGGACATTTTCCATATATATATATTTTGTGAACGGTTTTGAGGTCTAAACCGTGGAGATTCGTTAAAATTTCGGGTTCGAATTTTTTGAAGATTTCTATATTTTTCCTATACTACGTATACTAGAAAGTAAAAATAGATTTTTTGCATGATACTCAACAGTAGATTTTATAGTTGCAATGAAATTCGAAATGTTTTCAATGTTTCATCAAATACTTAATAATGCTCTTTTGTTCTTTTGTTGAAAGTTAAGGAAGAAAGATTGTGCTAACTATCTAAGTAATTAGTAATTTAAGTGGAAATTACATTACCGCAACAGACATTCCATGAAATTTGGAATAGATGACCTAAATGCTTAAGTTCTTAATGACACACTGATGTTTTGGAACTCAACTTCATTAGGCAAGCTGCTCCTTTGTTGAGAGAATCGTGGATATCAAGTTATGCATAAAAGATTTGTGGCATAATCTCTAACTGTGTTTAGTTAACTGTATTTGCATGCAAGTTGAACCCGCCCTTTTACTGATGTCATCTTCTGGTCAATGACGAAGGAGCGCAGTTATACTATTTGTATGCTCACTCACTTTTTGTTATTGCTCATGCTTACCCAAGTGGTTACATGTTGTGCTTAATATAACGTCTATTTATTTAAAACACAATTATTAGTTTTTACATAGTATAAAGTAGAGTAATAATCAAAAGATTCGAACTCAAGATTTTGACGAATTTCCACGTTTGAAACCTCCCAGTTCGAAAAGCATATTTATGTAAAATGTCCGTTCGTCCGTCTATCTATCTATGACGAAGATAACTCATTTTAGCTGAGCGAATGAATTTTGGTATATGGTTTTTATATCAAATTTATAGATTTCTATCAAATTTGAGCAAACTCCATTCAAAGAAAGTCTGTTTGTCCGCTTGTTCGAATGAAAATTTATACGATAACTGCAGAATGAAGAGTTAATTCACTATACGGATTTAATATCTACAATGCAGATACTTATCAGATTTTCAATTAGATCTAATAAGGGGTTGACCGTCTGTCGGTCTGTATTTCTCGAGTTCTAATGATGATATAGCCAAGATTCGAGATATTTAGGAATCTTTATTTTTTGGTTAAACAATCACCAACTTTATCATCGAGGGCTGGGAAGGGTCTTTAGCTTGGAAGAATGCCATTCAATGCCATTCAGAAGGCATTGAAATATTTGTAAAACTTTTTTCATCATCATGAAATTAACTGCCTATAGAAGCAATATTACAAATTCATAGCAATATTGATTTGAAAAGGAACTTTTGAAATAAAATTAAGCAGTTGAAAATGCCTGAAATTCGTCGTACAATATATTTTGAGTTCCTTGCAAGGTAAGAAAGCAAGTGGCGTCCTAGCAAAGAGTGTTAAATGGTTTATTATTAGATAGTAAAGGATACTTTTTATGTTACTTTGAATATTAAATTTATAATTACATTTTAGTGAGGTGCCATGTAATTTAGCTCTGTTCGACAAAAAATTCATTAAATAAAAAAAAATATCGGTATCATACATTTAACTAAAGAAAAATAGACTAAAGAAAATAACTAAAGAAATAACTAACTATTATGTGAATAAAAATGATGTAAGCTATGTAAAAAATTTTCATCCATTTTAAGCTTATAATTTTTTTTAAAATTATGCTATATGATATATCTATTTTGAATTCAAAATATTGTGATGTGATTTAAACAAAATTTTTCATTTTATTTTCATCATAATATAAAACAATTTACTGGCAAATTTTTCCATGGTGTCAAAAGTAATAAATATATGTTTTACGTAATGATGTGGAATCCATCTAATTAAATCTATCTTACTTTATTTTTTGTGTGTTGATATTATCAAATTTTATTTGCATGTAACAAATACTATTGGGTTGTTCGGAAAGTAATTCCGATTTTTTTTTTGTGGAAATGAAAGACAGTTTTCGTTTAATAAACAATACTTTATTAAATTATATATTGGCCGTTCTGGTCCAACACCTTTTGCCGTCTTTCTGGTAGTAGCATCATTCCACGCTCATAAAATTTTTGCTCCCAAAAAACGGATCGAGGTGGTTTTTGACTTCCTCATTTGAGGTGAAGGCTTTACCGTCTAAAAAATTTAGCGAACCAGTTCTGGCACTGGCGTACTGTCAACACACCTTCTCCATACACATCGGTCCATTTCTTTCTGGCTTGAACAGCATTTTTACCCTTTCTGTAGTAAAACTGTAAGATATGTCGAAAATGCTGCTTATCGCTCTCCATATTTAAAAGGGCACCAACCAAAAACGACTGCGTAGAATTAATTGGAATGTTTCACACACAAGCCTTGCTATATGAGCTCTCAAAGCATATAAAAATTATACGGCTTAAATATGAAGTTGGGTGCAAAAAAATACAATTAAATCCTCTGTCGGGAATAAACGAAATTACTTTCCGAACAACTCAATATTATCTGCCTAGAGTTTAAAATAAATTAAAAATGAATAGTACAATAATTATAAAACTACTGGAGAAAAATTTTATTTCAATTTTAAATAGCTAAATATATAAGAATTCTGAATAATAGTTTTGAATAAACGGAGAGTCAATTTTTTTTAATAAAATGGATAGTATTGGAGGTAAATGATTAAAAAAGAAAATTAATAGAATGTGATTAATGATGTATCTAAGGAAAATAATGAATAAAAAAAAGCATATTTTATGAAATTAATTAAGTTTCTATTTTATTATTATTTTTTACTTCAAAAATATCTTACGAGACAGTCTTTTTTTTTTCATAATTTATGAAGCTCCTGATTGACCACGAGGGAATTAATTATTACTTTTAGAAAATCAATATTGGCTCTTAACTGAATCTTTAATGTTAGCAGACAAAGAATTTTGACATGTTTGTAATTGTAGATGCTGTATGTGCTTGCAATACTACAGATACATTAGTACAGTTTTATACGTTTCAAAATTTTATCCTTTTTCAATTCCTACTATTAGTTCACACTCTTCCTATATATATTTATATATCTTGTTCAAATTTTCAATCGTTAATAAAATACTTTTTATTCATCCACTCAAGTTCAAATACATTTTTTAAAACTTGTAGTGGATGACACTCGATGTTAATACAGTTTTTTCAAATATTAATTCATTAATTAAACTTAATTAATTTTTAATACTTTAAATAGAGTTTTAGCAGTTTGTAATGAAATTGGAAATCAGCAGGCAGTAGCTCAATCGGTAAAATGAAAGGATTTCAGTATTTTTCACGTGAAGGTGAAGAATGCGAGTACAATTCTTGCGAAAATCAATAATTTTTTGATACTTATTTTTTGATGCTTGACAATTTTTTTGATAATTATTTAATAAAAAGTAACTAGAATAAAATTTTTCTTTGTTGAAGAAAGTAAGGACCAAGTAGGAATTGAATTTTAATTTTTTTTATATTACCTGTTTAACATCTATATATTTAATCTATATATAATTTAAAAATGCAAATGGTTAGATGGACGAAATAAAATCTATATATTTATAATTAGAATTATAGATGTATGCCAAGTTTTGCACTCGGCTCCAAAAGTAATGTAACATTTATTGGTCTGTATATATTATGCGTATGTGAACTCACTAAATCAAAAACAAAGCGATTTATATAAATGAAATTTAGTAGGGCCAGTCATTTCAACTGAATTTTGCAGATGGTGTCATTTTTTTTACTTTCTCGTATATATTGTTACAAATCTGCAATTCGGCTTCCCAGCATAGTTTGTTCCATCAACAGAAAGAAAGTTTTACAGTCATCTGAACGGGACGGAGTCCAGGTGTGCGTCGGAGGTCCCAGAGCTTGGCGACAAACTTGGCGACCATTTGGCGACTTGGCGACGAATTTGGCGACTTTGGCGCTAAAATTGATTATACCCGAAATTTCGAGAATTTTCCCGATCCATCCAGTAGGAACCGAGATACGCTTCGAACGTTCCTGATTGGTTGAGAGGCTTCTAGCCCCGCCTCCCGAGATCTATAAAAGGAAGCAGCCGCAGCTGCCAGAGGAAGGTAGACGACAGGGGAGTCCGAGTTCGAGAGCAGCGAGGTCAGTCAGAAGGAAGTCAAGTCCGTAGTCCGGGTCCGAGTCGGAGAAGTTCGAGTTCGAGAGCATCGGAGTCCGAGAAGTCGAAGACAGAGTAGTCGGAAGCGACGGAGTCAAGCTCGTGCTGAACTGAGCTGTGCGCTACTGTCTGCAGTAGATTCTGGTTGTATGCTGCTGTGTATGCTGTTGTATGCTACACGTCTCGGCTGAAGATTGTCGTCTCTGTGCTGTATATAGCTGTCGTCTTTGTGCTGTCCTGTGTGTCTTCGTGTAAATAAACGTCGTTGTTTTTATTCTACTGCCGCCTGCTGATTGAGCGTTCTTTACACCATATCACTTCCACTATCCAAACGAACCCCGGTAAAGAAATTTCGTAACAATATAGTATAGAGAAAGTATAGTAATCGTCAAGAAATTCGAAAAAGATATTTTGATGAAATTCCATGTTTCAGACGTCCCTGAGTTCGAAAAACACATATTTAGAAAATGTTAGTCAGTTGCGCCATGGATAGCTAAAAATGCTTTGAGCTAGTGACTGAAATTTGGTATATGATCTTTACACCAAATTTGCCGATTTCTATCAAATTTTGTGCAAAATCTGTTTAGAGGAAGTCCGTCTGCCCGTCTGTTCGAATATAATACGATAATTTCAAAACGAAGAGAGATAGATAGATAGATAAAACTCGGCACACAGATTCGACATCTATAGCGTAGACACTTGTCAAATTTTGAGCCAAATCTAATTTATGGGTAATTAATCATCTGTCAGTCTGTACTTTCAGAAACATGCTGATAATTCAAAAACTGATAATTCAAAAACGCAGTGATTTAAATATATCAAATGTGGTATGGGATTTTGTGACTAAAATTGCAGTTTTGTGTCAAATTTTTGTTTCAAACTGTCGAGAAAACATGTATAAAACAAAAATTCGATTTGAATATTATTAACGCATGTTAGGATTAATCTTCAAATAACTCGCCAAGTATTACACGAAAGATTCAGCAAAAATGCTAAATTAACGCCAAAAGTTAATATTTCGTAACAATATTGTACATCAGTGTCGTGTAAGACTTTTTCTGGCATGACAAATTTATTAAAAAATATGAAAAAGTTTAGGGGAGACTACTCCTGCTGGTTTTTATATGTGACTCGAGATCTTTTAATAAAATTTCAGTATTAACAATTACGAAAAATCTGGAAATAGGATAATCCAGAATTCATGGCATATGCTTGGTAAAAATTTGTAAAGGAAATATGTTGAATTAATTTATATTGCTTAATACTTGAGCATTATTCAGCATTTACGTGATTTGTGATGAATGAAATCATTTTCCCGGTTTTAATCGATTTGAAACCAAACGATAGCAGTTGAAATTTATTTTCATATACATCTTGAATTTGTCGCCAATATGCTAAACCAAACAAGAAAGGGGAATATTTCATCTAGAAACCCTATGGCAGCGATTCTCAACCTGTGGGCCGCCCTGCTTAGGGGGCGTGAGCACATTAGAGGAGGGGGCGAGAATATCCAAGAGAAAATATTATTTAAAAAAATTGATTAACTGACTGAAAGGAAAGCACACATACACATAGAAAACAAAATACATTTCCACATATTTAATTACTTATTTAAGTAAAACAACTTACTAAATCAAAACTTACTTAATCAAAAACTAAATTAAAACAAATTTAATAATTAAATAATTATTAGTGACTTCCTGGGGCCTGTCTTGCAGAGCAAAGTTTTTCGAAGGAAGGCTAAATATTAGAAATAGCCACTCTCAATTCTGTCGAGATTTATATTTTGTCTTCACGTAGCCACAGCAGAAAATCCAGTTTCACAAAGGTAGGACGTTGAAAATGGTAATAGAATGCGAAATGCCCTTGTTTTTAGTGCAATTAAAATCATCCTCTACTATTGCCAAAAATTCAAATAGTGATTTATTACTAAATTGTCTTCTAGTTTCACCACTTGTCGTGAGGTCTATGAATTTTTCTTCCTCATCAATTGAGAGTTCTTCAGGAGTCTCATGAAATGCATTCCTAACTCACTCGTAACTTGCTATCAGTTTGTCGTTGGCAAGAAAGTACATTTTAAAATTCTTTGCCAGCATGGCTAAATGATTTTCAGTGGTTACAAAAGCAACTTTTACATGTTCTTCTAATTCAGCCTTGTAAGTTTGAATACAATTATCCACATTTGCAAACATTATTAGATTTCTTTGCTTTAAATTTCTGCTCCACAATTCTAATTTTCCACAAAAAGCATTAACTTTATCACTCTTGTCCAACATAGTGTATTTGCTCCTTGGAGTTGAAGATTCAAATTTATTGAAATTGAACTATTTGGTATGTCGACCAAGTAGCTCAATTTCATCACAAATAAACCATCGCGAAAATTCTCGGCCTCCGGTCTGTTTTCTTCTTTTAAGAAAATGGCGATTTCTTCTCTTAATTCATAAACACGTTGCAAAAATTTCCCACGTGATAACCATCTTGCCTCGCAATAAAATAGTAAAGCTGAATGTACTGAACCCATGTATTTACAAAGTGTGGAAAAGATTCTCGATTTAAGGGGGTCTCATTTTTATATAATTTACTACGGTTACAACCGTAGTTAACACAATATTCAGACCAGGTCTCATTTCTTTCGAAGCCAAAGCTTCTCTGTGGATCAAGCAATGTGCCCAGACGCACTGAGGCGATTTTTGTTTTACAAGTGCTCGTATTTCTTGGAATCTTCCGGACATTGAATGAGCACCATCGGTGCATACTCCGACGAAATTTTTCCATTCTATGTTTGCCTAGTTCATAAAATCATTTAAAATAGCAAATAATACGAGGACTTTTGTTTTGAGTTCTATGGTTTGCAGAAAAGTAGTTCTTCTATTACTGACATATTATCACAAAATCGAACAAAAGCAATTAAATGAGCATGTTTATTACTATCTGCTGTTTCATAAAGCTGTATTGAAAACAATTTGTCGCAACTTCGAGAAACCTGACACTTTACATCTTCAGCTATATCACCAGTTCGAACAGTATCATTTGAAACAGGTACGGACTGCAATTGTTTTGAAAAATTATCTCCAAATATAGTTTCTACAATCTCAATTGCTGCTGGCAAAATAGGCTCTTCACCAATTGTGTGAGGTTTTTTACATCTAGCTATTTTACATGAAACTTTGTAAGATGCAATTAAAGCTTTTTCATTCACAGACAAAATTTCTTTAAAAAGGGATTTTTTCTTTTAATATGATTTTAATTTCAATTTAAGAATTCTCTGGGTTTGTTGACGTACTCACTATGAAGCGTTTCCAAATGTCGTTTAAGTTTATTAGGTTTCATGCTGCCTGCGGCCAACATTTTTGAGCAAATGATACACAGGGGCATTTCTTCTTCATTTACTTCAGTATTGGTAAACCCAAAATTTAAGCATTCTTGAGAATATTTTCTTGATTTTATTTTCAGAACCATGCTTGTCTGTGCACTTTTTGATGCTTGACTATCGTCTAATACTCGCTTACTTACGCTTAAAAATTTATTCATGAGTCTGCATAAATCTGCTGCTGTAAATATTTAATATGGTGAATTGCAATTAACACGAAAACATATTTAACATACGCATTCACGATAGATTCGATAGCGATAGAAGGATCGACTCGAATGAGACTGGCTGGAATTGAAACTTGCGTTATCAAACATTTTCCTTCTTCCTGTGAGAAAACATCTGCGCATGCTCGAGACGGCATCGGTCTAGTGGATTCTCTTCCATAAACATTACTTATTTTTTTCTCTTTTGTTTAGTCATGCTTCTGTTTTATTTCTTTTATTATTCTAAAAAATGTATTCCCCGTTTCTAAATTTAGCTCACCCCGTCTAGGTTAACTTTCATTAACGAATTTTCCTACTTTCTTATTCTTTTACCGTTATCTTTCTGTTTGGCTTTCATTTAAAATATAATATTTAAATTTTCTTCGCTTTCATTCGCTTCGTCTATTTACTGCCCGATTTGCAAATGCCAGATGTGGTTTCTCGCCAATGTTGGCTCGCTTTTACTCTTCTTTTGGCAGTTAGTTAAAAAAAAATTAAAAACCGAATACAAAATACACAATATACATTATTGTTGTATACTTTTTATTGTAAGCAGGGAGAGGGGGGGAGGGCAAGATGAAAATTATGATTGAAAACTGGGCCACGAATACTGAAAGGTTGAGAAACGCTGCCCTATGGAGAAATTTTTTACCTTGTTAGCCCTATTTCTTTTTATTTTCTCGTATACGAAGTGCGGAGAGTAATCGTTAAGAAACTCGAACTCGTGAGTTTGACGGATCTCCACGTTTTAGACTTCCCTGAGTTCGAAAAACACATTTTTGATAAATGTCCGTCTGTCTGCAATAAAGATAACTAAAAAAAGATTTGAACTAGATGGTTGAAATTTAGTGTACGGTCTTTACAGCAACAAGATAGTTACAAAACAGAGAGAGGTAGATAGATATTATTCGGTAAACATATTTAATATCTATAGAGTAGCCACATGACAAAATTTGAGCAAAATCTAACAAGGGGTTGACTGTCTGTCGGCCTGTACTTACAGAAACTTTTAAACGCAATAACTCAAAAACGTAGTGATTTTAATATATATACAATTTAGAATACAATTTTGTGTGAAAGTTTTGTTGCAAACCGGTTGAGAAAAATACGCCCAAAACATAAATTCTGTTTTTGGATACTATTAACGCATGTCAGAGAGTTAACGCCAAATAACTCGCCAAGGATGACACGATAATTTAAGTAAAAATACTTAATTCACATGAAAAAATATTTTGTATCTATTGTACATAAATGGTATATAAGGCATTTTCACGCATGACGTTTTAGAGAATATGCGGGGAAAGTTTTCGGGAAACCACATCCAATGTTTCACTTTGGTAACTTGACACTGCTGGCATATTTGGCGATATGAAAAAGCACATTCAAGTAGATTTCAGCCACGAAAACGTGTTCTTATAATTACATTTACTATGCAGATTTCCTGCTTATCCCTGTACTGATAATAAATTGCATTACATTTATTATATGAAAGTAGCTTAAATTACGTGTGGCCGAAACATGGTCATTCAAGAAGATGACATGTTAAATGAAAAGTAAACAATTATTTAATTTTATTTAATGTAATGACATGCAATATATGCTACATATTCAATAACAATCAAAATGCCTAATACCATCTTGAGAGAAATAGCATCTTCGGTTGCTGAAGTTAGTCCGAAGTAAGCGGAATATTTTAGATTATTTTATTATCTTTGTTTATAAATCCAACAAGGAAAAAATATATTGATTTAAATCTTGGCGGTCTTATTGAAATTTTGAAATACGTGTAAATAGCTCTTTGTCAATGCACTATGAGATAAAACAGTTGCTAAGAATATTTACAGAGTATGAAACATGGTGGAGAAATGCTAAAAATGGATAAAATTATATAAACAGAATATTTGTAAATTAATTTATGTCTAAATTGGTTAAAAATGCAAAAAAGGACAAAACATAAGATAAAGAGTAAAGCAAAAATTTAAAATTTAAATATTTATTAAAAACTTATGTATGTGTAAGTTTGAAATGTTTGCTGTACACACATAGATAAGTATACACACAGTAAAAGGAGAGACATAAAAAATATATGTTCATAATCTTTAATTTTAAAAAAAATATTGCAATCGTGAAAAAAAATCGAACTCCAGTTATTGACGAATTTCCAAGTTTCAAACATCCCTAATGTTCGAAAAATTTATTTTAGAATTATATATGATTGTCCATCCGTATATCTGTCTGTCGGTGTGTTTGCGAACATGGTAATTAAAAAAATTCTTTGATCTAGTTGGATGAAATTTGGTGCATAATCTTTACATCAAATTTTCAGATTTTATTCAAATTTTGAGTGATTTTCATTCAGAAGAAGCTTGACTGTCGAGCTGTCCAAATATAAGTTAAAAAACGAGAGGATGAATTTTGAAAATCACATTGAATATATGAAAAATAGATATGTTTCGAATTTGGAAACAAATTCGTCCAGCTGTGAACGTTTGTCAGTCTGTACTTTAATGAGTATGTAAACGCCATGACTTTAATATTCTAAATTTGTTATGGATTTTGTGACAAGAATTGTAATTCTGTATCAAAATATCTAGATTATCATAAATTCGATTTTTGAACACTGTCCACTGCATGTCAGTGATTAGTCAACCCTTAAAAGAAATCCTCCAAGGGTCACATGGTAGATTCAGTAAAAATAGTAAATTTATGCTGAAGAGGAATATTCCTTAACTGTTATTCGCCAGTACTTAGCAAGACCCTATGTCCACAGTTTTATAGAGGGGAAGGAAATAACACTTTTATGAGAGCATATGTGAAAACGTTTTGGAGCGAACATTCTGCTGGTTTTATCTAAATAGGTATCAATATTATAGAATTGATTATTCTTCATTATTCCTCAGATATAAATAAAAGTTTAGTTATATTAACGTCTCGTTTTAAAGCAACACTAGGGCTACTTTGGGACGGACCTCGTAATTTTGAACCGCGATCAGATGACGAGGACGACACCTAAGCTAACACCCCCCTCTCCACATCACACCACAGCAGCGGGAGCACGTTTGGCCCGGACGTTTTAACGTGCACCAGACTCGCTTAGGTGAAGGTTCTTCGGTAGAATCGATATATATAATAGTATATATATAATACTTTATATTTTCATAATAAAAAGACTTTGTCAATAACTTTATAAATTTTTAAGATGTGAATAAAATTCAATTTTAATATAAAAAGTTGAAATTTTGTTAACACATAATTTCAAAACGAATAGGCCTAAACTAAGGAAATATGTTCCCGGGAAGAACTTTCGACGTGGTTTTAAAATTTGATGAGAAAAATGGTTATTGCCATTGGAAATTTTGTAGTCTTCTCTTGTTACATTATACAGACGGTTCCTTACGAAAGTTTCAATTAAAAAATCTTTAAGAATAAATCAAGTTCTTTCAAATGACACGTTTTACATCATTATACGATGAGCGATGCCAAAATAAAGCTGGGTGGTTCTTTTTTTTCCCTCGACTGTATAAAAATTTTTATTTAATAAATGTTACATGCATCATTTGAATTTTTCTAGTTCAGATTTATCTCATTTGGATCAATAGAACGCATTCCAGAGCTTTCTGAATTGGGAAACTTATTTCTCCCTGTAATTCCTATATTGTGCAGTTTAGTTTTCCGATATTATGCAAAATGTTTTCCGTGTCATACCACTAAATCTAACTAATATTAAGAAAAGGGGTAGAAATTAAAAAATTCAACTTTTTGTGCATCATGCCTTGATTATTCTTCCAACGACAATTGTTATTTTTACTTTCTCATATACGAACTATAGAGAAAGTGCTAATAATCGTCAAAAAATTCAAACTCTTGATTTTGACGAAATTTTAAGTTTTAGACCTTCCTCAGTTCGAAAAACACAATTTTGGAAAATGTCTGTCTGTTTGTCTGAGAAAAGGTAACTCTAAAATGCCTTGAATAAGGCGGTTGAAACTTGGTACAGGATAAATTCAATAAAAATGCCAAGTCACGCCAAAGGTTGATCATTCGTAATTATTGCATGCTAATGTCCTGTAAGACGTTCTCTGGTGTGATAAGTTTATTAACCCTTTCTAACCCTTTGGTGGGAAGTATGCTTCCCACCAAATTTATCAATCTTTGTAAATTAGCTTTGTAAATTATGTAGATTAGCATAAGTTCTGACAATTTTTTTTTGAAAGACAGAAACTTAGATGCTTTAGTTCTTTATCTTACACAAAATGATGTGTCTTGATTTGTTACTTAATTATTAATTAACAAAATTAAATAATTAATCAAATTAAATTGATCTAGTAAGCTAAATGAATCCCTTTTCTTATTCTAATTTCAAGCCTAAAAATATTTTAACATAATATGATTAGAAAAAAATGGCCCTTTAAAGGGTTAAAGTATACGAGAACGTATTGGGGACACCTGCTGGTTTATTTTTCTAATCGTTTCCCTTATCGTTCTCTTTTGTAACTTGAGATTCGAACTTGGACGTTTTGGTTAGCTTAGTGGCGCTCCCATGGGTGAGGACAGATTACAGTAACGGATTACTGTTAAGAAATTAGTCTCTATACTAAGCACAATGCTAACTTCTTTTCTAAGAAACGAATTCCAGTGGCAGCTGTAGTTGCTGGAAGTAAAGCCCAACCATTGAAAGTGTGACTTTATTGTTGGGATGAAAGGGACAGTGATGCAATTTATTTCTGTCTTGTTTAATGTTTCCATTTTTCAGTGTTTAAGCAAGGCTTATAATGTTTAAGAAAGGACTTTCCATTATATTCTTAAAAGTTGTAAGAAGTCAATGCTGATGGCTTTTAATATGGTGTAGCCAGCAGCGTCATTTCAGATTATTGATGGTATATATAATATATGGTATATATAATATATTAAAAAATTTATTGTTAACAGTTTCAGCTTAGTGGTGGTGCGCAATAATGTGACACAAAACTCAGAGTTAAGTACAGAATGTTCAGACAGACTGACTCTTCCTGTCAAAGGAACTTATGAAGAGGTCAACCACAGTCTAAAAATATTACTGATGCTATTTGTTATTGGTAAGTGCAAATTTTATTTTGAAAAATTACTTTTAATGCGGAAATAACATTTGAACCGGATTGATTGATTCAATTTTCTTTATGACATGGTGTCTGAAATAAATATATATTTTTTTGAAGAAAAGAAAAATACATTTATTTTTTGAAATTAAAAATGCAATTATAACCAGTGACTGCAATTTATAACTGAAATATCGTATTTGTTTTGGAGACTGGAACACAAAACCGGGAAAGATATTCAGTCTATTTACAGAGTGGATTGGCTGTGTCACAGTACTCCTACACGAAATTTTTAATCAATAAACCTGAGCTTCATTTGTATAACATGTATAAGAATAAATAAAAATTGAAAAGTAAAACAAAATATTAGATTTTGTATCTTTTAATTAATGGTATTAGGGTGTCCCAATAATTTCTTCCTCATCGCGTCATGAATGACCTTACCTGACTCTGCTTGTGCAAACATGCAGGATTATCTATTAGCCGCTATGTCATCGGTTTCAATCGTACCAGAGCTCTACTACACCCCAAGCTGGGAATACACCCCAAAAAAGTTCTTTTGTCTATTTAGCGAAATTTGAAAGGCGTGATTTTGTACGAGCTCCTTCCTCAAGGTGAAACATTAAATTCAGCGAAATACTGTCATCAACTGGATCAATTGAAAGGTGTTATAGCAAAAAAAACGGCCAGAATTAATGAACCGACGAGGCGTTATTTTTCATCATGACAACGCGAGACCACATATTGCATTAGTCTTAAGAGAGAAACTCTTATAGTTTGATTGGATGTTTTACCGCATCCAGCATACTCTCCAGATCTCGCTCCATCTGATTATTACTTCTCTTCGTGATAAGCGCTGTAATTCCATCAGCGAAATAAAAGCTCACTTCGACGAGAGTATTATTTCTTGTCCAAAACACAACAATTTTGGAAAGAAGGCATAATGAGGCTTCCTGAGAGATGGAAGACGGTAATGGAGAAAAAGGGTTCTTATATAACAAAATAAATAATATATTAAACAGTAAATATTGTGTATTCATTTCATATTAGAAACTTAAAGGACACCCTAATGCATCTGATCTTTCTGATTCGTTCAATTTCAATGTTTCATTCGTAATTTATTCAGAAACTGATATTTAAGGTGGAATGAATTTCTTTCCTCATCCATTACCCCTTCGTCATTTCTACTTTCTTGTTTATGAAGAACACAGAAGGAAAGCAATGTAAAAAAAAAGAAGAATTTAACGAATCTTTTTTTCAACCTCTCTGAATGACTTTGGTTCAGAAAAAGATATTTTTGGAATCTTATTTGTTTGTTTATCTCTCTGAAGAAACTCTCTGAGAAATAAAATCCCGCTGGTGTGGTGTGTAGAGGGGGGTACCAGCTCAAGTGTCGTCCTCGTCATCTGATCAGGGTTCAAAATTACGAGGTCCGTCCCAAAATAGCCCTAGTGTTGTTTTACAACGGGACGTTAATATAACTGAACTGAAATGAGAAATAAAATTTGTTATTGCCTTTTTACGCTAATTTTGCAGATTTTTGTCAAATTTAGAAAGAAATCCTTTTACAAGATGGTTGTCAGTCTGCCCGAATGCAAGTGACTATGATAACTACAATATATATATAAAAAACTATACGAATAGATTTAGCATCTTAAGTGACGATCCACATCAAATTTTGAATTAAATACGGAGGGGACTGAATTCCTCTTAACTGAATTTCAGCACTTTTTATTTTCTGGTATGCGTAGAATAGAGGAAATATAATAATCGTCGAAAAATTCGAATTCGAGATTTTGATGAATCTCTACATTTCAGATCTTCTTAATTTAAAAAAAAAAGACATTTTTAAAGGTTTTCTGTCTATCTGTGACATAGACGCTTTTTGAGATAGACGAGTGAAATTTGGTATAAGGTCTTTACATCAAATTTGAAGACTTTTTTTTAAAATTAAATTTTGAGTAATATCTGTTCCGAGGAAATCCGTCTGTCCGACTGTTCAAATATAATTTAAAGCTATAATTACAAAGCGAAGAGAGCTGTAGAGATAAAATTTGGTACACAGATTTAACATCTTTAGAGTAGACACCTGTCAAAATTTGAGCCGAGTCCAACTACAGATTGACTCTCTGTCGGTCTGTATTTTCAGAAACATGTAAAAGGTGTAATTCAAAAACGTAATGACTTAAATATATCAAACTTGGTATGGGAATTGGTGACTACAAGTAAAGTTTTGAGTTAAAATTTTGTTTCAATCGGCTGAGAAAAAATGTATCTGAAACAGAAATTCGATTTTTGTCTATTGTTAACACACGCTAGGAATTAATTGCCAAATAACTCGCCAAGAATAACATGATAGATTCAGTAAAAATGATAAATTCATGTCAAAAGTTAATATTTCGTAACTATTGTACGCCGATGCCATGTAATAGGTTCTATGGTACGACAAGTTTATTAGAGAGTATGCAAGAAAGTTTTGGGGGGACCATTCCTCATAATTCATGCACTTAAACGTGATAGCTCAAAAATCTAAATTTTGTAATAAATGAAATTAGAATACATTTTTAGCATTTAAATTACGGATATTTATCAAATTTTAAATCATATTCGTAAAAAAATTGACCGTCTGTTATTCTGTACTTTCGCATGGATACAAAAGCAAAAACTCTCTCATAAACTGCAAAAACTTAAATAAACGAAATTTGATGCACGGTCTGTCGAACTCTGTAATTGTAACTCTGTCGAACAAAAGAGATTTCATATTCGACTTTTCGTTTACTGAGAGCAAAGTTTTCGAGATTTTGAAAATAAAGTCCTGAGCTCTTTGTACTGATGGGCATGCTCAAGATTCTTAATTTTATAAAGAGGAAGGGGATAGTAGCTTTATTAGAATTTATATGAAAAAGTTTTTGGAAAACCACACTGCTGCTTTTATAATTTTGTAATTATATATTATTACTTTTTATATGATAATTGCAAAATATAGAAATTTACATTATTATATTCTGAAATGTTAAAACAGGTTAGAACAGAAGCAAACACAAGATCCCCTGCCTTTACGGGGTTTGAATTCTCAGAAACCTTGCTTGCTTGTATTTGTCTCATGATGTTAAAATGAAATTCAAGAGACTTGGAATGGAAATACTTCCGCATTTATTCAAAAATCGAAAGTCAAAAATTTGCAATTCAAATGCAGGGGGGGGGGGGGGTTACGTGCGTGCAAAATAGGTTCATTAAATCAAGTCACGACACGGCTTATACAGTTCGAAAAGTCATTATAATATAACAAATAGAAACATGATTTTATTTAAAAATAATTTATTATCTTAGCTTCAGATGATTTTCAGCAAAGAATATTCATTTGCAAGTTTACCTTGCTATTTTTTTTACGTCATTAAGTCAATTTCACTGTTCAAAAAGCTTGGTCGAGCAGAGAGTAAATATTTTGTTTTGTTTTGAAAATCAATGCAAAATCATTTCTGACAAAATGGTTTTTGAATGAAGTTATTCGAGTATTTTTATTGAATGAATACATCTGATTTCAGGAACAGAGTGATAAACGCAAAATCAATAAAAAATGTAAAGTTCCAGAAATTAATTTTTATGTTAGAATTTGCAACGAGCATTTACAAAATAGCAATAACCAAATAAATAAAAAAAAGATCATAATTTCTTTTCTGGAATATGTTTCCGAATGATTTCGCTATCCTAATTTTAATTTAGAATTCACTACTAAATATATATCTGTAATAGCTGGCATACAAATTGTAAAAATTTACAACCGCTGAGCATGGTTGTGTAAATGCAATTGCTAACATAATGAACAATACTGTTGTAAGAAAAATTAAAAATTATTAAAATAAGAAATTGCGTGAATAAAATTGTTGTCACTGGAGAACGATTTTTCAGATTTTTGATATCGTGAACAATTTTTTTTCTTTTACAATATTAAACTTGGTAAATGTTCAGGAAAAAGCACAAAAATTTCGATTGATTTTTTTGTTAAGATTGAAGTATGGTATTAATTGTTTGCATAACAATTATTCAAAATTTATATATAGGGGAGATTAGTGTTAATTGTAACAAGCTTTGGGAAAATACTTACATTTTTTTTTATATATTTGAGATTTCTTGGTTATAACTACTTTTTATTATAGCTAAACTATTCATTCATGAAATTAATTAAAAAAACTTTCAAAAACTTTGTTTATTTTAACACTAAAAACATTTTTTTTTCAAGACGTCGGCTGTTATAATTTGCCCTGGATATGGGGCAAGTTGTAGCCGATGTAGGGTAATATGTAATCATAAATTATTATCAAAATTATATATCAAATTATTATACTATCAAAATTATTTTCTTGTTACCATTCTTTTATTAATTAATGAATATAACTCATTTGATTATTATCATCACTTGATATAATGGCAACAAATTATTTCAAGGAGTTTATTGTAAAATAAGGATATGATTCTTTAGCCAATCATAATAAAAGTCAGTCTGCACCAGAATTGCAGTTAACCCAATCAGCTGATAGATTGCTTCCTATTGCATACATTTTGTACTCTTACTTTTGCAAATTAAACATTGAACCCATTTTTATCATCAGATTTCAGGCTACAATGCCTATTGATAATATGTTTCGTCTCAGGATTGGAATGTTCGTTTCTAAACCCTGATTTCACCAAAAAACGCCATGTAAAAAGGGCAAAATATTTCGGGGTTAATGTCTCCCTTCCCCTTTGCAGCTTAAAAACGGAATGAAATTGCGTCAATCCATGCCCTGTTCACACCATCTGAACGCTGCTAAAAATTATATGACCTGTCTACATAATATACTATAAAATAATATATCGTCAGAATTAATTAAATCTTACGCCAAATCTTTTTTATCTTCAGAATTTGAATGTTAGTTCAAGATTCATCTACTTTTTTTTAATACTCTCTTTTAACCTTTTTCCATTTTATTAATCATTTCTTCTTGTTTTGGTTTCTTATTAAGTACGTCGTAATATTCTCTTTACATTGCTTCTTTATAAAGTGAGTAAGTTAGGAAATCAAAAAGAATGTTTAAATTTTCATTTAATGAAAAAATAATAAAGATTAACTTCTGTTATACCCTTAGAGATCTGATCTTTGAAAGTGTTTATTGATATTTAAAGCAAAATGCCTAGCTACATAAATAAAACATAAATCAAGATAAATCTCACAATTAATAATATGTTACTACTTGCTCCACGTTTTTATTACAACTTGCATAATTGTATAGTTTCAGACATTTTTGCTAATTTATATATATAAAAAACATTGCAATTAGTAAAAAAAATTAAAGCAGCCTTTTAAAACTTAATACATAAACAAACTAATTAAATAAAAACTTTTTTAAGAAGAAGAACTATCTTATCTTAAATCAAAATTATGAAATAGTTTTTTTCTCCATTTACTAGATAAAACAAAGCACGTCTTTAAACCTTATCAATACTCGTTTGGGTTGGGCTTTAATAATGTGATAAGGCCCATCATAAAAGCCTTGTTTAGAAAAAATTCAGATTAAAAATTTTGAAAATCACCCTGTAGTGTGCGTGTTATAACTTATTATTGTTACAACTAACCCCTGATTCCCCAATACATATAATTTGCTCTCTTTTTATGGCATCTTATCTAATCTTAATACTGTTTTTTTTAGCTCTTTGCTTTTTAGAAACTTACATCCTATTAAGGAGCAAATTTCACTATTTGCCAGAGAGTTTCATTATTATTTTTACAGGTTAGTATTTCTTATAACTATTTAATGTTTCTAATTATAATTATTACTTTTACAAGTGAGTATTTGTTAAAATTATTTATTAAAGCTTTTAATTATGATTTTGAATATAAAATATTCATTACGCCTTTGTTTTTTGTTGATTTATTTCTTTGCATTGGTTTTTTTTATATAGAAAAGTAGTTATATAATGATCAAGTTAAAAAAAGTTAGCATAAATTATTTGAATTGTTTGGACAACAGTTATATATTTCATTATCATTTTTTCAGGTGCTGCAGTCGGAGGTTCCTTTGCAGTCACTTATGGACACTTGCCGGGAGATTTTGAGGTAAAAATATCCTGCCATTTTATTCCCCCCCCCCCCGTGCAAAATATTCAAAGAGAAAGAAAATAATTTTAAGATTTTGTTAAATCTCCTGAAAGGGTAGAAAAAAACAAGGCTTGGCATGAAGTCTTTACAATTAAATTGAAGACCTCCGACGAAACCAGTTAACCAGAAATTTATCTGTCTGAACGTCCATATTCATATAAACATAACTTACTAACCAACTTAGCAAGCTGGAAGACATTTGGAAAATAATTTTCTAAACGAATTTGTATATGTATATCAAATTTTGTATTAGATCTATCATAAGATCTCCTGTTGACAGTTTGTCTATTTGTGTATCTATGCATAAATTAAATGATAATGTTTTATGTGGTCTTGAGAGCGAATTTGCTGAGCTATTTTAAGTTTTGACGACAATTTCCATTTTGATGTGTTTTCTTTTAATTCGAAATTGATTATCAATACTGTTTTTTACCAAGTAAAAATTTAAAAAAAAATATTCTCTGTTCCTCTCACATTTATCTTAGTGAAACCACATGCTGAAAGGAGCGGAGGATTTCCAAACCTGAAAACAGATATACATTTTTTTTTATTGTACGCAGTGTAAATAAAATGCAAATTGAAAAACGCAATTCATTTTGAAATTTATTTTTTGCGGCTGTAAATATTGATTATTATAAGTAGAGATGAAGATTTATGTTGGAAAATGAAAGAAAGAAAGAGCGCTAATATATAATTTTTTCTCCCATAGTAGCGATTCATCCCCATTTAGATTTTAAGAAAACTACTTTACTTTATAATTCTTCAGAATATTTGGGCTATAAAACAGTAAATCTAAATCATTTAAGTAGCCGACCGACAGAATTAAGATTAGAATGACGTTTATAGACTGAGTTGAGAAGTGCTTTTATTATTATTGCTGTTAGATGATATTGCAATAATATTTCCTAAGTTGCTATTAGAATAGCGGTCAACAATGATTTTTGTTCTTTTTTTAGAAGAAAGAAGCATTCGATCCAACGACATTTTTTCTCTTCATGCTTCCACCTATTATGTATGAATCAGCATATAATTTGCACAAGGTAATTTTGATTTGATTATAAATATATATTCTTGGATAGAATACATAGCTTCTGTTCAATAGGAGCGTAATCGATAACCTTTCAAATCAGTTATAATTCGCATTGAAAATGAAATTGTATCTGATGTTGGGAATTAAGCAAAAAACATTTAAAAAAGAATGGGCATAATTCAGAAAAGATGTGTATGATAGTTAAACTGGCATTAAAAATATTTTTATAAATTTTAAAATGGAGTAGAAATTAAGTATTGAATGATATTTCGTAATATCGTTTGAAAATGCCAGGGTTCAGCTCAATTTTTAATTATTTAAAATTCTTATTAAAATTAAAAAAAGCCAGCTCAGTTGTGCATATTCCCATCACAAGGTATAACTATGTCATATTTCGTAGGTATAGATCAAACAATATGTATGGCCTGTAGAGTGCAAATATTCATACAAGATTCCCTCACATTCATTCGTTTACTAAATATAGAGGAAGTATTGGACCCGTCAAAAAATTCCTACTTAGTATTTTGACAAACTTTCACGTTTCACACCTCTCTAAATCAGAAAAACAGAATTTCGGCCTTATGCCTGTCTATCTGTGAACTCAATAATTGAAAATCGCATTTATCTAGGCGGCTAAAGTTTGGTATGTAGAATTACAACCAAATATATAGACTTCTATAAGATTTTGAGCGAAATCCATTCATAGAAGTCTGACTGTCTAGTTGTTTCAGTACAAATAAACTCGATAAATGCGAAACGCAAAGTGCAAGATAGGTTAAATTTGGTGCGCAAATGTAGCATTTAAAATATCGCAGCTTATCAAATTTTGTGCCAAATTAGTCGAACGGTTGACTGCATGTCGGTCTGTACTTTTGCATGCATATAAACGCAATAACTCATAAACACAATGAATTCAATGAAATTCGATATGCTATCTTGTGACTACAGTTATAGATTTGGGTCAAATTTCGGTGTCAATCGACAGGAGAATTACGTAATCCCGCGATAGATGCAGTAAAAATGCTAGATTCACACCAAGAATCTACATTTCGTATCTTTCGTTCACCAATGCCATTCAAGGTATTCGCGATCTTAACCAAGGTCCTCAATTTTGACTTCTAATAGAAGGAATTCTAGAAAATTTTGAAAAGACCAGCGCCGTTAGTTTAGATAGTAAAGATAGAAATGTTTCATTGCTTTGATTGAAATTTAATATAAAAAAAACAATTTATACAAAACCCTTTTTTCTATTTAAATATTGGCATAGGAAATGTAGAAAATACTTTAGTACCTACTTTGAAAGCACGCAACCTAAAGATTCTTCTTCTTCAGGTTTCTAAAAATAAAATGCATTATTTAAAGATCAGTATAACACAACAAAATCAATATTGATAGCTGCCATTGGAACTAAAATGATTAAAAATGTATGGGTATGGGAATGCGGCGAATAAACGATCGAAAAAGAATTAATATTTAAATACCTTTAAAAGGTTTTAGAAACGTTTTATAAAAACTATCTAAAAATGTGAAATGTTTTTTTTTTAAATTTAGAATTATCTTTACAGCATTTAAATACAATTGAGTCGCAAAAAAAAAAAGAATACATCGCTAAATCAAGCAGTTAATATAATAGAAATAAATAGAGATTGCAGTTGCCTGGTTTTAAATAGACACGCATACTTACTGTGTAGGGTTATTTTTTGATTACTTTCTCTTTAAAATGGTTCCATACGTCCCCCCCTCCCATAAAATTGCTTTTTCTGAAGACATAAATAAGACGAGAATCTGTGCTCATTCCCGCTTATTTTTTTCCGTGCGAAATATACAATTTTTATTCTTTTTAGATTTTTTCCGTTTTAATGCAACACGTAATGTAACTAGCTAATGCCTTTAATTACGCTTGAATGTATGCATTTTTTTCACGAATGAATGCATATGACTTCTTGGGATTTCGCTTTTGATTATTCTAAATTCCAGTAAATAGTTATTTATGATGAAATTCTTTTGCTAGTAATCATCGTTTATGTATAAAATGAATTAAAATTTTTTTCCATATGAGAATATATTTCTCTTAAAATTACAGCTTTTTTTAATGTATGCTTAATTCTTTTGATTGAATTTGGAGAATAAATATTTTTAATGTCGACTGTTTTTATAATTCCAATTTAGGAACCATCTTTAACTGTTTTTGATTGAATAATTTTCTTTCTTGGAGATTTTCTTGTTGGTTATTTAATATTCCTGTAAATGAATTAAATATATATTTCTGTTTGAAAATTAATAATTTTTTTGAAGTTATTGAGACTTGTTAAAAGCAAAATTATTTTATCGATTACATAGAGCTTCCTGGGCATATATTTATCCACAAAAAATATGTGAAAATATTTAAAATAAAAACCATTTTGAAGTTTCATTTTCTTTCCAAATAATTGTGACTATTTTTTATTTGGGATTTTTGAATTTCTACGTGATTGAATATTACATTTTAATTGTTTTCTGTTGACAATACTAATGAATCTCAATAAAATTAAAATTATTTAATAACATAAGAAAATATATTGTTGTCATATACATTATTTGAGTTGAGTGTAATGATTGCAATGAAATTTTAATCGCTTTTTTGTTTTAATTCATTTTTAATTTCATTACTTAAAAGTAATTCTTTCTAACTTATTCAGATACAAGTATTTTACATCATCGTTGCCACCACTTGACAGTCTTATGAGTTACAACATTATTGATGCATTGGATATATAATTAACTTTTATTTATTTTAACAGACAATTCAAATTATTATTCAATAATCCATCGGAGTAATTAAATCCATTATTTTACACCCTTTGATTTATATTGTTTTCAATGTTTGTTGTTGAGAATATTTCATTAATATTAGTTATATTTTTGAAGAATTAAAAGCTTAAACTATTTTGTACATAGTTGTTGCCTTATTAATTTATCAAATATGAATGCCTTATCTATATATATTTGAATGTTAAATGCTTTACTCTATAATAATGTTTTGGGAAGTTTCAGGTTATCATATATTTATTGTTTAACTGTGACGAAGGCAGCTTTCTTGTTAACGGGTAACCCCCGGGGGGCACCTCGAAATGAGGAGATGCGTCCGGCATGGTGGTTGGATCTCGCCACCCTGGAGGGTACACTAATAGGTGGGGGATCTGACTCCTCCCATCGATGACGGGACTTACTTCCTTCGGGAAGGGTTGTACCGTGGCCGGTGACGGCCCTTAGGACTCAACCACAGTTCCCGCCAATTGCTGTTGCGGCGGTCCGGTCATTCAGTTTTATGGTTTAAATCCGTGTGCCTTCGAGGCGGGTCGGAGAATTAGATGGTTGACTTCTTGTTAACGGGTTTAAACATGAAGCGTTATGAAAGGAAGAAAAATTTGATGCAAAATATATTATATTTCGTTCCAGGGAAATTTCTTCAGGAATATTGGTTCCATCCTAGTATTTGCAATAATAGGAACAGCTGTTTCAGCGTTTACCATCGGCGGATGCCTTTTTCTACTCGGAAAAGTAAAAACAACTTTTTTCTTTCATTTAATATAACTATAAAATCACGAGAAATTTGTTTCTAAAATAAAATTTCTTTCCCATGAAATAATTAAGAATTCATATTAGGAAGGACCAGAAATTAATTTTTTCGATAATTAAAGATAATTATATTGAGTGCTTTTAATACTAGTTTTAGACAAAAATAATTTCAGCAAGCTTCTATCAAAACAATAGGGAAAAAACTAATAAAACTTTTATTCTGCATAATTAGACAGAAACAAATTTTTAATTCAAGAATTTTAGTGCTTAAATTATGCCTATCTCAATAATTTGTTATAATTTTTGTTCTTTTTAAATTAAAGTGAAAATTTCAAATTAATGTATTGATGAAAGCTAAAATTCCACATCTTGAATTTCTAATTCATAAGATATTTAAAATGATCTATATCATGAATTCGTGAATATTATTTAAATGTGACAAACTGCTTTGACTAATACAATAACACGATTTTCCTATTAGCAGAAATTGTCCAATAATACTGTAACGAGATCTTTACGATATCGCCCGGGATTCAGAATATCGAACAACATCGGGGATATATATATATATATATATATATATATATATATATATATATATATAGAGAGAGAGAGAGAGAGATAGATAGAGAGAGAGAGAGAGACTTTTATTTCGCCAAAAAAAAGTAAAAAAGGAGATGTTTACATTTAACAATAGAATGAACTATGATTATTCGCGTATTAGGAGGCATAATAACCATTTAACTTTTTGTATACCATCTCTTAATAAAGTACAATCTTCGAAAAGTGCACCACGGGATTCTGAGACGAACAATACGCTGTCTTTTATGCTCCCCCACAAATAGCATTATGTTTACTTTATCTGCTATCGAAGACAAGTTCGGATATGCTGAATTTTCTCATTTGCTGAGCGGAAGAGACCACTCCTTTGTTCTTTGCATATGCAACCACCTTCCTCGAATTTCTTGAATTAATTACAAATTTGTTTATTACAAGGCAGTTCTTTTTTGAATTTAGAATAAAATCTACACTGCATTGCAATAATGAATTCAATCCTTGTATATTACAGTACATAAAATAACTTTTCCTGAGGCGTCGCTATTCTTTTTTTTTTTTTTGTGAAAAAACAATAGTGTTGCTTTTACAAGGATTATCTGATTGCATAAAATAAAAATTTGAACATTCCTTTATACAATGAGGTGTAGTTTATGTCTCAATTCATTTTCTTCCTTAGGAATAAATAATATTTTAATCTGCTCCTTTTTTGCATAACTCTCTAAATGATCGCCAAACTTTTTTTTTGTAAAAATTTAAATTGACCAAAATTACAAACTGACTACTCTGAGCAGCCCGAAAGCATCCGATAAAAATGAATGACCAGACCACCGCGACAGCAATATTGGTGAGAACTTTGTCTGAGTTTTAAAGGGACCACCAGCCACGATATAACCTTTCGTATGGAAAGTAAGTTAAGTCATCAATGGAGGTAGCCAATACCAACCAGGGTGACGAGAACCAAACACCACACCTGGAGCTTCTCAACTTAATTTTTGAGGTGCTCCCAGTGAAATTTAAATTGATCATAAAACAGAGATTTAGAAAATGTTATGAACTGTATGAAATATTAAACTATTTTTAATTTAATAATATTTTATGAGAAAACAATATAAAGCAAAACTTTATGCTTAAAAATAAGGTATAAATTGATTCAAAAATTAATTAAAGTGTGTGTGGTTTGTTATTAGAAACATCAGTCTATTGCATTTTACAATGATGGGTTCATTCCATGTGATCAATGGTTTTTATTTTTAACATCCATAGGATTTTATTGTTTCATTAATTTACATCTTTAAACTTTTACCATGTTGTTTAGATGAAAACAGAGCATTTATCATTTTATTTTTTCAAAAATTTTTAATTATGTAATTTTAGCAATTGGCACAGCTATTATTATTTTAAACAAGTTCAAATATACCTTTATTGTAAGATAAGCAAGATATGGCGTTTTTGCCAATAAGCTACAAACAAATCAAACGAGATCAATCTGTTGTATATCATATTAATTTCAATGAATAATCACATCTAGAAAAAATCAATATTAGAGAATTTTGTGCAATGTTTTTCTAAAGAATGCATCTTGGTTTTATTTCTTTTTGGATTAATATATTCAGTTAACATGTTAAACACAGCCTACTTGAAAAAGTTTACTTAAAACGTGAGAAATAAATATACGTTTATAATTTATCTTCAACAAAGCAACTAATTTTTATTAATTTAAATAGAAATGATTATTTTAAGTCGTCTGTATTCTTAAAGCAGTGAATAAATATTTTAATATATAGCTGATGATTAAACTTTTGAGCTTTGTTAAATCTTAAATTAAATCCTGCTCTTTCTTTTAACATATTTTAAGAAAATAACTAAGAACCAAAAATAAAAATACCTTATATCTCGAAAACATATCATCGTCATAAATATCAATTATTTACTTTAAGGATTTATTGTTGACAAATAAAAATCTATATTAACAAACAATATTTCAATAACAAAACTGCATTGACAGTTATTTATGTAATACTCCATTTGTTATATCATTTTCTTTTTGTCTTACAACGATGAATAAAGTATCAGCGGATTATCTTTTTATTAGTTTTCGATATCTCATACTCTATTTAAATACTCTTATTAAATATATTGTTTACTTAAAATTTAAGCTATGAGGATTAAAACAAAACATCATTACGCTATGGATGAACAAATCCTTTAAATATTTTCTTTCTATTTTACAAAGATATACTATCGATAATGAAACTTAATCCTATTTCAGTCAATTTAAGTAATGAATTTCAAAATAAGAAGAGAGAATCTGTTTCCAACAAATAATTAAGTCATCTTTTTTCTTGTGGAAGAAAGACTAAATGTGAGAAAAGTTTACACGAGTTTCTTGACAAAAGATATAATATGAGTAAACCTGCTTCTTACTCGTATTTTAGCACGATAATGCTGTTGCTTCATTATGGACATGTATTTTTTTGAAAATATTTCGAACAATAGATAGCATTCTGGATTTTTAAAAATTTGTTATTTAGAAAAAATGGGTGTACGAATTGAACTTCACGGAGAGTTTTGCTTTTGGGTCTTTCCTCTCTGCTGTGGATCCAGTGGCCACTCTAGCTGTGTTTCATGCCTTGGATGTTGACCCTGTTCTCAACATGTTGGTGATCGGCGAGAGTATTCTTAATGACGCTGTGGCAATCGTGCTTTCAGGGTAAATATTTTTGTTCTTCATCACTGCAGTCACATTCTTTCAATATTTTCTTTTTTAATTTCGAGTTCTTTTAAAATGCAGTCGACTAATATATCTGTTTAAGGCAAATTACAAGGGCCATCCAGAAAGTATGCTCCCCACTTCACCAAAAGATGGCGCTACAAAAAGGCATGAAATACCAAAGCACAATCCCGGCAGATAGTGGATGTGGCTATCACTTACATTTTCCGATTTACATTTTACAGTTTCCGATCACTTACATTAATGTCATCACAGATGAAAATGTTGTCTATTATTTATTCTCCTGTTAGATTCTTAGGTTAGGTTAGATTCTTAGCTGAGTATTTCTACACAACACTAGAGGAGGTGCAACGATCTATTCAGAGCAAGAGTCATGGGATGTTCAGTATTAATAATATATTGACCCATAACATATGGAAAATTCTACACAAAAAAAGTCGCCTGCAGAAGTTTTGGGATCTGATCATCCACCCTAAAATCCCACTATTGCTCCCTAAGACTTTCATCTGTAATTGCACCTCTGTCGAGCCATTTCTTTCCTTCAAGAGCAGACATTTGTGACACTGTCTCCACTGTCAAGTGGAAGACTTTTATGATACTTAGTTATAACATTTAACCTCATTGAACACCAAGTGTTACTATTTTGGTGCTTATTATGCTGAGAAGTGGTTGAAATATTGCCGTTCTTTTGCAATAATTCTTTCAAAATAATTATATTTTGTTTCTTTATACGGAGCAGGGAAACATATTTTCTGGATGAATCTTGCACAATGATTCTTCAATTCGACATTCAAAAAGTATTTCTAATTTTCCAGGGCTATTTTATTATAAAATATAGAGGAAAGTATAAGTTATGATGACAGATTAATAAATTTCAAATTGTTATTTAATGACTCTGAAAAAAGAAACCGCAAAAAGATTTCCATATTCTTTATTGAGAATCGCGAATTCCCCATTTCCATCAATGATACATCGCAGTTCATGCTGAATGTAGTCCGTCAAAAAAGTACGAGGGCATTTTTACGTCTGGACAGAAGTTAAATTCAAGGAAAAAGATGTCATTCAATTTGAAAGGACGTTCTCTTTAAAAATATATAAATTTCTTTCACTTTAGGGCTATATTTATATTTGCCACTAAAGTCATGAGTGCCTTAATGACATTGGCGAATGATAGTGAAGAAATAGAAATGTTTGGCGATTCATTTGTGCTATGCAGTTAATGCACAAGTACCTGAAAATCGAATATTTATTTTCTCAACTGACTGAAATCAAGAAATAAAATTTTACTCACAAGATCACATACAAAATTTCTTTTAATTAAGTCATTACATTTATATTCAGGGGAAAGGACAGACCGACAAACAGTAAATACTTTGACATAACTGGTCCAAAACATGAAAAGAATGTATATTTTAGATGCTAAATCTGCTTACCAAACTTCTATTTATATAACTCTTCACATTTTGTTGTTATCGTGTTCACTTATACTTGAGCAGACGGACAGACAAAATTTCTCTAAATGTATTTTGCTCGAAATTTGATAAAAATCTAAAAATTTCTTGTTAACTCCATGTACTAATTTTGATCGCTCTAGCGTAAAGCGTTTTTAAGTTATCGTGATCAAAACAGATAATCATGCTCAAAAACAAAAACAAAAAAAAAAAATCTCAACAAAAAACAGGCAGATATAATTCTAAAAACGCTGTTTTAGATTCAAGTAGATCTAAAATGGGAGACTCGTCAAAATGGCATCTTCGCATTCGTGATTACAACATATTCTCTTTGTATACAAAAAAATTGTTATTGCATGGAAGTTATTTATCTGAAATAGCAGTTCCAAAAATCAATATAATTAATAATATTTTTATATTAGAAATCAAAAATAACAAAAAAAATCACTTAATTATTCTTTTTACAAATATTCTTCAAATACTGTGTACAGAAGCTGTTATAAATATTAAAACATCCACATAAGTAAAGAGTATTTTCATTTTAAGTATATCCGGTATTTAATTTCTAAATGAGAACAAATTAACTATTTAAAACGGGAAAGAGAAGGAAAGAACTATTGTGCAATTATTTCTTATGGGTTTATTAGTTTATATTACATCTTTACCAATGTCCAGTAAAACCAGCGTTAATGGTCTCTCTGAAACTTCGTCGTTTACTTTCTAATAAATGCACTTGTGTATTAACAATGACATTCCAATTGTTAAGAAAGAGTCTATATTGATGATTAATCGCAAGAATGTGGTTAATACACAAGGATCAGAACAACGAATGTGAATTTTGGACACTTTTTGTTCTATTAAATAAAACCAAAATTTGATACAGAATTACAATTTATAAATCCAAATCATATACCAAATTTTATATATTTAAATCATTGCTTTTTTCACTTAGCGCGCTTACATGCTTCTGATATTTATAGACAGACAATCTGCGAATCCTGTATTTGGTTCAGAATTTGATATATCTACATCTTAGATATTAAGTATGTGTACCACATTTTATTCACTTAGATTTTTTTCATCTTTTAATTTTTAAAAATTTTTCGTAACAATTTATTTTCAAGTAGCCGAATGGATAAACTTTTTTTAACCCGAGATTTCTATGACTCTCAAATGAATTTCACTCAAAATTTGAAAGAAAATAATAGATTTTGTATATATACCAAATTTCATACGTCTAGATCAAAGCATTTTTCAGTTATCGTATTCACATGAAAGCATAATTCCAAAAATGCATTTTTTTGAGCTTCGGGAGATCTGAGAGTTTTAAAAATATAGAGTTTGAATTTTTTTGAAGATAAAAATATTTTCTCTTTGCATACTTCGGATATAAGAAAATAGGGGGGAAAACAATTCAACAACAACACAAAAAATTCTAGAAAAAAAGTCAGAGAATTCATTTTTCATTCTCGAAAATCATATTCATTCTCTTTTTTCATTCAGAGCCTTCTTATCAAAACAACGTCGAAAACAGTTCTTTTAATCTGAAAAGCTTTTGTTTTCCCGTGGTGTGTCGTTTGTGTCGGTTCGCGAAAACAATCTAGATTCAAAACTTTGAAGTAGAAAGCTTACTTTACATTTGAAGTCAAAGTCTATGCAATTTGCCCATGTATGTGTGCTTGGAACATGTTGAATATTTCATGCTTTCATTTCAATTCAGTAAACTGGCCATTTCAGAATTCATGACCTCCCTTAGAGTTATTCCGAACGTTATTTTTAACAAATGGAAGATAGAATACATATGGCTTCTCTCTGGAATAACCTACTTGTGCATTGAAAGAACTCGATTGTGTATTCGCATTCACGGATGAATGCATGCAGATGCTTTACAACAGCTATTAGGGCGAATGAATGGGATGTTTAGTTGAATGAAGAATGGTTCTTTAGCTATGTTGTTCCATAGAGAGAGTTGCATGGAAAATAGCTTTACATTTTCATATAAGTAGCAATAAATTATTTTGAGATTTAAATATAGTAGAGACCAGACAATTGAATTTTAACTCGCTCATTACAAAGACTTTATTCAACTGCATATTAGTTAATAAAAAAAAATTTTTTTTGAAGCTGTATAATGCGGATTAAAATAATGCGTATTATTCAACAGGTAGTTAAAAAAGTTTAACAAATAATTTAAATTGTTCCATCCAAACAATTAAATAGGTTTAAATTAATTTAGTCACAAATTAACAATTTAAAATTGGTAGAAAATCTTTGATTAGAGAATTTTCAATAATGTCCTTATTATAGCATAGTTGAATTCATGATTTTTTTAAGTTTCTTGTATTTATAGAATAGAGGAAATATTTTAACTGTCAAAAAATTCGAATATGAGATTTTAGCGAAGCCCCCTCCCCTCCCGAGTCGAAAAAACACAATTTTGGTATTACTTAGGTCTATCTATGTATAAACACGATAATTTAAACTAGACGGATAGAATTAGAGATAAGGCCATATTTTCGATCTAAGTTTCAAAGAAATGAATTTGGAAGAAGTATATCTGTTGAACTATTGAAGCTTAGATTAATTCAATAACTCTAGAAGGCATAAGGATAGGTAGATAGAATTTGGTAAACAGATTTAGAATCTAGAACATAGATTCTTTTATTAAAATTATGAACCAAATCTTTCAAATGCTTATCGATCTGTCTGTACATTCACATACGTATAAATCCAATAATTCATAAGCGCAACGATTTATATCAACGAAATTCAGTATGTTATCTTATGATTACAGTTGCAGTTTCTTATCAAATTTTGGTATCAATTGGCTGGCAAAAAGGTGTCCAAAATACATATTCACAAGATAGATTCAGTAAAAATGACGGATTGAACCCAAAGATCTCTTTTTCGTAAAGAATATTCGTCAATGCTATGAAAGGCATTTACAGCATTACTCAAAGTCCATAATTTCTTTCAAAAGAGGAAGATGACATTTTTATTAGAGACCGCGCGAGAAAGTTTCTGGAAGACCACTCTCTATGGTTCTATTTAAATATATACAATTATTTTTTCGCTATTATTTTTCACTTTTGATATAAACATATAAACTATCGTTAATTACTGACAGATCATTTGATTTGAAGAACGAATTATTGTCTTAAGATATTATCGGTTTAGAAAAATATGGTGGATATAATACAAATTATACACATATGTCCGTGAAAGCGGTACCAATCGGGAACGCCATAGCACGATAACGACTTTGCCTCGATTTGTCTGTCCTCTCTTCATCAACATAGATAAAAGCAAATGTAACGAATCTTGTCTATTTTCGAAAGAAGACAATTCCATAAAAATATCTTTTTATTGACACTTGCACTAAAATTACTTTGTTGGGTATTTCCGCTATCAAAAATATTTTCTATAATCAGTAAGAAAAAACGATTTTAAAAGCGGCAATTTTTACTATTAAAGAAAGAATAGGTATATGTTAAGATTCAAAACGTTTAATACTAATATTTTCGGACATGCCGGAATATAGGATACATGTCACGCTGAAATGAAATGTTTTAGCATGGCACATTTTCAAATGTCGATAAAAATATTCATTTGTTTGAAACTAAGAGTGGTCAAACAGAAACTTATTTCTAAACTTCCTAATAAAGTTGTTATATACCTCTCCCCCCCCCCCCCACCAGGGCCGCGGTGGCCTGGTGGTAAGGTCTCGGCTTCAGAACCGGAGGGTTTCAAGTTTGTGACCCGATTCCACCGAAGAACCGTCGTGTAAGGGGGTCTGTTGCAC